>MAPW01000092.1:0-130870 GCA_001689995.1 Tilletia indica
TGCTGCTGCTTCTGTGTCTGGTGAGGGTCCGTCATCGGTCTTGCTTGCCGCCTCAGCCTCTTGCTTGGCCTTCTTGCGCATCTTCTTCTTTTGCGCCTTGGAAAGACCTTGCATCTCGTCCGCATCCCCTGCCACACTCACATCCCCATTCGACGAGGATGCTCCTACCGCAGGAGTCGAAGTGGATGTGGTCGCCGCCTTCTTTTGCTTCTTGGCTGCCTTGGCGAAGATGTCGTTTGCGGGCGTAGAAGACTTGACTTTGGCTGATGAGTTGGAGACGACATTCGATCGACCTGCCTCGTCTTCATCCTCGTCTTCTTCGTCGTTGTTGTTGGTAGTGCCCTTCTTGCCAGTCCCAGTATGACTGGAGACAGAAAAATCACCATTGTCGAGCTCGTCATTCCCTCGCTTGCGCTTAGAGACAAGTCTACCTTTCAGTCGGATGTCCGTCTCGCTGAGCGATTTGGACTGCGAAGCTCCTCCTTGACCTGCGCCAACAGCTGGTGTAGCTCCCAACCCAAGCGTCGAGTTCCTCGGGGCTGCGCAGCCGAGTTCTTCTCGCGCGCGTTCTGCTTCTGTTGAGCTTTCTGAGACTTGCTGTTGTTGGTGGTTGTGGTTGTGGTTGCACTGCCGCCGACAGCCCCGAGTTTGGCGAGGATGCTGTCTGCGAGGGCCGTTTGAGTTCGTTCGAGCTGAGCCTGTATGGCATCGAGCTCTGCTGCGGCTGCCGCTGCTGTAGTTTTGTCCTTCGACGGCATCGTTCCTTCTTTTGTTGAGTAGGAGTACACTACTGAGCGGGTGGAGGTCGAGCATGTCCTTCCACAGCTTCGAAATTTTTCAAAGGTGGGATTCGGAAACAGGTCCGCGATATCCGGCGACAGCAATGAATTACGGTGGTAAATTACGAGTTTGGATGTGCGAAGGGTCAGGGAACAGGTACAAGGAGAGCTGGGGCTGTTGTATAAGCCTAGCGGGGGCTGCTGGCTCTTCAGAGAGTCTTGAGAGGGTCGCTGCCAAGGAAGAGGGAAGGGAGAGACAGGATCAGTATCAGACTGCGTGCGCGAACGTAACGTTTGGATTACTCACTGTCCCCAGTCTGTTGGCAGTCGCGGCAGCAGGAGGTGAAGACGTCAAGGCACCGGGTAATGGAGGAAGAGAACAAATGGATGGGCGTAAGTGTCTGTCAAGCTCCAGTCACGCCTGTGCATGAGTGGGTGGAACTCACTCTTCAGACTTTTCGTGCTCTTTGTCTGCTCGAGCTCTTCGGGAGATTTGCTTTGCTTGAGTTTGTCTTCCTGGGCGATGTGTCGCTTGCAGTAGCTGGCTCTGCGATCGTCAAAGGAGATACGTGTTGATTAGCAAGGGCATCTGTGAAAGTAGAGCATGCTTACTATTGCTGAATGACTCACACTTTCCGCATGTGAGCGAGGTCTTCTTCGGTGTACTTCTCAGCCTGCAGGGGATATCACAGACGATCAGCACCAAACACACAGCATAGCGGGTGCATCATCCAAAAAGAAGGGCTTACTCACGTCCTTGCTAGGATTACGACGCAAGATGTCGACAATCTTACGACCCGAGTTATGTCCGACAGTCTCTCCATCGCCGTCATCTCCTCCGGTCCAGCCTGATCCTTGACTGTCTTCGGACTGGAGCCATTCTTCGAGTTCGTCGGCTGACATGTTGACATACTCGTTGAATCTGCTCATGGGAATATGAAGTAAGCACAAGTATACGGGTACTCCGAACGGCATGAGAATCTGTGCATTAGGAAGACTCACTCTTCGATGACTTGGTCGTCCGACTTGCCCATGTTGGAGGATGATCAAGTGAGATGAATGCTGTTGGGAAAGGGGTAAGGAGACAAGTAGGGAAGAGTAGCAGGTTCTGTAAGAGAGGGCGATGCTTGTGAAGAAAGTGGTCAGCGGTCAGCGAGGATAGCTAGATCTTATATGCTTTTGGGCAGGTAAGAGAGAAGCGTCAGCATGGAGTTAACGAACAGGTTGATCGCCTTGGAAAGCTGGGAGCTGAGCTCAGCGATAACTCCACACCTCCCCAGCCCGAATCCTTGGCTGGACTCTGGAGCTGCACGTCGGACCCTTGCCAGGGATCTTTTTATAGAGCGCTCCTCATCCAGTCGTGTGAGAACGCGAGGACGTGAACGCGCGGGAAGGCGATGAGGTTAAAAGGGTTGATTGTGGTGGTAAGAAAGCAGATACAACTTTGGGTTTTGGAAGAGGAAGACTCGGACACTTTGCACATCACCTGCTATCCCGCATGGATGTTCATACGAGATAGAAGGTCTCAGCGCGCGTTCGAGCGAGACGATGAGGTCGTCGTCGCTGCCGTCACTGCATCGGGACCAACACAAGGAAAAGGAAGAAGAACATCACAACAACACAGAAACCGACGCGTCGCGCACGCGTCCTTCTCTTCTTCTCGTCCCCGCCTTCCACGACGAGCTCCAGCTGCCAGCATCGCGTTTACTAAGACAGCCAAAGGACGCATTCGACGCTCGTTGGATCGAGAGCGACTTCACTGCGACAGGAAACGGCTGATGAGATTTCTGGGTTGACTCGCACATGAGATTCTGCACTTGACGACCGACTACGATATCCATTCCCCATCCTCTCATCTCATCTCTTCAACAACAGCAAAGCGCGGGAATGCGGTCAGGAAGTGTATAAAAAGGTCTTCCAGGCGTCGATCTTCCCAACACGCAAGAACCCACGGTCACTTCCCTCGCGAATCCATGGTCACCACACCCAGCAGAAATCGACAATGCGCTCCGTCGCAGTTCTTCGCCTTCTGCACTCTTCCCTTTCGCTCCTCTTCTCCTCCTCGCTCTCAGCCTCACGCTTCTGGTCCTCATCCTGCTGAGCTCGAGCAATGGCGTATATGCGGACAATGTCACCTCCATCAGCGGCACATGGGCATCCGGCGCAGGCAATGTTCGGACGGGACTTGGATTCTTCAACCCCATCACGAGAGAGTTCACTATGCCGAAGACGGCGGGTATCTCATACAGGTGAGCGATGCTCCTGCCCACTTGGCTTGTGTGTATGGTCAGGCAAATGCTGACACTCAATCTTGTCGTCCTTTCGTTGTCGCGTTCAGCTTCACAGACGACGGCTTCTTTGAACAGGCCCAGATGACATACCAGTCTAATCGTGAGTTGACCAAGCCCAGCGTGTGAAGCCTTTTGTTTCCTCCTCTTGGGCAGCTGCTGATGTGCATCTTCCGTTTGCCCACCCACAGCTCGGAACCCAGCTTGCTTCAATGCCACACTCATCTGGCAACACGGCACCTACCAACTCTTCTCAAACGGCTCCGTCGGCCTGTTCCCCTTCGCCCAAGACGGCTACGTAGCGGTGATCAACCCCTGCGCCGACCCTTCCAGTCCACAAATCACCTCCTTCAAGTACGAACAGTTCACCCTCATCAGCCAGTGGTACAACTACGTGGATCCGTTCCCGATGTTCCCGGAGATCCAGGGCAAGTCGGCGTATGCGATGCAGACTTTTGCTTTTGATGGACAGAAGAACCCTTTGATGTGGTTGCTCAATCGGCCGCCTTCGATGTTGCCGACGGAGCAGATTTGGTTCTCGGCCGCCTCGCAGCACGGTTGATCGCAGGACTGCTGGTTGATCGGGATGGGCTCCAACAGAACACAACCTTTCTCAAGTCCTCCGCGTGCCAGCTCGTTCTTGCTCTTTCAACGTATGTACATTTCCTCGCGTCGAGGATCGAGTCGACATTCCTGCAGTTTTCGGTTTCCTCACCAGCCCGGTTGTATGCTGCAGACCGCTGCATACTTACTCTCTTCTCCTCAAGGACAATTTCCAACAGACATCGCACACTTGCTTTTTCCCTGCCTGAATCGTAGCACTGCTACAAAAGCCGCGTGCGCCAGAAAGTTCGAATGATTCTTTAAGTACTTTCATTGTGTCTTCTTGGAATCTTCTTTGGTGGTAGAGGTTGATGGGGGCTTGCGCTGAGCGGCTGTTGTGCCGTCGTCCTCCATGAAAGCTGTGACGACGTAGGCGATTAGCACGATGTTTACTACCAGCGCAGCGAGTCCGCCGGCGTAAGTTGCGTTGCCTGGAAGAGGTTCAAAGCAAGAGCATGTAGCGTTAAGCCATGTAAGCCTTGGTCTTTGCTGGGGCTATATGCAGCAGTTGAGCAAATCATCGCAAAAACGCACCGGCGAAGATGGAGTCCTTGGTCGCGAAGAACGCAGAGAGAGGCGCGGCGAAGATGGCCGTCGAGAAGAAAGCTAGCTTGAGGTACACTCCGCTGTTGGGGAGGGAAGGGAATGTGGAGTCAATGGAAGTTCACTCTGAGAGAAGCTGCGAAATGACTCACCTCGCTGGGTCCTTTCCACGGGGAGCGACCGTCGAGGGTGTGACGGCGGGGACCGACATGACTTTCTGCTGCTTGTTCCTTCCTTGAGCCAGTGGAAGGAGGAGCTCATCCAAAGAGAGGGTGAAAGTTAGAGGCGGCTTGAGCGCGGAAGTCTTGTGAGTGGTGAGACTCCTTGAAGACTCACTAGGCTAGAGTCTCAGAGAACGAGAAGAAAGGTGGGACCATCCAACACTTCTCTCTTGGGAGACCATCACCTTCTCTTCCCTTTCCCTCGTCCTCAGCTTCATCCTTCCCCCTGCGCACGCCCCTCCCCATCATGTCAGACTCCGCCGCCGCCGCCGCCCCGCTCGACCCCAAGCTGGTCGCAGCCGCCCAAGCCAAAGTAGCCTCCCGCAAGCGCTTCGAAGCCGTCTTCCCCATGATCGTCGAAGAGCTCTCCTCCTACCTGACCGAGAACAACATGCCCGGAGACGCCATCGAGTGGTTCCGTCGTAATCTGAACTACAACACACCCGGAGGAAAACTCAACCGTGGCCTCAGTGTTGTGGATACGGTCGATATCTTGCTTACCACCGATGGGCAGGGGAACAAGATTCGAGAGTTGAGCGAGGCGGAGTACCTTAAGGCTGCCATCTTGGGTTGGCTCGTCGAGCTCGTGAGTCTTCCTCTCCTCTAGTTTTTGAACTGCGATACCTTCAGAGGCGCTGAACCATGAGAATACATTTGGTGATTGTTCCCCCCCCACCCCCCAGCTCCAAGCATACTTCCTCGTCGCCGACGACATGATGGACGCCAGCATCACCCGCCGCGGCCAGGCATGCTACTACCGCGTCGAAGGTGTCAACAACATCGCGATCAACGACTCCTTCATGCTCGAGGGTTCCATCTACTACCTCCTCAAGAAGCACTTCCGCTCCGAGCCGTACTACGTTCACTTGCTCGAGCTCCTCCTCGAAACCACCTTCCAGACGGAGATGGGCCAATTGATCGATCTGATCACTGCTCCTGAGGATCACGTTGATTTGAGCAAGTTCTCTCTGGAAAAGTGAGTGTGCTACGTTCGTGCGCGCGCACTCGCTGCTAACACATTATCTGGTAAATGGTCATTGTATGCTGACTTCTTTCCTACCTTCTTAGGCACCACCTTATCGTCGTCTACAAGACCGCCTTCTACTCCTTCTACCTCCCGGTCGCGCTCGCCATGCGCATGGTGAGTGATCAGCGCGCATTCGCAGTGCGTCAAGAAAGGTCAACTTTTCACACGTCACTGACGACCTGCAACATGTTCTCCCCCTCCCTCTATGCAGGCTGGCATCACCGACGAATCGCAATACAAGGCCGCGCTGGACATCCTGATTCCACTCGGAGAGTACTTCCAGGTACAGGACGACTACCTGGACTGCTACGGCACCCCAGAGATGATTGGCAAGATTGGTGAGTTCTTCTGACCTTGAGTGGACGTTGATAGCCCTTTAGGCGGTCTACTCTGGGGCCGTGCGCGCTGTCCTCATTGGACTTAACTTTACTCACGCTCGAACTCTCCTCCTCCTCCCCCTCGACGGAAACCAACCTTTGTTTTTTAAAAAAAAAAAAAAAAAAAAAAAAAACCAGGAACGGACATCCTAGACAACAAGTGCAGCTGGAACATTAACCACGCCCTCGCGCACGCCAACCCCGAACAACGCGCCGTCCTGGACGCCAACTACGGCCGAAAAGACTCGGCCGCCGAAGCACGCGTCAAGGAAGTCTACAATGCGTCCAACATTGACGTCGCGGGCGCCTTTAACAAGTACGAGGCTGAGAGTTACGAGCGGTTGAATGCGCTCATTGACGCTTTGCCTGAGGGACAAGGGGCGAATGCCGATGGAACGGGTGGGATCAAGCGCGAGGTTTTCCGGAGCTTCCTGTCCAAGGTCTACAAGCGGTCAAAGTGAACAGCTTCATCTCGCTTTCCGCCTTCCGGACAGGACCCATTAGATCGGGCGCCCCCTTATACGATACCTCTTAACGCCTCTTCACTTCCTTTTTCTTTTCTTCTCCTAACTCTCTCTCTTGCCGAACAATTGCTCCCCCTCTCCTCTCGTCCAGGTATCAAGATATCAGGTTCACGTATCTCAGAGAACCAGGAAATAGAAGCCCAAATCAGACTACTCAGATCTAGGAGGTGGTTTCTTGGTTTGTTTTCTCTTGGGGGGTTTGGACTATTGGTATACAGCGCGCATATTTACAAAGCCAAGCTGATCGTTGCGCTGGAGGATCAGAAGGCCTTTGTCCGGGTGAATATACCCCTTCAGGTATCCCTGTGACCGAACAAAGTTGATAAGATCAGCAAGGTTCGTCGTCGGGTTCAGTTGCGAGTCAATACCTGAAGCTCTCACCTGGTCGATCAGCGAGATGGTGATGCATTCCACATCCGCCTCGTCGATCCGCTCGTCTTGCCATGCCAGTCTCGCCGTGGCAGCGATCAGGGACAGCTTGATGTTCGGAGGCGCCGTACTTGGCGGAAGGTACGTCCGACTCAAGATCAACCTGTTCAGGGAGAACGGAAGTACCAATCCCACCCAAGAGGGGGTTTCATGGGCCGTGTCAGCCGGAAGGAACAAAAATATGAGGGAGGGATGAGAGGGATTGATCCTACTCACGATCTTCGAATCAAGTTCCTCCACAGCCCAATCTGAAGTTTCTCCCTCAGAATCAGGTACGTGCCCCGCCTCCGATGCCACTCCCTCCACGCATCCAAAGCGACGAGAGTCGCATGAGCTGCCCCACGCCGGAACGCCTCTACGACGCCGAGGAATTGGCGGTCGAGGTCAAAGGCGTACAAGAGGGAGGGCTGGGGTAGTCGTCCGAGTGGGATGGCGGACGCTAGTAGGTAGATGAGGATCATCCTTGGAGGTGGAATGGAACAACAGGGAGTCAGGGTTTGTCAAACGTCAGCCTCCTCCTCCTCCTTGTAAGCTGGACATTCCACATAATCGAGTTCCTCACCGTTTATTGCGCGGCTGATCGTCCGTGCAGGTTTGAAAGGCCCAGGAAAGCTCAGCTTCCGCCTGTAGGAAGCAGAACCGTGAGTCTCTAGAATGTCATGAATCCGAAAGCCTGAGAGAGAGCAGATTGAGGAACTCACTCCACGTAATCTATGTTGATGAAGTCGCATGCGGCCGAGGTAGTACCGGTACGTGACCAGATCCGCCCGCGTATACCCACTCTGTGCCAACTCGTCCAGCTCCGCAGAGGACAGAGTAGCAGTATTTGACGCAGCAACAGCCACAGCCCCAGTTCCGCGCTTACGCCCCGCCTTCCCTCCCGCAGCCCCTCCTCCTCCTCCTCCTCCACCACCATGGTCCATCGCCGCCTGCCGATTGATCTTGATCGCGTTCTCCACCGAGCTCAAGACAGTCTCGCACAGCCGAACGTTGTTCAGCTTGAAGTAAGCGCGAAAACTCTGGTTAGCGAGGAACATCACCGCCGGTCGTTTGGTACCTTGTCCGTTGGCGGGAGCAGGGGTGCGGTCATTACCCGCCAGACCGGCAGATTTACTCAGTCGCGAGGCAGAATCGGTCGCATTTCGTTGTTTGGGATCTTGCAAGTATGTATCGCTCTGTGCTTGCCGGAAGAGAGGGTCCATCAGATTCTTGCTTGCTACATGTTACGGCGCTGCGGCAAGCTCTGCGCCAAGGTCACGTTCTCTCACCTTGATAGCGAGTCCGACGAGGGTCTCGCTCAGCCACCGTAAGGTGGGATTGAACCAGAACGACTCTGGCGTACCGAAAACGAGGTGGGCTCGACTGCCAGAGAGAAAATGGGAGGATCAGCCTCAGCACAGCCCCCCCTCCCGCCCTTCCTCTTCCTGAGCTAGTATCTCACCTGTACACCTGTGACCAAGCCTCGTACGCCGCGCGCACATCCCAAGGAACAATAATCCTCCCACTTGCCGCCGTACTTGCTCCCGCTGTGCTTTTGTTCACGGCAGCCAACATCCTGATCAGAGTTGTCACGTCCGGATGAACGGCCGCATAGGCCAGAAGCTCCGCAACGAAGGCCGCAAAGCGCGAGAGGTCCGTACTTCCCGAGGTCGAGGGAAGGATACGGGAGACGTCCGCTAGGATCTCGTCTGCTGTCTTAATCTGCGCGCGCGAAAAAAGAATAACCAGTGAGCTCTGATGAAGCGCATCAAGGAAAGTAGAGGAAAGCAAGAACGTACCCCTGCAAGTTCGGCCTGAATGAGCTCATGCTGCTCGCTGCTGAGGTTGAAGATGGAAGACAAAGCTTGCGCGCCCTCGATTGCTGATGGCGACGTTCCTCCTGCGCTCGTAGCAACTTCCAGGGATGCTCGGATTGAGCTCAGGAAGGAGCGCGTCGTTGGTCCGAGCGCCATCGTGTTCGGCTCTGCTGTGGGCCTTCCTCCCCTTTGGTTCCCTACTGCTGCCTCGCTCTGCTCTTTCTTTGCGCGTCTCTACGCGTCCTGCCTTCTCTTGTGTCTTGCTCTAGATGCGCTCTCTGGTCCGCGTATGTATGCTGCTGTTGCTGTTTGGTGGTTCGGGATGATCTTCCCTTCTGTTCCGCAACAAACAAACATGACCTTGACCTCCTCCTCCTCAAACTCTTCTGGGGACCAAAGGGAGTACAGGTACAGCTAGTGTGGAAATTGCAGGCTTCAAAGGGAAAGGAATACAGAGCGAGAGACGGAGAGACAGAACGAGAAAAGAAGGGAGGGTGCGAAAGCGAGAGGAGCTGTGCTGTGAAGAGAACAGAAGCCGAAAAAAGTGAAGGGAAAACGATCGAATGCGGCCGGGCTCGACCAAGAAGATCCATCGAAGAAAAGCGAGGCGAGAGTGCGCGTCGAGGCGGCCGGGTGGGCGGGTTGGCGGGCGAAGGGAACGTCTTGCCTCCCAGACGCTGTAGTGGACCGCGTCTTGAGGTCTCCCGCGATTTGGAAAGCAGACCGCGATAGAGGGTCGAAGTATTTGAAAAAGACTGGTCCGAAAACGTACGAACGGCGTAGAACAGAAAAGAGGGAAGGCCGAGAAGCGTTCCGTTAAAAGGAAGGTCTTGAATCGTGGAAGAAAAGGGCGGGAGGGGCCTGATAAACCTGCCGCGTCTATGTTGTGGGTGGGGAAAGCGCTTCGAAAGGGAAAAAGTATTTGCGAAATGGTCCGGGATCGAAGGAAAAGGGCGGCGGCCAAAAGGGGGGCGTGGTTTTGCGTGCTTTGCGAGAGTCGTCTGCGTGTGTATATGAGAGAGAGGCGCTCCTCGATCGATAGTTGATATGTTGCGGGCATGGCCTGCGAGTGGGGGATGCCGAGCTTCGGGGGAGAGGGGGGACGAGAGAGCCCGAAGCGAAGGACGAGGACATGTGGACGAAGCCTACCACCAGACATCGCCCTTCGGCTTCTCGCCGCCCGAACCGATCGAGCTCTGACTCGACCGTCGTTGGAGAAGCTGAACCGTCCGCAGACTAGATCCAGGCGAGGTGGACCCTCTGACATCCTCCCGTCCCTCATTATCGGCATCTCCTTCTTCTGCCTCCACCTCCGCCTCCGTCTCCCCCTCATCCTCATCCTCATCCCCTCCAATCTCACCCTCCTCCGAAGCAACGCCCTCAAAAGACTCCCCACCCTCCATAGGGTACGAAGAATGCATATATCCAACCTCCCCAGCCATCACAGTCCCAAACGTAGGCGCAGGAGCGATCCCCGAACCAAACATGAACGGACCACCCTGGACCTGCTGCTGCCTCCCACGAATAGGAGAAGGCGAACTAGCACCCGACGACGAAGGCCAGTCGTTAGGCCCCCCTCCTCCTCCGACACCACCACTCGTCACACTAGCAGAAAGAACGCTCCCTTCTTCCATTATGTCCGACAGACCCTCCGGCTCGCGATTGGGCAAGGTGTAATGTGAGAATCCATAGAAGCCGAGCTCGGATGGCATAGGGACCGGCATCTGTATCGGCAGAGCAGAGAGAGACTGTGTGAAAGCCGACGCGGATGCGCTGACTGTGGGCGACGAAGGGTACGAGTCCGGCGAGAGCGCTCCTTCGGATACCTCTTCGATCTGCTCGTATCCAAGAAAGCCGTCAGAAAAGTTCTGCTCAAAAAACTCAACATCGAACTAAGATCAGAAACTTACATCCTCCAGTCCACGCGAGCGGTGCTCCTCCTCCTCGTCCTCATCCTCAAGATCACTCATATCCTCCTCCTCATCCTCCTCAGAAGTCAGCTCCCGCTCTTCCCGCTGATACTGCTGAGCGCGATATTGGTGATGATACTGCTGTTGCTGCTGCTGCTGTTCCTGTTGCTGTAGCGCCAAAGCCTGAGCCTTCTCCCTCTCCCGACGGGCCGCCTCCTCAACATAGCAAGGCGCAGGGACAGACTGGTACGCATACCCACTATACGATCCCGCACCCGACGAGGCAGGAGCACTCGCATACGGTACGCCCGCATACCCACGCGCATACGTAGTCGAACCCGTCTGTTGAACCTGAGGCGCCATCCCACTCCGCGTCGTAGCAACAGGAGCCAGCATGGGTGGCGGCAAGGGACCCAATCCAAGGCCCACACTACTACTCTCAAGCTCAATAGCAGGCGCACCACCCAGCGCCGTAACCCGGCCCTCAGGACTACTACTCCCCTCCGAACTATCCTCCTCCTCCTCCGTCGCTACGTCGCTCACCGACTCCTGTTGCTGCCTCGTCGTCGTCGTCGACCGAGAGGATGAACGAGCATGGAAAGGCTGATGACGGAAGTAATCCCCTGACCCCGATCCTGATCCTGATCCTCGTTGCGATTCCGAATGTCCACCAACCCGCTCAGACGTCCGCACCCCAGAAAGAGCCTCAGAATCCCGATACCACGCCTCGTCCGTCTCCTCACCATACGGCGCAGAGTCCGAAGGCATCGAACCCGCACTCGACGAGAACGAACTAGGCGTATCGTCAAAAGTGTCTACATCGTCACCCTCACCAAAATCGTCGTCCTTCCGCTGGGCAGGATCGTACTTTTCGATGTCCTGTTCGGCCGCTGATGCCTGGTGGAGCGCAGCGAGGGTGCCGCAAGGGGATCCTGAGCGATAAAGCGCGCGAGAAGTTCCAACCCCTTCTCTCGCTCCGTCTCCGTCCCAGCAAGGTACCTAGTAGATGGGGAGCCCGATCAATCAGCACCCACCACCACCACAGCGAAACACCAAGTCGCCACAAATTCGAGAAATGGTACTCACATCGAAACAAAAGGCCACGCATGCACTCCACCAGGCCATGCTCAACAGCAGCAACCAACCAATCCCCACTCCGCATCGAAGAAGACCTATCCCCTTCTCCGTCTCCGTCTCACTCAAGTCTTCCTCCTCATCATCCAGAGCACTACTACCACCACCTTCCTCCTCCTTCGTCGGCACACCAGTCCGAATCCGACGGACCCACGCCTGAATGTCCGAAGCTAGTCGTTCCCGCTCGCCCCAGGTGACCAACATCCCGCGCTCCAAGCGGATCGAGGACCAATCGGCAATAGCGGGACTAATCAGCGGACTCGTATCCAACAACCTCGCAGCTTCTTCAGGCGTGCGCACCCGACCGCCTCTCGCCGAAGCAGAAGCAGAGGCCGTAGGCTGACCAGAAAGAGAAGGTGTTGTCTCCTCCGTCTTGAGTGCTGCGGGGACGTCCGTGAAGGGTACGAACAGATCCGATGTATCCGGGACCGTCTCAGTCCGTTCGTTCCTTGCGCAGGAAAGAGCGGCGCAAGCCCATGCGTCGCACGCGATCCCACAGAAACCGCACCACCACCCTGCGCCGGCTGCACGACCGAGCTCGAGCCAGGACCCACACCTCCCGCTCCGGACGAGCCACCACGTCCCAAAAGCCCTCCATCAACATCCACTTCCGTCTTGGCACCAGATCCAGATCCAGATCCAAAGCCAAGCAAAGGCTCATCAAGCATCTCCTTAAGCGCCATCGTCATCCGTCTCGGAACCCTCGCGAAGGCCCCAACAGCAGGCGTGAAACCCAAAGTATCCAAAGCCTGCCGAGTCCATCTCAACGTACTACCCAACCCAGCCCCCGAACCCGCCGCAGCTTCCCGAGCTTCGGCATCGCCCCTCGCTCGTTTAGCAGGTCGGGCAGCGTCCTCCTCGACTTTTTCGAGCGCGGCGCCTACGATGCCGCATACGTGGGATATCCAGCCGATCGGGCCTCGGACTCGACGGGGAACCTCCATTACGCCCGTGTAGACCTGTGCGAAGTGGAGGAGTGTCTCAGGGAGGACATAATCCCATTCGAAGCCGGAGATCGCATCCCTAAGCTTGGCCTCTCCTGATGAAGGAGTAGACTGCCCAGCTGCATCCTTCTCCGCCGACAAAGTCTGCCCTCCCGCCTGGGCCCCGGCTCCGCGCAATTTCTCAAACGTGATCGCCTTGCTGGGCCGTAGATCCGCCCAAGGACTAATGAGCACAGCCTGACCGGGCATCGGCAACGCACTCCAGTCCCTTTCGCCCCAGAGATGCACCCCGGGCTCACTCGCAGCCTTGACGACATCTTCCCCACCATTCAAACAAAGCAAGATGCCCATCGCCAAATTGGCACCCGCACTATCTCCAGCAATGGTGATACTCTCCGCGGGAATACCCTCCACCTCGATCAGATGGGCATAGCACCTCAAACACTGCAAGAGAGGCGCCGGGAACCTGGCCGAAGGAGCCGGGGCAAGATCATACTCGACCGCAATGCATCGTGCGGACGCGGCCTGTTCGAGGATACAGATTTTGCCGAGGGTTCGGATGAGAGCTTCGGCGTAGAAGGCGACGGAGCCGAGGGAGAAGCCGCCGCCGTGGAGGTAGAGGATCGTTGTGGGAGCTCGTTCGGATGCACCTTGAGGTCGATTGGGATCTGGTTTTTCGCGTTCGCGGCGGACTTGGGTGGGACGTGGGCGTCTGTCCCGATCCAGAAGGCGCGGAAGGCAGGTGCGGGTCCGGGTCCGGGTGGAGAGAGGAGGGACGAGTGGAAGTTCCTGCTTCTTCTTCTTCTTGATCACCATCATCGTCTGTGGCTTTTTCCATCGACGGCCGTTCTGAGCTGGGCAAGTCAGAGGAACGTACAGAGCGGTAGGGCTGATGAGTCTCTGCTCCGAATTCTCGCACGAGACCGGCCGCTCCGCCACCTGTGCGCCATCGGACGAGGGGACCTATGGTATCCTCCGCAAAGAGGACCCGAGGGAGGAGATGTGGGAAGTTGGAGCATGCGAAGCGAGTGAGGAGGATGATGAGATGGTGGAAGGGTGATAGTTGGTCGTGAGTCGGGGTCTTGTGTTGGGGAGCTGGTGTACTCTGAGTGTGACCTTCGTGTTGGTGTGGTTGTTCAGAGAAGGATGAGAAGGCGGAAGAGGATTGCTGGGGAAGAGGAACAGCTGGTTCTGTAGAAGACGGGAAGGGAGAGAGGAGATCCGGTTGGGCGGTTGCAGAGCTTGAACCTGTGGGCATGACTGTGGACGCTGAGGAGATTGAGGATGTCAAGTCTCCGTACTGAGATCGGTGTGCCCGGCCGAGAGGGGTCTGAGCGTCTGAGCGATCTGGTAATGAGGTCTCGGTGAGGTCGGGCCTGTTGATGGGGACAGGGGTACCTGCGAAAGCCGGCTGGGTCGCCTTTGCAGAAGAGGTCCCGTACCGCTGAGTGCGTGTGGAATATACATTTGCACTGAGGCTCCATCGACGCCAGAACTCCTTGGGAGAGCGACGATGGCCCAAGCGAGGCCCTTGAGGAGGACGTCTCCGATTTCTGCGAGACCACAGGTGCGGACGAGGTTGAGTGCGTAGAAGAAGGCGACGACGACGAGGTCTGAGAAGTAGAGGCCTCCGAGGAGTGGGCGTTCTGAGTAGTCTGTCTGCTCTCTCCTCCGACTGGGTGATCGTGATCGATTTCCGCGTTTTGCGAGGTCTCGTCCTACGTCTGAGCTGGATCGAGTGTGGGTATATGGTTCGACGGAATGTGACTCGGCTGCTGAAGAAGATGGGATGATGATGTTCTGCTGCTGAGCCTGGCTTAGGTTTGTGCTATTTCTGCGTGCTAGTTGACCTCTGCTGCGGGTGGAGGGTATGATGTGTGATGGTAGTCTTCTGTTAGGGATGGGTGTTCCTGAGGATGAGGATGAGAAGGATGCAGGGCTGTTTGGTCTGTGTGCTGATGCGAAGGCGAGTGCTGCACCGATGACGGGTGCGATGTTGAAGGATGTAGTTGAGGATGAGGATGAAGCTGAGTGAGTGCGTAGTTCTGACATGATGATGATCCTTTGGGAGATGGTGATGGTCGTGGTCGTGGTCAAGTAGCTGAGCTCATTGGGGAAGTTTCAGCTTCAAGTGGACAAGTGAATTGAATGCAACCATCGGATAAACTCATCGCCCCCGATCTGGCAGCGTGGGAAAATCAGCTGGACAATGTGGAGGTCATCACTACCACTCACTCACTCACTCCCCCACTTCTTCTCGCCATTCCCATCACTCATCCCCTCAACCTTCGCTGCTCTCCCAATCATGAGGTACGCATCTGCTATCCCTTCCTACACGCTGAATTCATCGCTGACCTCACCCATCTCTGCGCATCCCCCCATCCAGCCAATTCGTAAACACCCCAAGTCAGAGCTCGACGAAGCACAGATCAGAGAACTCGAACAATACGAAATCTCACAGGGACCCCTCAGCGTCCTCCAGCAATCCGTCAGAAACAACACACAGATCCTCATCAGTCTCCGCAACAACCACAAGCTCCTCGCAAGATGCAAGGCCTTTGATCGACATGCCAACATGGTCCTCGAGAATGTAAAGGAGGTCAGTTCAGATGCGCAGGCGCTGGGGACGATACGGAGCAGCTCATAGACACTGACATACACATTCCTCAATCCCGCTGCCTTCTTACAGATGTGGACAGAAATCGTGCGTATACTCAGCGCAAACTGACGACCACAGCGCAAGCTAACACCCGATCTCTCTCCCTTCGCTCGCAGCCCAAAGCAAGACAAAGAAGCCAGTAAACGTGGGTAGCACTCCAACCATCCGCCTTTCTCTATTCCCCGCTGATCACAACTAACCCATCCACTTCCATCCCTCACATCGCGTCTTGACAGAAGGACCGCTTCATATCCAAAATGTTCCTAAGGGGCGACTCGGTAGTACTAGGTACGTCTTGTCCATTCCCTCTAAACCTTACCATCCAAGCATCATACTAAGCATTTCCTTCCCCCCCCCCCCCCCCCCCCCAACCAGTCCTCCGAAACACAGCATAGACCGCCAGGCCACGCTTCTCTTTCTCCACCCAAGCAATCCATTGCCCATTTCCCACTCCGTGTACCACCAATCCTCCAAGAATCTTCCACAGTTCACTTTTTTTCCTGGTTCTCGACCCTCTGGCAAAACAAATCAGTCGCAAGTTCTCCATCCGTCTGCAGCAGGCGTGGGCTTCGTTGCAGGCAGCCCGAAGGAAGATGGAAATAGAGCAGAGGCGGGATGGGGGGGCTGAAAGCTCCGGCCAACAGCGAGCTGGGATAGATCCGGTCTCTTGAGCGTTTCGACAATCCGACATCAATGAACGACGAAAGGCCAGGGGATCACTCGTCTTTCACAACCATCAGGCCTTTCCAGAAGGAGAGCACATATGCATAGGTACCGTCGCCCACAATACATTTCGGGTATGATATAGTATAGGGAGAAAAGGGGGAAAGAGAGACGTCAAAGAGTGTATGCGTGTCCCCCATACCAAGCGGAATCGAAAAGGAAAGGAAGGAGCGTGTGTATGTGAGCACCAGGGATGGCGGCGGGGGGGAAATAGAGCAATAGAAATGGAGTTCCGGTCGCTGGGACTATTCCGAAAGGGCAAAAAAGGAGGGAGGAGTCGAAAGCCGAGCAATGGGAGCAGAAAATTGCAGCCGATTCCAATCTGGAAATCGTGTGTATACCGTGTGTGTGTGTGTTGTCGAGCCATTTCGATGGGGGTCTTCAGAATGTTCCCTATTCTCTTGATGTATTGATTCGGGGGGGGGAGGGGATGGATCACCGCCGCACACCAGCCTCCTCAACAAGCGGTCGTCCCTCTTCCTTCGCCCTCCTCATCCGCGCCATCATCTCCCTCTTCCTCGCCTCCTCAACCATCCGCACCCTCGTCTTCTCATGTACCGAGAATTCCAACAACGGCTGCTGTTGCGCTTGATGGTGATGATTCGGCGTGGACGTAACCACACCGACATGCTGACCTTGCACCATCGTCGTCGAAGAAGGAAGAGGAGGCTTCAAGTTCGCAGCGAGCGCCTGAGCCTGCAGGTACGCCTGCGAACCCGAAACTTCCACCCCTAACCCATTCCGTCCAGCTCCCGAAACAGCCACACTCTCCAACAGACTGCCCTTAGCAAACGCGCCCGAGAGCAAGTTGCGCGTAGCTGCCGCTACCGATGACGATGGCATTGTCGTGGAAGAGGGCATCCCTGATCCAGCACCGGCCGATGGGCGATGAGGATTAGCCGATGTCGTCCTTGATCGACCCAGTTTCGTCGCCCCACCCGCAGACCCTACACCAGCCAACATCTGCGCCATGAGTGTCGTCGGAGGTTGCTGAGCAGCAGCAGCAGCAGCAGCAGCCGGACCCGAACTGACCTGTTGTGAACCCACAACATCGACTCCAGCACCACCATTCGGCCGTCGATTCGACCGCGATCGAGAAAGACTCGTATGTCTCCCCAGCCCCGGTCCAGTACCACTATGGAGCGGGACGTTCTCATCGACGCCCATCCCATGGGCCCCAACCACGCCCAGTCCTAGTCCACCAGGCGCCATCACAGCAGACGTAGCGGTAACACCAGCAGGACCCACGATCCCCCTCACCCCCGCCCCCGCCCCAGCCACCGGTACGTTGAACAACGCAGCCTGCTCCTGCTTCAACACATACGTTCTCGCATTCAAGATCGCACGCACCCAACTTCGGTGAGCAACCGGGTCCGACAGACAGAAGTAATGCACATAGTCTTGGTCGGGCTTTTCAAACATCGTTATGTTGTTCTGCGATCGGATGGCGAAGGCGTGTGGTCGGGGCGTCTTGACTTTGGTGGTGTCTACTAGATAGACGTCGAACGTTGATAGCGAGGCGATGAAGACTTCATCTTTACCCTGCCGATATGAAAACGCAGTAAAAGTGATGAGGATGAAAGGCAAACTTTAAAAAGCAACAGACCTCTCCCAAACTCACCTTCTCGCTCTTGGCATGGTAAAGCGAGTGTTCACGCAATTCCAACCACCGCTTTGTCCACTTCTTCTTCCGATCCTCCACGTACACATATCCAGCAAGCACCGGCGAACTGGTGGGTACCGCCTTCAACGCCAGATACGGAGCCAGCTCTGTCCTTTTCAGCAAGAAGTAGTCATCCACAGCATCGGCACGGACGCTCGTGACCTGCGAGATCATCTCGTACTCTCGAAGAGGCCGCTCTGCAGTTACAAGCAATGAAAAAGGAGGATGAGCTTTTGGGATACGGGAATGGAAAACCCCACGTCGAGAAGATCAAAAGGACTCACCAATTCCCATACTAGGACACACATCCCAAACGACCCACCCACCCTCTGACCCGCCCACACCAACGTTCTCCTGCTCCAACGTCTCAACAGTAACCTCCCTCGCCCGCGCCTCAGGCCGTACAAGCACCGTTCCATACCGCTGTCGATTCACAATAAAGACGCGTAACTGCTGCAGGGGCGACGCGACGATCGCAGCGACCAGTCCGTTCACACCTGGTCCGCCTCCTCCTCCTGCTGTCGTCGACATAGGAGCTGACACTCCACCGCTCGACCCAGCCAGACTCACATGCTCTGTCTCACCCATCCCACTGACCTTCGACCCCATCCCAGCCTTAGCAAGCGCAATGATCTCCTGCGCGGGCGTAAGCCCAGAAGGCCCTACCCCTATCCCGCTCTCAGGTGTCCGCACGTCCGCAGTAGGCGTAGACGAGTACGAACTCTTACTCGTCAGTCCATCAGGCGAGGAGGCCGAAGGCAACCCCGGCGTCTGCAATCTTGGCGAAGAATTGCTGAACCCGAGCGAACCGGGTACGGGACTCATCATCTCCGTCGTCGCAGTGCGCGGAGAACGAGCCGCGGCAGCACGGAGAAGCAAGTCCGCATCCGTACCCGGTCCAAACCCACTCGCGTTGGCCGTTTCTGCGCGTCGTGGTGTACGGGTCGGGTTGAACGCGTTCGGACCGCCTCCGTTCGGAACACCAGCTGATGCACCATGGGTCTTGGCGCGATGTAAGCCATTCGATTGAGACGCTGCTGCTGCAGCAGCAGCAGCCGCTGCCGCCGCAGCGGACTTGGCCTGTCGAGCCGCATAAAGCGACTTGCTATTCGACGGACCACGACTGAGGCCTCCAGCGTGATGTCCATGCGAAGACGTCCCCGCGGAGGGCGTCGCATCACCCTGGGCCCCTTCATGATGTTGTTTCGCCGCAGCATGCTGAAGAAGCTGTTGTTGTGCCTGAAGCAAAGCTTGAATCTGAGCCTTCTGCGCCGCAATTTGAGCTTGAGCCTGAGCGAGCGCTTTAGCCTCTTGTTGTTTGGCAAGTTCCGCGGCGCGTTTCTCCTTCGCCGAGCCTGTTCGTCCCCCGCGCTCGATGGAACGAAGCGCTTCCTCCACCTGTCGGTCGCGATCCTCTTTGATGAGTTTCTTCTGAATCGCAAGGGCAGCATCTTCTCCTAATCGAGCACTGAGGGGGATATCGTCTGATTCTGTCGATTCTGAGCGAGGGAGGGATGTCGTCACGGAATGCGGCGAGCGCTGTGATTGTACAGAAGCTACATCACTTGCTGTACGCGCTGTACGCCCAGAAATGGTCGACTGTGCATCTGCGAAGGTTTGAGCCTCCGTACACACCGATTCAGGCCGAGCACGTGCGGCGGAAGAAGAAGAGCGAGTGTCGGAATCCGAAGCGCTCGAACGCGCGTACGAGTCAAGAAGGTCCAATTTTTCGATCTCAGAAGCGAGTTGGATGGCTGATGCTCGTCGGTCTTCCATAGGAAGCGCCAGCACCCTCTTTTCAGGGGTATTGTGACGAATCGTCATCTGTGAGTCGGCAGAGGGCATTTTTGGCCGTGTATGTGGGACATTCAAAGTAGCAGAAGCGCTGTCCTGGGCATCTTCAGCTACGCTGTGCTCTTGGACTCGCTCGAGACCGTATCTCTGTGCGCGCTGCGCAGCATCTGCTGGAAGCGGAGGGATCGCAGGTCCTTTCCGATGTTCGAGGACCGCGGAGAGAGACGAGGTACTGTGGGATTTGGGCTGGGTGAATGCTGGATTTTGTGCGAAGGAGGCTTGACCTGGACCTGTCGGGTATTCTTCCGCCTCGCCGTAGTCATCCTCTGAGCCTGACGATGATGTTGACTCGTCTGAGCTTTCGTCTTGCTCCGTGGGATTTGGCGATCGACCCAGTTGGACTGCGTAGTGATGGGGTGAAGAAGTGTGGGAGGAGGAAGGACGGAGAGAGTTGTTGGATCCCATCTTGTTGGCGGAGAATGACTTGCGGACAGCCGTAGCGGCAGCTGACGGGTCCGCGCCCATAGATCCGCCTGCTTCGAAGGACAGGTCATCGAGTCGTACCTTGTGAACGATGGTGCCGCCCAAGTTACGGTATCGGGAGGACGAGGAGCGGGATGAGGCCGTTGTTCGAACGGAGCTTGAGCGCTGCAAGCCTGACATGGTGTTTTGGATGGGCAGATGCGGGGAGCGATACGCGAATGTATGCGTTGCTTCGTAGCAGAGAGTTGTAATGGGATGTAGATGCTGCAAGAGGGGTCAACCCAGTTGCTCAAGAAAGGGCGGCCTTGTCGTGAGATAAGTAGCAACAGCACTCAGTCAAGAGCGAGCAATCGAGAGATGTTGGTCGTCCGCTACAAAGATGCCCACGCTGCTGCTGCTGCTGGCGAGGAACAGGAGGTCCAAGAAAGTGAAGAGAGTCAGAGATGTTCCTCTGCACCCTTGTGAGACCACTCCTTTCACTCACTTTTGAGACAAACTTCCGCTCCTTCGGCCAGCCAAGTACGGGGGCCAAGGCAGCTGCTTCTGCTCTATTTTCTTGCTGGAACCTTGCGGAGCTTACTTGCCAACGAAGCCTGCAACAAGAAGAAGGCGAAGAAGAAAAATAGGTCGAGGATCCAGACTCCGATGCTGTAGAGAGCTGCCTGCCTGAAAGTCGGAGTCAAGAGTAGAGGAACGCAGAACAAAGGAGAAGAGAACCCGATCACACGCGCATGAATCACAGTGATCTCGTCAAGGTGCTAAGCACGCCTGCAGATCCAAGGCACTAAAGCACTGTCGTGCATGCGGACGATCGTCGGCTGCTAATTAAATGCCATCTGTTTTCTGTAATCGTGACCGGACGCGGAAAGAGGTCTGCCAAATCAATGGGATCGAGAATCGAAGACGGGAAGCAAAAAGACAGAGAGAGACATTTGTTATGGATTACTTTTTTGGGGGTGGTCTATTGCCAGATGGATGAGCGGAGAGAAAAGCCCTTTAGCGACGCTGGGATGGTGCGGCCGCGGGAGGAGCGTCAGAGGTGGACGACGGGGCAGGAGCGTCCGTGGCCGACGAGGAGGTAGAAGCGGCATCAGGCGCCGTCAAGTCCGTGGCCGTGGGCGCTACAGGGTCTGCAGTCACAGTGGCAACAGCATCGGCGGTCGAGGTCGGGGCGCTGTCCGTGTCCGTCGAAGTGGGTTCTGCCATGGCTGGGTCAGTAGCAGTGGTCGAGTCGGCCGAGTCATCAGTGGTGCTGGGCGAGGCGGGTGCGGCAGCAG
Organism: Tilletia indica; assembly: GCA_001689995.1. Taxonomy (NCBI): domain Eukaryota; kingdom Fungi; phylum Basidiomycota; class Exobasidiomycetes; order Tilletiales; family Tilletiaceae; genus Tilletia; species Tilletia indica. The sequence goes on from MAPW01000092.1 coordinate 21,175, forward strand.
CGAACTGCTGTCCCCAGCTCCCAGCAGGGACAAACTTGAGCTGGACACCAGCAGCGGGACCAGGTGCCTGTGTCTTAGCCTTGGCGTTCAAGGGAGAGACCGTATCCTGCGAACTGCTGTCGTCCTCGTCATTCTCAGCAGAAGCAGCGTCGTCGACGTCCGAGAAGCCAGAAACACCGCCGCCAGCAGGGTCATTCAGGTCAGAGTCAGGGTCAGCAGCGCTGTCGTCGTCGCTGGTCATCGTGGTATCGACGGCAAGTTGGCGGTACATACCGTTGCCAGAGTCGGAGTCCGAAGCAGAGGCATCCGATCCGTCAACAGCGTCACCGAAGAAGTCGACATCATCCGCATCGTCAGCGACGTCGTCAACATCGGAGCTGTCATCAGCAGAGGCATCGCCGTTGTTGGGCTTGACGGCCATGACCTGCTTCAAGGTACCGATCATCTCGCGCTCGTACAAGGGGCTGAGGGCACCCGTCGTAGGAGTGTACTGGAATCGCTGGCTCTTGCCGGCCACTTCAGGAACAACAAGGAGCGAGCTGCCGTTCTTGATGGTACCAGCCAAGGGAGTGCCCGTGCAAGGCTGGAGCTCCAGTGGGCTGGGAGGCTTTGACGCAAATGTTGCACACCACGTCGCCGGGGCACCGGTCGTCGCATTGAGAAGGGGAACCACGATCTTGACAATGACAGTCTCGTTGGTCGGGTTGGTAGTTGCATTGCCATTGACCATGGCAGTGGCGTTCATGACAGCTGCAAAGCTTTGCTGGGCTGCGACTCCCTTTTGAGAGTTGGGAGCATCAGCAGGAACAAGGTAGACTTGCGTTCGCTCGTCCTGGAGATAGGAGAGAAGAAGGGTGATCAGCACTGATGTCAGGTATATATTTGAAAGGTAGGAGATATACTCACCGTGGAAGACATGAGAGTGTACTTGTACGGAGGTGCAGCAGCAAGTACGTTACCGGGACCAGAAGACATTCCGCCCTTGGCGGGCTCGGCATGCAAGACGAGAGCAGCAACCTTCTTGAGGACATTGTCGTCGCCGAAGAGCAAGTCGCTGATCGTGATGAAACCAGGAAGAGCATTGAGGGGGGCGAGAAGCGGCTTGAGTAGACCTCCGAGCAGGCCACGCTCAGCAAGAGTATGCGTCAACTGGGCAGAGTCAACAAAGGCACCAGCTGCAGCTGGGTGAGGGGCGTTCCTAGCCGGGGCTGGGCGAACCTTCGACGCCAATGTGTTCAAGTTGTGCTTCTTAGACCCTTTGGGAGAGGACTTGTTGCCAGTGGGGTGATGAGGGACAGCAGGCTTCTGAGCCTTACCTACAACACCTGTAATGTCAGATGCATCCACAGCTCCGATGGGAGTGCCGGCCTTGACTTGACCAACCTTGGCGTTCACAGCGGAGGTGTCGGCGGGAGTAGGAGGGGTACCGCCTCGCTTGTGGGCATGGATGTGCTCGTGGACGTGCGAACTACCGTGGGAGTGACCGTGGTGGTGGCCGTGGCCGTGGCGGTGGCGGTCATCACGGCCACGTCGGTGACTGTGATCGTGGATGTGGGCATGGACGTGAGCGTGGTCACCATAGTCACCGCGCCAGTAATCGTCGTCGTAGTAGTAGTGGCCCTTCGAGCCGTGTCGACGCTTGGAGAGCGGGGTGCCGTCGGTGTCTGCCTCAACCTCAGTCCCATCTTCATTAATGGACCCGTCGGATGCGAGTCCAGGGGTCTCGGACCGCAAGTGGAGCGATAGAAGGTCACCCTCGTACTTTGAAGACGAGCGGTAGAGCTGTCCGTCATTGCCTAGCGTGATGCGAGCAGCCTGTTCGCGCTTGTGGTGACTGTGCTCGTGCTCGTGCACATGCTCATGAGCACCTTCAGAACCGTGGTCGTGTTCATGAATGTGAGCGTGCTCAGAGTGGTACTCATCGTCGTAGCGGTCGTCGTGGCGGCGCTTGCCCTTGCCAGCCTTGGGTGCTTTGGCAGACTTCTTCTTGGAGGCGACCTTCTTGGGTTTGACTGCAACCGCGGGAACAACCTTCTTGGGAATGACTGCAACCATGGGAACTTGTTTCTTGGGGATGACTGCAACCATGGGGATGATCTGCTTGGGAATGGCTGCAACGATCTTGCCTGCGGCGGGAAAGCTGAGACCACCTTGCCGTAAACGGTTGTGCCCTTGTTTCCGATTTGGACAAGAGTGGGCTTGGAGGAACCGGAGGGAATCAGCCCGTGGTGCTCGGCCCAGTGTGTACTGTGATGCCTGACCCGGTCATCAATAACGACAGCGCCGCGATCGTGACCGTGGCGGTGGTCATGTCCATGTCGTCCGTGGCCCCGGTCATTCCCGTGCTCGTGGATGTGAATGTGTTCATGGACCTGCTTCGACGGAGAGCGCTTGCTACCGGCCTCGGATCGACGGAAGACACGGTCGTTGGACGCTGCCGCCTTGGACTTGCTACGCTTGAAGTTGCCCTGTTCGGCAAAGGAGCGGCGGGAGTTGCTGGACGATCCATCAGTCTGCACACCGGCAGGGAGTGGCGGCGGGGGGTTGCTGCGTAGAACCACTTTCTGCATGCGGCCTTGAGGCTGAAGCTGTGCAGATGGACCATCGGTGCCAGTGTAGGCGGGACGAGCCTGGACGGCATCTGTCGCTAGAGCGGCAACAGCGAGAGAGACGGTGAGGGCGTTGACAGCCTTGGCAGGAGTAAAGTAAACCATGTCGTCTGTTTTCTGTAAGGGGGAGGGTGATGAAAGGAGAGTGTGTAGGGAAAGGAGAAAGTCGGAGGTGGTGCGAGATCAACTCTACCCGTGGAGAAGGGTATCAAACCCTGAAGGAAAAAAAGAGGAAGGTAGGAAGTTAGGTATGGGTATGAGTCGGCGTTAAGGAGCGTCAAAGATCACCAGGATCTGTGAGAGGCAGCGAGAAGCGAAAGAAACGGATACGGGTAGAGTCGCAAGCGACTGAGAGGAGAGGATGAGAAGGGCGGGGTTGGGTGGGTGGGGGGGGGTGGACAGGAAGGATTGAGCGGACAGCTGCGAGAGATAAGAGGGATCAGCGAGTCCGTTTCGCGAGTCCAACAGAGAACGCTGCATTCGATGGGAACCCCATCAACGTCTACACCCGCTCAACGAGGTTGGCCTACAGGCGTGCAAGACATGAATTAGCTCACCCGCGTTCAAAGACGATGTCGAGGAACCATTGATAATCCGGATACCACAAGGCATCGACAAGGATAGTACGGTGCCTGCCTAAATAGACCGCAAATTCGTTCAACGACGTCCAGTACAGCTTACGATGAGGTAGCGTACTGCGTCGACACATCGCAAATCTGTTCGGTGAGAGAGTGATGACTTGAGTTCCATCGCTGCCCTGGACGAACCTGCTGCTGTGAAAACGCACCATTCGAGACTATTATGCACAGAAGAACAGAGCGGCTCAGCGCAGCGCAGCGGAAACAATAGAGTGAATGAATGATGACAGTCAGGACGGCGGGAGCCAAAGGTCCTTGGCGACTAGTTCCAGCAGGGACGGAAAGGATGAGCAATGAGCGCGACCTGCGATACCACAAGAAATATCGTTACCGTTGCACGGACGCAGCATCAATGATGGAGCTCCCTTCACCTTCAGCATCGCCAGAAACCGCAGGTCTAATACCCATCCCTGTGATCACCGAGGTCGTCAGTTGGGTTGTGGCCAGGGTGGTTGGACTAACGACCAGCGGCCGTTTGAGCCAAAGCGTGGATGAGAGGCGAATCGGTTCGGAAACGTAGAAACCTCAACGCTACACCGACCTAAATCAAATGTGGAAGACCCTGTCAGCTGTCAGCGTAGGCGAATCAGCAGAGCTCCTAGTGGGTTGAAGCTCAAGGTCGTCGTCCTGTTGCACCAGCATCGTCGCTATATACGGGAGCTCTCCAAGGGCTCCAAGGTCCACTTTCATGTCGAGCCGACAACGTGCGAGCTCATCGAGGGAGACGAGGGAGAGGGACTTTCTCTGCGGACAGAAGCGACATCCAAGGATCTTGCACATGAAGACGGGAGGATGCCGCTCGCCGCTGTTGCCCAGCTATGCTCCAGTGGAGTCATAGCGGAAAATCTGGCGGCGGCCCGATCCATCATACAGCGGGCCGCTCGCGCAGGAGCCAAGGTGAGTCAACACTCTCTTCTTGGAACGAATTCAGAGGACTGTGATTGGACCACTGACGAGAATCTTTTACAGACTGTCTTTCTGCCTGAAGCGACAGACTTTATCGCTCCATCGACGTCAGTTGCGGCCTTGACGCGATCGTCGGAGAATACTGCCTTTGTGGAAGGTATCTGTGCCGCAGCTCGTGAAGCCAAAGCCTTTGTGAGCGTCGGAATCCATGAGCCGATACCACTGGTCGCAGGGAAGGAAGCAGACTCGGAACGATGCTACAATACCCAACTCTTGATCAATGACGAAGGCAGGATCCTGCAGAAGTATCGCAAGATGCACCTTTTCGACGTCGATATCAAGGGTGGCCTGTCCATCCTAGAAAGTAACTCCACGGCCAAAGGAAATATTATCGATACCCCCCAAAAATCTCCAATCGGTGCCCTTGGTGTAAGTTCTTGACGTTCACGAGCTACCTGAATCCAGCTGATGAGTGATCTCCTCGTCATGAATCCTGATTCCTGCTTCTTGTTTTGACTTCAGCTCTTGACTTGCTACGATCTCCGTTTCCCTGAACCTAGCCTTAAGTTGCGAAGGCTGGGAGCCCAAGTTCTCACCTACCCTTCTGCCTTCACGGTCAGGACAGGAGCCGCTCACTGGGAGGTGCTCCTCAGGGCGAGAGCCATCGAGACTCAATGCTGGGTGATGGCGGCTGCTCAAGTAGGATCGCACGAAGGCACAAAACGGGTATCGTGAGTGCCAAATCATTTGTGTGCCTTCTGAAGTTCTGTCCGACATGCTGAAAGTTCCTTCACATTCAGATGGGGACATGCCATGATTGTTGATCCGTTCGGCAGCGTCGTGGCTCAGTGTAGGTGAGTGGGCTGCTTTGCTGCGGTCGTAGTCAACTGCCATATCTGACTGTATCTTGACTGGTCTGCTCTCAGCGACGTCCAACCGTACGAACCATCTTTCTGTCTGGCCGACGTGGTGAGCCAAGGACAGCGTTTGCATTGCACACATCACTCTCTGACCAAACTTATGCTCTGCTCTCAGGATATCGACCGTCTTCAAAGTCTGCGAGCTGAGATGCCACTTTGGGAGCAACGGCGCACAGATATCTATCCCGAAATCTGAAGCAAGTTAAACATCGCCCTGACTTCACTTTGCCTACCTCCCGAGAGACTCTCGCTCTCGATGAATCTCGCGCACAATAGCTTATTGAAAGACGCAGAGATTCGAAGTTGCCAACATTTTGTGCGCGGACTTCAGCGCTTCAGCGAGATGACCATCATGTTTGTCCATGGCACAGCGCTCAGCCACTCTACCAGGCAGCACCGGCTTAGAGACTCGCTAGCTACTTCGCATTTAGGTCCCTTGTCAGCGCCTCAGGGCACCAGCCTGGAGTTCCGTCGATCTTGGTGCCGTCCGATCTCGACGCCAAATTTTTTCTTGACGCGTGACGCGTCGATCGAGAGAGACGCGACGCGACGCGACACGTCGGCTTCTAGATCGAAAAGAGTGTCATCTTCCTTCGCAATCGTTCTTTGGCATCAGGTCCACCACCAACTACATACTCTACTCACACGCGCACAGCAGCTTACAGACGAACATGGCCGCGCTTAATCCCTATGCAGCTGGGTACCGCACCCAAGCGGTCGACCTCGCGTCATCGTCGCCCGTGTTTCGACCAGTTGCAGACGCGACTTCGTCTCCATCGCCTCCATCTTCTCCCATCCCTGCCATCACCGGAGACCTCGTGGAGCAGCATTTTCGATCTGGCGTCATGCATCGTCCTCGGACACCTCCAAGAATGAGCGACCCTTCTTCTCCTCCATTTGCCGTCTCTGACGCGTTCGACCCGCCCATCTTCACGTCTTCCTCGCCTTCCCTAGACCAAGCATCTGTGTCTGGGTCAGCAGCACTCAGCTCGCCACCGAACAGGGCCTCCCTCGACTTCTCTTCATCATTCACGTCGTCGTCTTCTTCCACCGCAGCATCTGCCATGATGAGCACGCAGCTCAAGTCAGCATCAACTCTCACTCATCCGCTGTCAGGTCACAGCAAGGCATCGTCGCTGACAATGCACCCATCGTTCGGCAAGACCTATCCACACTCCAAGTATCCTCACCCCGAGAGTCCAAACAGGAAGCGCGGGCTGAAAAGGCCTCTTCCTTCAGCCCGAAAAGCCTTCTGCTCGCACATTGGGAGGGATGGCCACCTTCCAACCGACGGCTAGCGGGTCTTTTGCAGGTCGACGCCTGAAGCGCAGCGCGGCAAGTCTTTCCACAGGATTGACCTCTGATGACGAGCTCGCTCTCGACCTGACCCCTTCGGCAGCGCAAATTGCAGCGCAGCATCACGGACAATCGAGGGCACGGGACGATGTCTTCCGGACGATGTTCGCCGACACTTCGACAGCTCAGATGAGAGTTGGCCTGAAAGCAGCAGTCCACCAGGCCAAACAACGGACGCCGACGAGCCGTTCGCGCCAATGGATGAGGATATCATACCAGCGCAGGGCTCAGTGCTGAGCTTGCCTATCGACGACGCGACACCTCTTCTGCACAACCACTCTGTCCAGACAGCTCCATCTGTTCAAATCGCAAGGATGGCTGCTGTGCCAAATGGGCTTGGACTTCGTCCGCCATCGATCTGACGACTCCACGCCCAGCTGGCCCCGTGAACCCTTACCGTAGGGCCATCTCAAGACCTTTCTCGCGCGTGCCAAGCTCAGGTCCCCTCATCCTCTCTCAGCATCTTACGTCCCCAGCCCACCAGCGCAGTCTCCCGCTCATTGCCGCCCTCGTCTCCATAGCCCTACCAGAAATTCTGAGGAGCAGCATCTTCGCGTACGCAGCAATGACTCCTCCTCGCGCCATCCCCATCTCCGCTTCTGGTCGAGCATATGCGTGAGGAATCTGCATCGTCCTCGTCAGCTGCCTGGAACCAGGGCGAAACACCACGACCCGCTCGTTCGGAGAAGGTCATCTGGGCTCGAGTTGCAAATGATGTTTTCGAACAGTGCCAGACGAGCATCGTTTTAGAGTGAGTCTACATGCTACGAAGTGGTCTCGAAAATTTGTGTTCTCAGGCTGACCCATGTGTCCTTCATCTGCAGTGGGCGAGGGCTGACCTACATCGATCCCATCGTCGCTGACCTGGGCAAGATGGTCACTCTACCCCCCCAAGAAAGTCGCCTCCCGTGATGCCACGCCTGGTTCAACGTCGAAGAGAAGGAGCTTGGAGGCTGTGGCTGAGACATCGGAGGATGGCGGGTGGATACCAAGCCTCAAGTTTGGCGGGATCCAGCTGAACCTTGCAAATAACCGACTCACAGTGCTTCCCAGCGCTCTGTTCCAAGTGGAGAACCTTCGCGTTCTGAGCCTTCGTGAGTCACATTCATTGGCTGTCTTGAGGTTGCGATTATTTATGACAATGTATACCATTACACAGGAGGGAACAACATCAGATTTCTCCCGCCCGCCATATCTGAATTGGCAAACCTCAAAGAGCTGAGCATTGGAGGAAACAAGATCGTGAGTGTTCAGCTTCGCCTTCGGCGCCAACTCGGATTGATACTGACGTTCAATCTATGATGCTCCAGGAATACCTGCCCGCCGAGATCCAAAAGCTGCGGTTGACAACTTTCAACTACTTTCCCAACCCGTTCCGAAAGCCACCAAAGAGCCTTCCTTGCCCCAACGCGTCAAGCGCGGCGTCGAACAAATCATGCGTGCACCAGCCCCGCTTCCGAGTCAGGCCAACTTGGGAACAGCTTACGATGATGTCCACTGCCGAGCATTCTGAGGCATCCTCACCAGCAGCAACGACCGTGCCAGTGGTGCCAGTGATCCCGGGTCGGCAACCGGTCCGCCAGAAGCCTGCGGGACTCTCGCTTCGACCTCTTCTGCTCACCAATCTTTCCTTCGGCCAGATCGGACTGAGCACTGAGGATCTCCGTACGCCATTGAATCCTCCCTGGAGGACCCTCTTCTGCAACAGTCTGGAGAAGGGTCGACACCTCTAGCAGGTAGCTCCTCATCTTCGTCCACTGCTCCTGGCGTTGGGGAGAAGAGAATGATGGCACCCCCTCCTGCTCCATATCGCGTTTCGGAGCAAGGTCCGCGCTTCGTCAATCCGAGCACCTCTGCGCCGTCTGCGCTCCACACACCAACCCGAATCGAGGAGGGCGCAACGATGGACTCGATGCAGCTTGGAGCTACAACGGTTGTAACTGCTGAGCCCTCGAACGCGACGATTGAGGTGGGACCGCCTGATGTGCGTAGTCAGTTGCCTGATAACAGGCGCGCGAGGGTGTTTGATCGGACTCGCTCGGAACAGCAGATTAGGGACGTGTTGGATGCGTATCCGGGCAGCGGTCCCATGCTTGGACCAGCTGCGAGGGCAGCTGTACAGGCTCGTCTCGGTTCTAGCGCGGAGGTCGCTCCGGTTCAGAGGCAAAGCAACGGCGGGAGCTCGGCTGGTTTGTCCAGAACGACCAACTCAACTTCGACCCCGGGGCCTGCTGAAAGTGGGCCTATTCAGATCGAAAACGGGCGTGCAAGCTACGTTGGCCCAACTGCGATCGTCCCCGAGGGCTTCCCGCCCTTACTTGGCGAGCTGTGTTACCGTCTCCTCTTGTCGCCGTCGTCCTCAACAACCACAACCCCTGTCGGCAGCAACCACCCAATCATCTCTGACGGATCAGTCCAGACCCCACGCCAAGATGAGAAGCGACCAGTTAAAGTTCCGGCGACGCCTGAGCTTGTGCTCGATCGATGGGACCGAGATGAATTGGCGCGTCTGCGACAGGCGCAGGACTCGTCTGTGTTGCGCACACTGGAGGCGGCACGACGGAGTGCAGGGCGAAGCTGGGGTGGTGAGAACGATTCGGCGGCGGACCGAACGCGGATGAGCATGGACATTAGTCCGGTTGGGGATGTCGAAGCTGCGGATGATTTTCCTTCTGGGACACGGAACGAGCAAGTCAAATCGGGAGGCGCTGGTGGACCCACGGACGGATCGGTCGGCGATCCTGGTGCGGATGCCAGTGCGAATCCGTGGTTCTCGCGTTGTCCCAATCCTGCTCATATCTCCACTGCTCTGGCCGGTACGACGGCCGCAGCGACACCGACGAGCGGGCAGCATGCTTCGTCGACCCGGACTGTGTTCTCGCCGCCGCTGTCGGGCACGAATGGAACTTCATGTGATTGGCCGGTCCCACCCGCCCACCGCACCCATTCGCCTCTCTTCCATCGACCGGCCGAGACGCGACTCGAGTGGGTGACACATGTGGCCGGACTTCGCATCGCTCGGTCCGGAGTCAACACAAGCATCGTCCACACCGCTTCCTCGACGAGTGGTAACAGTGAGGGCTCGGGTGCGACGAGCACAGGATCAGTGGACTCGATGGGTCAGGTTGTAAGCGAGGAGGACTGTCTGCCGCTGTTGTGGCGCGGGTGCTCGAAAGGGTGTTTGGATTTTCTGGATCGTTGAACAGAAGAAATAGGCAGATAGGTCTCCGTATCATAGTTCCCTTAGACCCCTGCCGGGTTAATCATTTCTCTTTCTCTCATTTGCTCCCCTGTACGCATGCTCGCAAATGCACATTTCTCGTGCTTCAAAACTGCCACCATGCCAGTCTGATTCACACCCCCCAGTCTGACGAATCCAAAGTTGTGATGGAGCTCTGACAAGACCGACTATGTACAGAGGGCAGCGTAGCGAGCATGGCGTACGTTCTGGCGCAAAGGACGCTCTCATTCCTACACGGGATCGAGAAAGGTGCAGACGCAGGAAGAGAGTGAGATGAGAGGCTTGGCATGATAGAACAAAGAAGCGGAGTGACTTACAATGATGGTGAGCTCTTTGGTCCGGTTCGCCGCATAGGCGTCCTTCCATGTCTCCCAAAGGCTGGCAAGAGAACAAGAGCGACAACTCGGTTGTCAGAAGCAGCCATGAGCATCAACAGAATGGATTCATGAAAGACTCACTTCATCAGTTCGATGATGTACAAGCGCTGCACTTCCTCCAGTTCGGCCTTGGTCGGGTTAGGGTTACGTTCGCAGTGAATCGGCCGGCCGACTGAAAGGGAGATGAAAAGGGCTGGTCAGCCTCCTACCTCACTGAAAAGAGCAGCGACATGTGCAAAAAGTTGCTGAAGAAACTCACCTACGCTGACGATAGGATGCCGGTAGGGCATAAGACCTATGGTATAGTTGAAGATGCCTCGTCCGTGGAAGAGGGTAGAGTGAAACCAAAATTGGTCTGGAACTTTTTCTGCAGGGCATGTACGCGATCCCCAGCAGCCAGTTGAGAGAAAATGTCATTCTAGAGAAGGAATGTGTGGAAGGCAGGGGGTTCAGTACGTTCGAAACTCAAAGCTGCCTCGACCAGATAGGAATCGGTGTCTGGTGCTCACCTCGCCGAAAGAAAAGACAGGAACTAGATCAGCCCCATTGCGCATTGCAATCTTGATGAAGCCGAGACGCTTGCGCAAGGTAAGGTCCGCTGTTCCTGGGTGTGCCTTCAGACTCTCTGTTGCGCCTCCGACAACGATGCAGATTGCCTGACCTTTGCTGGCTTCCTTCTCGTCTTCAGTCGGCTCATTATCAACAGGGTCCTTTCGCTTGCTCAAGCCCAGCATCCTGAGCCAGTGTGGTCCCTTCCCACGGAATCGTCGTTGTGAGTTGTAGTCGACCCGTCCGTGGCCTTGAAGAATGGCGTTGCATGATCGCTTCGAGACGGAGCAGATGCCGAGAGCGAGGAGCAAGTCGCGGTAGATGGGAATCTGGAAGTTCGAGGCGAGGGTGAGAAGATGAGGACGCAATCCTGGGAAGGAGGTGGGAAACTCGGTAGCTTCGGTCGCGAAATTTGCAAATGCGCCCATGCCTATGCGATCGAAGCGTACAGACGTGAAGTCAGAAAAGTGCCATTACACAGTCAGAATGAGAGAGGCATATAGACCCACCTATAACTCCGTGAGGATGATAGCCGAAAACATAAGGACGGTCGGGGGTAGATCCACCGTCTTTTACATCCATGGCGAGAAGGAAAGGTCAGTGCACGGACATTCTGCAGCCATATCTACTGAACGCGCTAGAATGCTCACCTTGATGAGGCTGACGGGGTAATATTCCGCAAAATAGGACCAGAGCCTCCATTGCCTGACCCAGGAGTATCGGCGTCCACCATCTTCCGACCCCGCGTCGAAGACGAATACCCAGAGTGTGTATGGGATGATGAAAGGCCATGCGAGAGGCACGGACATCAAGAAGAAGTAGAGGGCGAGACAGAGCGGTAGAAGCAGGGCCCAGATGAGGACCGCGAGGGTCTGAAGACGACGGTGCCGAGGAACATTGAGGGGAGCGAACTGGATGTAGAACTTTCCGCTGTCGTCGTTGGATTGTGCTTGGTCTCCGTCATCCGCTGAGGCTGCCGTGCCATCCGCCCTACCGCTCCCGTCCTGCTGCCGTGCACGCTGTCTGACAGATGAAGATGGAGCCCCGCCGTTTGAGATCGCAGTACTACTGGAAGCATCGGCAGAGCCGCTGAAGGGTCCATTGGGCAACTGTTGCTCGCTCTCGTCGTCATCTGGAAGGGAACGAGTGCCTGCTGTTGTTGAGGCGGAGCGAATGGGAGGTGAGGCAAGTGCCTCTGCGATGCTGCCACTGCTCGACATGGTCCCCGTAGAAAGAGTACGCGTGCGAAGATGGGAGGAGGGCAAGGAAAAGGATCCTCAGGCGTGAACACAGACTTCTTTGTTGATGGCGGCACCTCAACTCGAGGCTGTATGCGTTCTTGCCTGGCTGTATGCTGCTCTCTTTGCGGGGGCACCCACTCTTCTCGTCACTACTGACGTCGATGGACAACACGTGGGAACCCGAAATGAGGCGAAGCGAGATCGGGGCGGGGCGGGTCGCGGGGGTCATTGGGCAGGAAGAAGGTGGTAAGAAGGTGTTGCTCATAGCATGGTCCCTTCAACCTACAGGAGTTGAGTACAGACAAAGACAATGGCGAGCTCATCCTCACTCCCTTCCGCTCAGGTGCCCGTCCTCCGCGTGCTCCTCGTCCGTCATGGCGAGACGAATGAGAACGTCGCAGGTATCATCCAAGGTGAGCCAGCATTTGCACAAGCTGGGACCCGAAGAAAGGCAAGGAAATAACTTTGTGTACCTTTCTTGCCTCAATTCCAGGACAACTCGACACCGACCTCAACCCGCACGGCCGTCTACAGGCTGAGGCTGTTGCTCGCGCCCTGGCTGATGAGCACATCGACGAAATCTACACCTCCTCGCTCCGTCGAGCTGTAGACACGGCCACAGCAATTCACAAGGCCAACCGCGCTCTGCAAGCTCAGGGGGTACCTCTCATTCAAGAAGCCCGTCTGATGGAGCGCTACTTCGGAGTGCTCCAGGGAAAGGTGTGGAAGGGCGGAGACAGAAGCGGGGTCGAGGGCATTGAGCCCGTCGAGAGCGTGACAGAACGCCTGGCTGGGTTCTGGAACGACTGTGTTGTCAGTCCCGGTCCATGGGAAGACGTCGCCGAGAATGGACTGGAGGATGACAGTCAGGGAGATGGTGGCGCAACGGAGGCTGCGATACCTAATGGACAACCAGCTGGCAGTCTCCAGCCTGGGGAAGTCGTGCGGACCATTCTGCTGGTCGGACATGGCTCAGCATTAAGCACACTAGCTGGGTACGTTTGATTTGTTTCTGCTTCCTTCCAACCGCCCTATCGCTTACAGTCATCTCTGATTCACGCAGAACCGTCCTTATCGATGCAGGATATGTCGATTTGGCTCCCGGTGTCGAGCGAGGGCGTATCTGGAATTGCAGCATCACAGAGATCCACGTCCCAGCCTTCCCAGCACGGAACGCTACTTCATCCTCGTCCACGTCCTCCTCAAAGATGACCTCTCGAATCCGATCCCTCGGCTCTCATTTCCGCAAAAGTCGATCTCAGCACTGGCTCGTCCGACCTACCCATCTCAACCCGCACTCCAACACCGCATCATCCACTTTCACATGGCCCGATGGAACTCCGCTCGGAGACATCGGCTATGGACAGGGTCGCGGTGTCATCAAGCGGTGGGCCGATGTTGCCCACATCAAGGATATGGCAGCAGCGCCCGGTGCCGGTCCAGGCGCGGCGAACCTGGTCAAGAACGTGGATGAAATGATCGAGAATCCTTCGGCGCCGTCTCTGGGACAGCCACTCCTGCGGTACGGAATGAGCCCTCAGCACAAGCCAAAGCCCCACAGCAGGCTACAGAAACTCTGAAAATCACCATAGAATTCGGGTATGTTTTAGCCTTCCTCTGATGCTCCTTCGATTATCGCCTGCTCATTTGTTGCCTTGTTTTCTGCAGAGGGGAACGGAACTGCTCACATCGACGCCAGAAAAGAAGGCTCACGAAGTTCGAATCCCAGCACAGGCAGATGACGACGGTCGCCCAGCCGACGCACGCTTCCTGATCAAGTGGATCTCTGAAAATCTGATCGCAGAGCGGCATGAGCTCTTCGTGGAGGGAGATACAGTGTCAGTTCCTTTCTTCTGCCTTTACCCTTTATCCAGAGTCGCTCGATCCAAGCTGACTCCCTCAATTTCTGAACCTTTCTTGCTGTCTGCAGTCGACCTGGCATTCTTGTCCTCATCAACGACGCCGACTGGGAGCTCGAGGGAGAGGGGGACTACCTGCTTCAATCCGGCGATCGCCTAATCTTCATCAGCACGCTCCACGGCGGCTGAAAACACTACTCACGCCTCCTCACCTTATACCGGACAACGCTTACTAGCATAGACTGACTTTCGATCGCCTGCAAATGGAGCTTCCTCGGCTTGTGTCACGCAACTTCTACGGATCGACTTAAGTGTGAAAAACTGCATTATAGATCCGAAAACCCTAAGTTGAATGAATGTGATCATGGGAAGGATAAGGGGGGAAGACAGGTCTGCGAGAGAGTGAGAGACAGAGGGAAGAGCAGATAAGGAGAAGAGAGAGGCTATGAGATGTTGATAAGAGCGAATGCCAATGAATAGAGTATCATATGCGTGAGAGCGCTCTCGAAGGAGCACAGATGGTGGCCGAGTCCATGTTACGAATTGTCCCTGATGAGTGGTTGTGTGTATGTATGAGCTGTGCACGAGAAATATGTGCGTGCATCCGTATGTAGGTGTTGTGCGAGGAATCCGACCGTGTCGCACAGTCCCTCCTCGTCCCGTCCTTCCCGCCCTGGGCATCGAACGCAAGCTGCAAGCCATATCAGCTGAATCACAGCGGTTCCCGGTCAAAGCCTGTCCGAGCCAATGTTCCCACCCGTTCCGCCAGACAAGTTCGCCAGCCTCCTCAGCTCGCTAAGCGCCGACTGCTTCTCGTCCTCCTCCTGCCGCAACCGTAACCGAAGCTTCGAGATCCGATTCTCGATCTCATCAATGTTCCTCTGAAGCGCAACGTGCCGATTGTCCATGCTACGCGCCCAATCCGTCGTTGCCGTTCGGCTGCTGGCGCTCTTGGGAAGAAGGGCCCCGCCGGGTCCGGGCACGGCCGGCACACTGGTCCCACGAACAGCTCGACTGTACTCGCGTCCGATCTCCTGACTGCCCTTCCGGCGCACGTCGCTGCTGCTACTGCTCCCTTCCCCAGCCGCCCTTACACTCGTCACCGCCTTGTGTTCCATGACACTACCCCACCAACAGTGGGGAACTCGGCCAAACTGCGTCGTCGGGCATTGTGCATACTGCCGCTCCCCCCATCCTCGCCAAGACCCCAAAAGCCGGCAGTCGGAGGAGCAGAGAGCATCCCACGCTCTTCGAACAACGCGTCCGGTACACCCCCAACGCTCGACCATCCGAAAACACTGGCTGGTCGAGCCTTGGCGATTCGCATGGACCCTCCAGCACCTCCACTGCCTCCTTCCTGCTGTCCACTCGAATTCGCGTATGCCGAAGTGAGCGAAGGACCGCGCAAGCGAGGCGCTTTACTTGGCGTTTTCCTCTCTTGAGCCTTGATGAGGAGCTGGCGTGTGCTACGTCGCTGTCGAAGAGGCCATCGAACCTGTGCAGCATCTCCGTCGAGGTCCGACAGACTACCCGAGCTGGAAATACTGCTGTCCGAGAGACTTGCATGTAACTGCGAACCGGGAGGTGTACTAGCGATACTCTGGCGCGAAGGCACACGAGAGAGATCGCTACTGTGCGTACTGAACGACCGCTCAAAATCGAGGTCGAGGGCGCGCTGGTGAGTGGTAGGCGAGATGACGTCCACAATCAGATTAGGTCGAGATGACGTTCTCGCTGGAACTTCTCCGCGCCGCCAGCCGTACGTTGCGAGCTGACGACGAGCTCCGTCCGACTGGATTGAGCACGAGCTTCCCCAGTGCGGCAGCGTCCCCACCATACTCTGATCCGCAACTTCGACAGCAGACACGGGCCTGCCTCCATAAACATCGGAGGAGGACGTTGGAAGTAGAGGCGGAGGTGAAGCAATAATGCTATCCCCAGGCAGTCGCCTCGAGACGGACCAATCCGTGTCGTCCATTCGGGTGAATGTGAGCTGGCTTGAACCGAAGCCCATGCCCAACCTACTGTCTCCCGCTTGTCGCTTCTTCTTGGCACTCTTCTGGACAGCCTTCATCATCCGTTCCCACGCCTCTCGCTCTGAGTAATCCCGCTTGATGATGCTTCCACCCGAAATTCTTGAGTCCGAACCGCTGCTGGGAATATCAGACGTCATGACAGCCTCAGGGGCAGGGGTGTTGCCGCGACTGCGACTCCCACTCTGGGAAGCAGAGCGTTGACGTGATGCCACCGCAGCAGCAGGTTCACCACTCGACGTCCTCCGCGAGGCGGCCACAGGGAAAGGATATGGCGAAGGCAGACCCGCCTTCGGCGCCGAAACACACCTTTGTCCACCGGCATCCTCTCCATCCGTTGTGAAGGTCATATCATCGTGAGTCGAAGCACTGCCAAAGTTGGGCAAACTCGTCTTCCGCATAGGAGTGACGAATCGAGAGTCGATCCCAACTCGGGCCCATCCGGCAGCTTCGACGGCCCGACGCTGTAAGCTGCGAGGCATCGTACTCGCTCCAGGCACGCGCGAGTAGGGCGTCGTCAAATGGGAGGGAATGGGCTCAGGGCTGCCCCCAAGGTTGAGATCTGACGTTTTCCGAACGAATGGAGTGGAAGCTGCAGGCGCTGACGAGTTCTTTCCCTCCACCTCTTCGAGGACGGACAGGATCGACTGCTCCTCTCCACCAATGACGGCCGGTGCCGAAGCGAATCGCACCTCGTTCTTATGCTCCTTGTTCGTTGTCTCCGTGGCCGCTGCGTGTTGACCTGTAGCCGTAGCCGCACTTTCAGTGCTCGTGGTGAATGTGCAGGATTTAGGCTGCAGTGTAAACCCTGTCCACTCGAGGTCGATGTCATCCCAGGTGGGTTCCGCGTGCTCGGTGCTTTGACGAACCCTGCCGCTGGTCTCCTGTTTCCGATATTCGCTGGCATCAGGTTGAGACAGATCCGCCGTACGACTCAAATTGATGACACTTGGGAACCTCTCCTGCTGCGGCCGACGAGTCGAATTATCCATGTCCCGCAAGCAGGCTTCGTGTTCCGCACACATGGCCGACAACTCCTCGTCCCGGTCCAACTCATTAACGAACGCAGGGAAGTCGTCCACGTTGCCTTGGTACATCGCCGAAAAGCTGACCGGAGAGACAATGCTCAGCATGCTGAGAGAGATCTCGGGCTCGTAAGTCTTTTGAGGACGGGATGCAGGCGCGGGTGAACTTCTCCAGACTGATGGTGACGGGCTGTGCAAGACTGAGGGTTCCTGTTCGAATGATGGAACTTGACCTGGAGAGCTTCCAGCTGAGCCAGGTCCGGCTCCGTTGGCGTTCAGTCCGTCCACAGCGGGAACGAATGGTGGAGGCACTGAAGTTCAAAGGACAGAGTTCAGCACTCAATCATCCTTTCGCTCACAACTTGTCTCCCCGCATAAGCATCACTCACTCTGGTGAAGGGCCGCCCAATCAATGCCATCGAAGAAGGCGTGGCTTTTGACATCTTCAGTAGACCGAGCTCCCAGACGAGTATCCCGGGTCACAATTAGACTGTCAAGGTTCAAGACAAGAGTGGCATCAGTATAAGCAATTCATCTTTCCAGAAAGACGGAGTTGTGCTCCCTAACCTTCTTATCAAACCTCTTAAAGCATCTGAGCACTCTACAGACTCGTCCAAGGTGAGGTATCGCTGTTAAGAGACGAGGAAAGCAATCAGTGAGTGAACAGGACAGACAGCACGAACAGGCCAGACATACCGAATGGTTCATAATCCGCTGGAAAGCCTCGGCCGGATCCCGAGCCCAAAACGGCAACTTCCCATATGTCATCTCGTAAATGACCACCCCAACCGACCACCAATCGACCTCAGGTCCATAACCCCCGGGACCATTCGGATCCGGTGGCGAGGCGGCAGCAGATGGCTGCGTCTGCATCTGTCCAGCCAAGCCGGGCTTGAGCTTCTCCCCGTCCGACATGATGGATCCATGTACGCTCTGTTCGGCCACTGCCGATCCATCCATTCCTGAAGCAGAAGAGTTGGCCCTAATCGTCCGCGAACAATCACTGAGCGGCTTCTTGGCCATGCTGTCGTCCGCCCGACCGCCGCCGAGTAACGTAGGCTGAGAGAAGAGCTTATCCGATCGAGAACGGGACAGACGAGCGTCGATCGTCATCATCGATGCCTCCTGAACGTGAATGTTCGACTGTGACATCGAGACGGAGATGGACGCCAATACCGAGGCGGAGATCGAGTCTGACCTGTCCTCGTCCGCCAGCGATTCGTCCCAGGATGATTCTGCTGCGAGCCTTTGTTCCTCATACAAAAGGATTTCCGGTGCAATGTAGTCGCAGGTCCCCGCTGGTTCGCGACAGTGAAATAGATGAACCCTTCTCTCCTTCCTTGGCTGAGCGGAGCTATCCGGGACCTCAAAAGTCGACACGGGAGCTGCGGTCGAAAAGTCGCAAAGCTTGAGGTGGCCGGTGTAGTCCATCAAGAAGTTGGACGGTTTGACATCCCTGAAGGCTCACAGAGCGACTATCAGTCACACCTTTTCTTGAAATTCGTCATGGGGAAGGGGAGAAGGAAGGACTCACCTGTGCGCAAATCCACGCTCATGTACCCAGCCCACAGCAGCCACAATATCAGCGGCGTACAGCTGAACCCACTCTTCAATCAATAAACCCCCAGACGGATTCCTACCAGGGACCGAGGAGACCCCACCATTGCCCAAGCTGGATGCGGACCCAGCGCTCTCGAGGAAGGTATTGAGGTCGCCGGCGGGGAAGTACTCCATCACGATGTGGAGCGAGCCTGTACTTTGGAAAGCAGCACAAATCTGCGGAGTATAGTCCGGTCGAGGAGAAGATTGCGTCTTCCCGCGAGTAGAAGACTGCGATGCCGCCATACACAACAGTTCCTTCTCGGTCATAGGCGACGTCCTGTGCGGTTCTCTTCGCGCGACGCCCTTGATCATGCTCTTGAGGACGTACAACTTGCGGTCGAGACGACAGCGGACGACTTCGACGATCCCTGCCCGGCTCCGTTGGAGGTTATTGAGCGGAATGAAATCTCGTTCGGTGAGGATGAGGGTGGGAAGTGAGCGCAATACGGGAATGACGGCTCGTCGGAAGGGGTTGGGGTCGATCGCTGCATACGAGGAAACGCCATTGGTGGTTGGGATATCGGCAGGGCTTCGAAGACGTCCGTTAGATAAGGTCGACAGAGGGATGGTAGACAGTGGTCTGGCCGGGTCCGCGAGCAAGGTCAGCTTTGCTGCTGACCAGAGGATGGCCAGCGCAAGGTCAAGGCGGAGGGAGCAGTCGAGCTTCAAGGCGGCGGCGGTGAGGGATGATGATAAAATACTGTTGTCGTACGATCTTGAGCTCGAGACCTTCTTGATGCTCCGCAGCTCGGCAAGGGCCTGGAGGGTTTGAGGGTGGGAGAGGAACCTTTGATGATGCTGTAAGGTCCCATACCTTTCGATTCCGCTCTGGAAGGGTCTGTGGGCATTCAGATTCCGACCCGAAGACGAGGCATTGTCGCTCGCGCTACTGATCGTTTCGAGGAAGGCGCAGATCATCTGCAGGACCGCTGGCTCGGCGAGAACGGCCTCGATCTGTTGATGACGATTTGGCCATGACTGCTGCTGCTGTTGCTGCAGCCTTTGTTGCTGTTTGTGCTGCTCTTGCGCGGTCGACATCCTAGAGAGTGCGCGCCCTTGTGTTCGGTCTGAATGCGGATCGTCTGCTGGTCAGAGATGTGCTCTGCCAGGGGATCGGAGACCGCGTATGTCCGGCGCTGTACCTGTGGAAGAATAAGGGCGGAAGCAAGGGGGAAGGGGCGCACGGGAGGAAGCTGTTGCGGGGACCGTGGAGAGTGACTTTGCTATGAGGGCGAAGTCGGAAGGCAGGGATAGAAAAGTATGAAGCCCGAATATGGAACCAGAAGTCGAAAAGGGGGAAGATGAGGGAGAAAGAGTTGGAGGAATCGGTCCTTCGCGGGCTGACGAATGAGTTGCGCCGATGTCCTGGATTTATAAACTGTCTGTTGCGAGAGAGAGACTTGGGGGAAAGGGAAGGATCAGCGTTCGTTGAGATCTGCCTTGTGCTCTGTGGTTGTGCTGAGGGGGGTTGGAGATAGGTGTTGATGTTGTTGTTGGTGTTGGTGTTGTTGTTGTTGTTCTGTCGATCCCATTGTTTGGGCCCCGATCCATAAATCATCGTCTCCACACACATCGTCAAACACCGCTGCTTCAACTCTGTAACAACCGTTTTAAGGTTTAGATAGTCTCGCGTGTACCGTTGACACTGATCTAGTGCCTTGTGCTAACCAATAGGAGGGCCTCGAGGCTTGTGTTGTTCGTGGTGTTATTTTGGGCCAAAGGGACAAAACGCGCTCTAAATGTTGACCGAGACGCGTAGGGAAGCAAGTCACGCGACCTAGACTACCACCGTACAGAGAGAGCAACACCTAGAGACCAACACCGCGTTCCTCTCCCCGGTCGACAGGTCCAGCAAAGACGCGGCGAAGGTTCCTGGGTATGCTAGTCCCAACTGACCCGCATGCCCCTGTTCCCTCGCTTTCTATCCACGCCTTGTACCACTGCTACCACCAACTCGCTCGCACACCTTCCACCTTCCACCGCCCGGCGGTCCGCTCGGACCACCGACCACCTCGTCCACCTTCTGTCACACGCTCAAATAAAACGTCAAAGAACTTTCCGGACTATCTTTCGCTGGATGCCTTCTAGCTCACGCACGCACCAGGGACCCAACTTGCATGCATACAGTTGCCCGCTACTGAAAGCAAGGTCTGGTACACACCCCTTTCCAACAACGGCTCGCGTCGAACCAGGACTCGGAAGCCTTTCCACACAGCAGCAGAAAACTTACACACAAGCAGGAAGTATCAAAACGATGAACAGGAAAATTATAACATCAACAAGATATATCACAAAAAAGAAAAAGGTGGAAAGGAGAAAGAGAGAGACCAAAACAAGGGACGGCCTCAGGCCTGGCTTCTGAGCACCCAATGAGTCCACAGGACGCACGGGCAGGGGGTCGAGGTCCGGTAGGGGAAAAGCCTCGACGTCCTCAGGCCGGAAAAAAAGGGGTTGAGCGAGCTGAAAAGGAGAGTGTATAGGAAGAGACGGGGTTGGAGGGAGGAGGAGGGAGGAAAGAACTCGTAGCAGAACCGCACAACTCGACTTCGTGTTGCGCACTCTGCTTCTTGAAATGCAAGGGAAGTTTTCTTTTTTTCTTCTTCTTCTTGGTTTTGTTCGTGTTTTTCGATGTTTTGGTTTGGTTTAGGGGGAGGAGTTTGTTGCTCGATTCTTTTGCCTTTGCGAAGTGTTGTCTGTTGTGTTTTTCTTGCTTCGCTCGCGCCACCCGCCGGTCGGGTCGCGTCTTCCCCTAAGGTACGTGTGTGTCGCTGATCAGACCCTCCTCCCCTTGACGGAGGAGGGCAAAAGAGGAAAAAGGAAGAGACGGGAAAAAGGGACGAACAGAAAGGCCGACCGAACCGAAGGGGAAGGAACCCCCCGAGGGAGAAGATAATAGTACAGTCTTGATTTGTTCGGTTGGTAAGAGACCGACCGATTCGCAAGCCCAGAAGACCCAAAGAGAAGGAAAAGGGTGGAGTGATGTCGTCTTTGCGCCTCCTATATGACCGCGGCACGGACCGGAAAGCTCTTCAAGCCGCCGTAGCCCGAGGCATGCCGACATTCGCAAAGCTCAACACGCTCGCCCGAGGACTAGCACAGAGCTTGCTCATCGCCTCCCGACGAGTACGGACACTGATCCGGCTCGCAAAGTTGTGCGGGAGGAACTCCATAGGCGGTCCCTTGGGCTGACGACGAGGAGCCGATGCTCCGCTGTTTCCATTGCCAGTGCTGCTGTTGCTGGAGCTCGACATCGAGGGGCCGCCAGTGCCAAGCAGGAGCGAGTCCACAGGTGGCGAAGGAGTGCGACCATCACCAGTGTGCATGCCGTTGAGCGCGAGAACAGGGCGGGCAGGGAGCGAAGCTGCACCTCCAGCCGAGTCGGAACGATTGCGCTTAGAAGCCACAACATTGCCGAGCAAGCCAGCAAGAGCAGAAGAGCGAATCACATTCGTGGGCTTCGTGTTCAGCTGGCCAGAAGGCAGCACGGCAGGAACATCCGAGCTGACCTTGCTCAGACCATTCTTCTGCTGGTAGCTGGCAACATCCTCCTCGCTCGTCTCGGGAGTGTCGCGGCCGCTGTGGTTCACATTGGCCAGACCCGAGCGACCGCCGTTGCTCACGCCCCGACGCACACTGCCCAGACCATCGATCGACGAGCGGCTGACCGAGTAGTCCGAGTCCGAATCGTCAATGACGATGGCAGGAGGCGTGTTCGAGTTCTTGCGCAGCGCAGCAGCGCCAGAGATGGCACCAAGAGAGGAGCGCCACGAAGCAGCGGCATCGGCGTGCGAAGACATGCGGTCACGCTGCTTGTTGCCACTGCTGTTACCACTCTTCTCAGCCTCCTGTCCCGGCTGAGCGGACGGGAAACGAGGACCATTGGCCTCGATCGAAGGTGGCGACTGAGTGCGCTGCATCTGCTGAACCGCCTCGGCCTCAGCCTGGGCCTGAGCTTGAGCTTGAGCATGAGCATGGGCCTGGGCTTGAGCTTGCTGCTGGTTGAACTGTTCCTCCTCCAGACGCTCTTGGTCCATCTGAGCAAGCGAAATGGAACGCATGAGAGCTTCAAGCTCGTGCTGCTGCTGATGAGTCAGAGCATTGCCCGACTGTCCATTCTGCATCGGTGGGGAAGATCGGAGTCGAGCATCCTCATAGGGAGCGGCACCACCCTCGTTGAACATGTGAAGTTGCTGCAAAAGCATCTGTTGCTGAGCGTGCATCTGCTCATCGCGACGGTTGCGGAGACTAGCTTGAATGCTGGCCTGGGCAGCTTGGCGCTGCTCGCGGGCAGAGCCATGTTGCTGCTGCTGCTGTTGCTGCTGCATGCGGGCGACGGCGGCCTGCTGAGCGAGCTCGTCCTGATGACGCTGCTGGAGACGAAGCTGCTCCTGGAGCTCCTCCTGACGCTTGTTGACGGCAGCAATCTGCGCCTGACGCTCGTACTCAGCGTGAATGCGAGCGAGCAAGGCACGCTGCTGAGCCTGAACCTGCTGCTGCTGAGCCTGCTGTTGCTGCATCGCCTGAAGACGAAGCATTTCGAGCTGCATCTACAGAAGAGGGAACAATACAGTCAGTTTAGTCCTTCAACATTGAGGCCAGTGACGGTCAAAGAAGAAACTTACCTGTTGCTGAACTGCAAGCTGGTTCTGAATGAGCTGCTGAGCATTCTTCTGCTGATGAAGAAGAAGCTGCTCGTGGTGCTGCTGAGCGAAGTCAGCTGCTGGTGAGATTGCCCCTGGTTGGATCCGTAGATAGCGGCGAGCTGAGCCTGAGCATTCTGGATCTGCTGGTGCTGAGCATGGTGCTGCTGCATCAGGGCCATACGTTCGTTGGCGGAGACGCCGTGAGAGTGGACCTGCATACCGGGCACCTCGTGGTCGGGACTGCCGGGCTGCGAGCCGGAGTTGGTGCGAGGCGTGAAGACGGCTGCCGTCGCCTTCAGCTGAGCAGCGTGGTCGATAAAGCCATTGTTGGGGCCAAATGCACCGTTGTTGCCGTACTGGTCTTGGCCGAAAGCCTGAGCGGGAGAGCTGGGCCTGGGTCCGCCGGTACGAAGGCCGGCCAAGAGACTGGCGCGTTTTCCGTTCTGGTTGAAATCACCGTTTCCGATGCCAAGCGAGTGGCTGTCGGCAAATTGCTGGTGCTGGATGACATTCCGACGATGGTAGAGTTTGTGAGTGGCTGGAGATTGCGAGTTTGATTTGGGAAGGGTTGGTATATGGCGTCGATGACGAAGAAAGCGGTTGCTGAAGTGTGTGCACGGGAATGCAAAAAGCGTTGTTGCACGGCCGAGAGGTTTTTGGTGACGGAGAACGACCGACTACTGTGATAGATTTGGAGGAAAGGGGATGCTGATACCCTTTCTGTGTGTTTTGCCTCTTTTCGATTGGAAAAGGAGGGAGAGATCTGAACGCCGGCTCAGAAGTCTGTGTAGGTTGCTTGTGCTTTGCTGCAAAATTGGTGGCCAAACGGAGTTGAAGACCAGGGACGATTGACCGACAGGGGAGCGGACGAAGACTTTGTGGTGGAGCCAAGCTGATGCCGACGTGGGCGGGAAGCAAGTTGTGCTGGAACGGAAGTGTTGGGGATTTGGGGGGTGAATAAATGCAGAAGTTGGAAGGATCTGCTCCTGTTGTCAAGAGTCAATCGTGGCAAGGAGGAGGCAGATCAAGAGAGTGTATCTTGAAGTTTGTTTTGATGGAGTTGTTTCGTTGTCAAAGGATGCGGGAAGCCGGGGTCGAAGTCTGCAGATGGGAGGAGACTTGAGGAAGGCTGGCGATTATGAGATGACAGTGGATGTCGGGAGTGGCAAGCGAAAGGGGTTGTGCAGATCTCGGTGGATAGACGCCTCGCAGAGGTTGGTCTATGTAGTAGCCCTAGGTTGAAGAGAAGGAAAGTCTTGTGGATCAAGACTTGTGGGTGGTTCGCCGCTGAGGGTGATTTGCTGCGCGTTCAAGTGGAATCGAGCTGAGGGGATAAAGAAGAAGAGAAATGTGAGTGACGAAGGGATCTACCTGTGCAAAGACAGCTGAGGAGCTCACGAGCGGGTATGAGTTGAGATGGTGCGGGAATGTGAAAGGCGGGAAGTTGAGGAATGGAAGAGTGGGTGGGATGGTGGGTGCGAGCTACCGTTTGAGAGGGGCGAGAACTCACGCAGGCGTAGAGCGGGGGCGGGATACGGTTCGAAACTGTGTGGAAGAGTCGGTGGCGAGCGATGAAGAGAGGTAGAAAGAAGAATGAAAAAGAGCCCGGGCAGCAGGGGGATTGGTGCTGTGCGCCTTGCTGAGAGGAGAGGGGGGTTTGGATTTGACTGTGCCAAAGAAGGCTGTTGTGGGAAGAAAAGTGAAGAAGAAGGTGGGTTGGGGATACGGAACAAGAAAGGGGGGAGTTTGAAGAAAGGCGATAGGAAGGAAGGAGTCTGGGAGAACGAAGATTGGTTTTGGGGGGGAGGGGGGAAATCGAGAAGGATGAGGTCGAACGCAGCAAGGATGGGGAGCACCACCACCAAGATGAGATGAATGCCTTGTGACAGGGAAAAAGCTGGCACACAGAAGTCTCAGTACCAGCAAAAGAGGCGTCTTTTGTAATCCATCGTCCCTGCCAGCGAGGCAACTCCATTACAAACTACACCCATCCATTACAGCTCAGACCCCATCTCACTGCTCCTCAAGTGGTCTTGTGAAGGTCTGCACCAGCCTAAGTATGTCCATACTTGTTCGCTTCCAGAATCCAATCACCAGAAGAGAGGAACTCCATAACTGGCTATGAAAGGCAGAAACCGGGACCTCCTCAACGTCAGACGCCCCACCTTCCGTCGGGCGTCGCCCTTCTTCTCATCTTCTGTCCCCTCCGTGATGGTGTCGTCGTCACATGCGTTGCTAAGTTTGGAACGTCCTCGCGTGCGAATTCCAGTGGTTACCGGTTAATCCACACGCTTTCCCACAACATCACGCTCTCGTGCACATCTCGCATCTCGCATCTCGCAGAAGGACGCAGTTGATCGACACCATCCTGCGATGCTCGCTGCGTTGGTTTCCCACTCCTGCCCATGCTATCGTCTCTGCTCTCTGCTGCACTCGGCGCGCTTCCGTCCCCTCCCTTCTGCAGGGATGACACCGAAGGGGGGGGGGGGGGGAATAATCCGATGGGTCTTGAAGCTGGATGCTATATAGAACTCGCCGAGTCAGCATGTCAAGAAGATGTGAGCGTCTGAGGCTTCTGAGCGGCGAGCGTGAGCAGAACTTAGGTGAAGGTGAGACCGCGAGAGCATCTCCGCCGTTCGAAGAAAGAAGCGCTGACTCTATCGAACAAGGAGTCCAGAAGGAGTACCTCAGTTTGACTTTGCAGGCCCCGAATCATGCTATGGTCTTTGCGGCGTTCCAAAGGCTTCGAGGACCGAGGTACCGCATCACTCAGCCGGACGAGTATAAGGCATTCTTCCGCCTTCCCCTCTGATATCTGATATCTGGTATCTGGTTTCTGAAGGGTAAGACGTCGTTGACCGAGACAGGTTCAAGCAGAAGCCTTCCAAACTTCTCATCGCTCATCGCCGCGCCAGTGCTTACGCTGACGCCTGACGAAGCAGGATGTCGGCGTCAAGCGTCAAGTATAGTGTCTGAGATCTGAGGCCTGAGGCGTCCTGTGAACAAAAGCGTCCAGGCAGGGGAGGAAGTTGTCGTTGCAGAACAGTGATCAGACTGGTCTAGTCGTGGGGGCCGGCGGTGGGCCTGTGCTCTGTATGTGGGGGGGGGGGGCTTGTCCTCTGTGGGTACGTACATATATGTGTCGTGCATGGCCATTTGCGGGGCACAGCAGCTCTACTATACAGCACCCACAGCACACATCCA
Organism: Tilletia indica; assembly: GCA_001689995.1. Lineage (NCBI taxonomy): Eukaryota > Fungi > Basidiomycota > Exobasidiomycetes > Tilletiales > Tilletiaceae > Tilletia > Tilletia indica. Next base: position 47,378 of record MAPW01000092.1, read on the forward strand.
AAAAGTCGGAATCCAGATCCGCTTGTTCGAGAGCAACTTTCGGGCGGTGTTGCGGGATCTTCGCAGCTCGAAAGACGATTCGCGCTATTCACGCTTCACGATCGCACGCCTCATAATCCGCCCAGCATCCATAGGCGCCAGGCGCTGGAATATGGATACAGACTTACAGAGAGCGAAGGGCTGCAAGTAGTGCCGGCCAGACTGACTACTTGTTATTTGTGCTTTCCCATGCAAGTTTGTGGCTGCAAAAGTGACACTACATACCGCTTCTTTCTGTCTGCTTCTGATCTTCTTTATTGGCAGATCGCTCGCACGATTATTGGCACCTGCAGTACTTCGTATGGCCTATGGTCTGCTTAGAACTCGTGCATATGTATGACTGACTACTCTCTCCCGTTCCCTCCTTCTCCCTCCTTCCCTCCTCCCACCACCTCCCTCGTCCCTCCTTTGACCTTGACCTTCGTTTTCTCAACAGCTTTTCCCTCTTTGCTAAATATTTTATACCTTCGAATTCTTCTCTGCAGGAACTTCCAGCCTACTTGACTCCTCAGCGAACGACCCGGAAGCCAACTGCGGATCCCTCTCGCTTCAGCGGGTGGACATAGCAGCTACAGCGCTGTATACCAGATGACAACGCAGACCGGCGGAGGCGGCGGCGGGTCGCCTCTGTCGCTGCTGCAACAGGAGTACGGTCTCATCTTCCCTGCCTCGGTCCTGAACAATCTCACAGGCACCTCCATCAATGGATACAGCACCAATGCTACCGAAGGTCTGCTGTGCCTGGACGAGTTCATGGCTGGCTTCTGGTACACTTGGCACAACCCCAGCTTTTTCCGCCATCTCTTCGCTGGGTCTGCCTTCCTAGGCACCTACTTCATCTTAGGCTGTGAGTCTATGACCCTCTCTCAAACAGCTTCGCTCATCGATCGACCGCAGAGCTCACACGGTGGCTCGCCCATTTCTCTTTTCATCACTTTGCCGCAACCGTCCTGTAGCTCTAGTGTTCGCCCGTCGGTTATACCTCCGACAGTGTGTGTTGTTCAAAGTCGTCCACAGAGCACACGGTCGCTACATCATCCCATCCGTCTTCGACACCTTCACCATCTCGCTGCTGATATTCGCATTGACCAACATTTCGTACGTGGCAAATGCGCTCACCCTTCCTCGCTATTCGTGGGGCTCGCTCCACACGAGACACGATGTAACCCAGGAACCAGCTCGTTCTGACACTCCTTTCTACCTCTTCTCTTGCAGCTTTGTCATTGTCGCATATCGAGCATACTATCTACGTGACCACAACGCTCAACATGCGATTCGGCTCTTCGAAATTCTCCAATGGATTCCACTCTTTACCGCTGGTTGGATGGCATGTACAGGCAGTTTCCTAACTGGCGGTGCTCTCGATGGACCCCCACAGCTCCGCACTCGAAGAGCCTCCCACTCCATCTCCAAACGAAAGGAGTTCATGCAGAAGCTGGCGACTCGTCTGCGGCTTCCCACAATCGTCAACTGCATCACGCTGGGTGTGCCCTTCATCATGGCGGCCGCCATCGTGCCCTGCGCAATTCTCTCCCAGAGAGCCCACATGCACGGCTACAACCTCTATCGTCACTTTCATTCCGACATTATCCAACCTCTCGTTGAACAAGCGCCTTTAAACCTCGGCCAGGACATACCCGCCATGGTTCTGCTTCAAGCAGCCCAAGTACGAGAAGCAGCCATTCGTGATGCCAGGTTCATGTCTGCGGCGTTTTACGTTTGGACAGGTGGAGCCGCGGTGGTACTGGCCATGTACCTTCCTTGTGGTGGGATCTTGCTATGGCTCATTTGGAAGCAGGTCAGGCGGCAAAAGGAGGTCGTTATCAGTGGGATCGGAACGTACAAAGGACAAGGCACTACTCTGCGCAAGAACATCACCGGCGCACCTCCCACATTGCATCGATGGTGTGTCAACTGCGGTCGGAAGATGATGGCTGCCCGTCACGTTCCCTGCGAATGTGGATTCTCAGTGGGGATAGCGAGCGCAGCGGATGTCAACTCTCGGTGGATGGACGAGGGGGACTACGAGAGGCATCGGAATCAGGATATTGTGGATGAGGACAACGTTGACCTTGCTCGAATGGCGGCGGCGTTCAAAGGTCGAGTCGTCAAGCAACAAGGCACCCACTGCTGCGATACTTCTATCTACGGAGGTGTAGGATAAACTTCACGTTGATCTACCTCAGTATCACATGTACGACATTCACCGTGCTCGTGGCCGCTGGAATTTTCGGAGCTCACCTCGTTCCATCCATGTCACTCGGCCCAGCCCACTACACCAGGCTATACCTTATCGCATGTCTCCTGTCCAACTGGTCTCTTCTCGTCTTTGGTTCCCTGGCCACGGCGGCCATCTGGCTGCGACACTTCGACCCTGCGAACGACCCCGAGTACTACGAACGAGCCGGCGAGACAGGCTACGCTCCCAGCACTGGGCTCTCTCTGCTCGGACTCGGACGGGCTCCCAGGCCAATTCAACGCCTTTTCTCCGGGTTTAGAAATGACCAGGGCAGTGCAGATGGTGGTCTGGAGAAATCCCCGAGTACGGCCGCCCTCACCGTCCCATACCGATTCACCTCCTCATCCCTCTCGCTCAACAGGCTGCAGAAATCCGGCAAAAAGCTGAAACGATTGAGCGGACTTCGGATCGGGACCCCCAACAAATTCAAGCATGTGATGCAGGAGCCCCCGCAGGCCGGTGACGAGGATGAGGACGGGGACGAAGAAAAAGGGCGTGAGGTGCACTTTCAGATGATCTCACCGGATGGCTCGCCTCTGCCGGGTGGTATGGATAGCACTACTTCGGTAGTAGCTGCACCTACAGCCGCCGAGACAGCCCCACCAGTATCGCCTCAATCAGTAGTCCCTTGGAGCTTGCGGAGATCGCCTTCGGCGTTGAGCATGGGTACGGCTGGCGGGAATCAGAAGGATGACAGCGTATCGCCAACTCCTTCAGGAACGCTGAACCCACCGAGAACACCTGTACGGTATGCCACGCCCTTTGGACCAATCGAGGGTACACCATCCTATTCCGAGCCCTTCTCCGACTCGAACAGCACGGACGCGTCATCTTCCCATCGTTCTCCTTCCAACCCATCGCCCGCTCAGATTGCAGACCTGCAATTACAGCAAGGCAGATCATCAGGATCTCAGCCCGGCTGGAACGATCGCTTCACAGCACTTCGACGGAGTGCGATCATGACAAGTCGGCCGGGGACGAGCGAGTCCGCGATTCCGCGTCTTTCCTCCTCCTCGTCTCAGCCGCACCTACGGGCACAGGCGCACCAACAATTCTCCGACTTGCGGCAGCAGCCAAATTGGAGTCCACATCATTGGCGGACTCCATCCTTCTCTTCGGGGTCAATCAAGGGCAACAATGACCCGGTTACCTCTCGCGACCCACGAGGAGAACACCCACAAACAGGCAACCACTTTGATTTTCCCACTACTGTCATCCACACGAAAAAAGGTCCTTTTTTTCCTTCACATACTTTCATTTGCTACACATCGACACCATCAACACAAGAGGGCCTTGCGGACATTTTGCCACCATCCTTACATTTCTTTTTTTCGAGTCCTTGGCCTGTATTTTACGGATTTGCCTTACTTGTCGGGGATACTCTGGATCCCCATTCATTCTTTCACCTTCGCAATGGATTTCTTCCAGACCAGCGTCTGTTCACCGTTGATTCACATTTGGTCTTCTTTGTGCAATAATGAGCATGACTGGCGCTATACGCAACTCGCAGACCCAGTGGTGTCGTGCATGGGTGAATTATGCATTTACGAGTAGGTGCTATCTCCGATCGAACCGGTACATCTCAAAGCTTGAAGACCTGATCCCGCTCAACTTTCAAGCCTCTCAGAAGCCCACCCAGCTCTCCCTGACCCCCACGACCGTCGCGGTCCTTGGAACCAGCCAGGGCCGCCACCATCCCGTCCGGTCCACAGACAAGGATGATGGAGAACTTGACCCCTCCGTTCCTCCTGTCGTCGATCGTCTTTGCTCGCGGATCTGCATCAAGGTCATTTTGATGCCGTCGGCCGTGATTCGTCCCTGCTGAACGGGAATGTCGAGAATGTGCGAAGTGACCGGTCGACCTCCAAAAAAGAAGTCGCTCCATCTTGAGGGGGATGAAGATGGTGTCGATGTTCTGTTGTCGGACGTCGAATCCCCTGCCTCAAGTGCACGGGAGAGGAGCGCCGAACGGGCGGAGGGCTCATCGCGATTGCCCGCTTGACTGTCGATGGATTCAGCGAACAATTTGAGAACACTCGAATGTTGATTGGCTTGTGCCCGAGTCCGGACAAGTTCTGGAAGCGTGAGGAAGGATGATGGCTTTTGAGTGGCATATAGGATATGCACACTTGGATCAGAGCCGGACGAGTCGGTCCTCGAGGTATTCGCAACGGTGTGAAGAAGCTGGTGGGCTGTCGTTATACCGGTTCCTCCAACAAGCTGAAAAGAAAGTTTGGGAAAAGGTCAGTCGAACAGTTCGCTTTACGGCAGGATGACGCGAGTCAGGGGGGCCACTCACCATCAGAATGTCTTGGGGACGTCCTTGCTCCGCACTACCCGCATCGCTCCTACCTTGATGATCTCTTGTCCAATCCCATGTCGATATCGGCCCACGCAATTCAACGACATCGCCAGCCCGAAGCATACTCGCATACCGCGACAGCTCGCCATCCGGATATCGCTTGATCAGAAGTTCGATGACATCCGCTGGGTTCTCTCCTTCTCTCCCGGGACCAGCTCTCGTACCAAGTCCGATGGGATTTCCTGGTCTTCGAAGTGGTGTATAGGCACGTTCAATTTGGAGGGCCGGTTCTTTGAGGTAGACGGACTCGATACGGAGAGGGTCTCTTTCCTTGGAATCCTCATTTGGGTCTACGGACGCCTGGATCCGAAGCAGGACGTGCTGACCATCTCCCGATGGATCCGAGGTGAGGAACGAGGGCGTAGTGGTATGGTGCGCCGAGAGGACCTTGAATTTGTCGTACCGATAGGGGTGTAAGTGAGCGTTCAGCTCACCACTTCCCCCAGTCCGCCCGAAGAGCGAAGAGAACCTGGACTTTGATGAAGACGACGGGGTGGAAACGCCTTGCTCCGAAGGAAGGAAAGCATAGCTGACCAGTCCAACACGGCCAGAACGACCGTCCAACGAGCGACCTTGACCCTTAATGCTTGCTCCTGTCTTTGACCTTGACGCTCAGCTTGATGAGAGGCGCCTGCTTCTGAGAAGAGCCTTCTTGATGTTGACATGCATCGTGACCATGATGGTCCGGGTTGAACAAGGACAGACGTCGCTCCTCGGCATCCTCTGTGTACAGCCGAATCGATGGCAGCGCAGCTCAGTCTTGTCGACAGCTGAACAGAGCGAGTCCGCAGCATGATTCCTAGTCTTCAGATATGCCCAGGCAGAAGCATCATCTTCTCAGTGGCAAGATCAAAATTCTGAAGGTCGAAGGTGACAGCAAGAATGGATCGAGAATGGTCTTAGAACTGCACACAAACGTGTTCCCCTCCCCTCCATCAAGAGAGTCAGCATGAAGTTGAAGAGGTGTAGCTCGCGCAGGGGTGTCTGTATTCTCTGTGTTTGTGTACATGCGTGTGGTGTAACTAACTGGTCGTGCGAGTGTAGAAAGGGAGAGGAGAAGGGAGAGGAAGAGAGTTGAAAAGAGAAGTCTGATGCGATGAAGGAGAGAGGAAGGAGACAAAACAAGACGAGAAGGGGCGGCGGGGACGATGAGAACTTGAATGGCAGAAGAAGTGTTGGATTGGGCCCGTCTTTGACTTGTCTGCCAGGTAGAGGAGAAGGGGAGAGGGGGCGTGAAACACGAGCTGTATGTAGAAGAGACATGGAAATGAGTGGGGCATCGTGAGAAGGGAAGAAAGAGAAATCGTCAAGGAAGAGTGTAGGATGGGGCGAAGAAAAATAAAGTGGAGAGAGAAATTGTCCAGAAGAGAGCGGCACTTGATCGTTTTGGAGGCCGGCTTGAGATGCTTTGAATGGACCCGTACGAGATCTTCGTCTCTTTCTCGTTCTTCGTCCGGCGCCCGTCAGGAGCCGTGCGTGGCACACTATTCGTTTCGTGCTGAGGTGGGAGAGATAGAGAGAGAGAGAAGAGAGGAGAGGGCCGGACGGAGAGAGAGAGAGAGAGAGTGGAGAGGAAAAAAGATCTTGGGAGTAGGTCTTGTTGCGAGTGGAGGTGCACGACTTCGGGGACCAGAGAATGGCGGAAGGGGCGGGCCTCGGAGGGAAATAATTCCAGGCGCCGCGGGAAATTCTAAGGGATGGGTCGAGAGGGGCCGAAGTCGGGATCGAAGGTAGAGTAGATATGGTAATGTATGCCATGCCAGTCTGCGCGTCGAAAAGAAAGGCCGTTCCGAGGGAATACCTCGTCCGCAGCCCGAAAAGCAGCCCCCCAGCCGTGTTGTATTCAAATCGAGAGCCTATTGTCCGTTTTTGTTCGCGTCAAAAGAAGAAGAAGGGGTCGTCACGTCGTTGCTGTCGAAGCTTGTTTGCCGTTATTCCGCATTATTTCCCCTTCACCGTGGCCCACCCGGCCGACGCGCATACCGCCCCGCGCGAGCAGCCGCAAGTCCGATTCCAGGTCCCTGCTGATTCGACGCCAACAGTCCGCTCTGCACATTCGCGCCAGCCGCCTCAAGATCATCATCATATCTCTGCTGCGCACCACTAGACCCTGACCGCCCCACCGGCGCTTGACCTTGCGCATTCAGTGCTCGAGGTCCAGCAGGCCCTTGGTTCTGACGCGTCGAGTTGGTGAATTCCAAAGGTGGCAAGTAATTCTGCGGCGGCGGTCGAGTGTGATAGACCGACTTTTGAGCAGGAATCGGTGGCGGCCCACCATACCCACTTCCAGCCGATACAGGCGACCTCCGCTGCGGGACCGGGGGTACACCTGTTGACCCGAAGAACCCAGACCCGACTAGATCACCCGTAGGCACGGCGTTCCCTGCATTACTGCTGCTCAAGTAGCTCGAGCCGAGGGGGAGGAGCGGCCCGTCGTCAAGCCGTTGCTGAATGTGCTCACCAGCGACGAACTCGCACTGTCCGGACTCGTTCCTCTACCACTGCCTGCTCCTCCTGCTCCTCCACCAAGCAAAGCACCTGTGTGGTTGGGCGACACACTGCCCTCGTTCGAATTACTGCCCATACTCAGGCTCAGCATGCTGTTCCGCCTCGAAGCACTGAGACTACCCGGTGGTGGATCTGTCTGATGCCGTCTGAGCTCAGGAGGCCCTTGGAGCGGATGAGCGCCGGTACTGTAATCGCGTGCCCAGTTCGGGTACGCGGGAGCGACCGCACTTGGATTCACAGCGGGCACAAAGGCTCGACTTCCCCGATTCCGATAGATGTCCGTACCCCGCCCAATGGTCGAACTTCGGCTGGCTTTGATATCACTCTGTGTCCTCGTCCGTGGCTCCTGACCTTGCAGGAAGGCAGCTGCCGTCGCCGGCCGCGGTCCGCGAGGAGAGGCAGGCGTGATTTCGTACATTTGCTGCATGGGTGGTTGTGGCAATGGTGACGGCCGATATGAGGTCCGATCACCGAACATGTGCGGTAGGTGCGGTGCTGAGCTTCCATGAAGTTGTCTTGAAGAAGTTTCGGTAGAAAGGGCAGCCATGGAATCACCAAAGGGACCTGAACTTGAGCTCATGTACGAATTATGGCCACCTTTTTGACTACCTGGGGAAGGGAAGAGTCGATCACTCGCAACTGACCCTGATACTTGAGAAAGGTGGCTAGCGTAGAGTGGAGTCCGACTTGATATGCTGCTGTTCAAGCCTGCCCGTGGCGGAGGCCGTCTGTCGTTCCGCGATACCTTTGCAGGAACTGGGGCTGACCCACCGTATCGGGGTGTGCTGGCTCCTGAGTTTGTTGTGCCGAAGACATAGGGTTCCACGGCTGATCTTCTACCCGCCCCACGCAGACGAAGGTCCTGCTGTGCTCGTAAGCGATCGCGGCCTGTCTGTGAGTTGTTTGGGTTCCAGCAATTGATGATGACCAGAAGGAATATGGCGCATACAAAGGCGAAGCCCATGCCTGCGATGAGGAGAATGAGTGGTCCGAAGGCAGTTTGAACCGACGTATAATGGTTGATCCGACTCTGGACCTTTGGCATCAATCGCCGCGTTGTCAATCTGACGCCGGAGGATGGAAGACTGGGATATTGAGGACATGGGGTCCCTAGGAAGCGCCGTTCCACCGTTTTCTAGTCTGTCCATAATGACTCTGCACACTCTGATGACAAGACCTGGCTCGCTGCTTGAAGATGACCGGGATGCAGGCGTTGAAATGAGATGTCCCCTGTTTGCGGTGACTGCGATCCGTACTGGCAATGTAGCGTCTCGTGGTGAGGAGACTGCTGATGCGACGAGAGGCAGAGCTATTGTGTATGAGAGCGCGATTGCTGTGCCGAGGAGCCTGTACGATCTGGATCGTGAAGAGCGTCGTGCGAGGCCTCGCGCATGCGCTGCGGAGAGTGTGGAAGATGAACTCATTTGAGGCTGCCGAAAGAGAAAGGAGGACAGAGAGAGGTCAGCTCGAGTTTGCGAGGAAGAAAAGCAAGACAGACACAGAAGCCGGCCAGGAGAGATTGCTCACCAGTAGACTGCGTTGAGTATGTGGCATGTATGCGCGATGGAGTGTTTGAAACGCTTGAGAACGTCGAAGTTTCGCTGTGTCGTGCGGGCCACGTTCGCCAAATGCAGATGTTTCCTTCAGGAAATGGTAGAAGCTGGACGACAGAGAGTGGGAGGTTGAGTCTATGGCTGTTGTCAAGGATGAAGGGGAGAGGATGGTGTGTACTGCTCACAGAGATTTGACCTTTCCTCCGCCGCTTGATGTCCAGCGGTGGTGTTGCTTTGTGGGTAAATTTCCCCCGCGCAATGACGTCCCTGAGAAGCCGATAGCGAGAAGCGTATCAGGCAAAAAGCGGCTTATCGGTGTGTTGTGTTATGGATGTGGCGAGATCGGAGATGGAAGTCGGAGGATGTTGTTGTATGCTGGCTGTCGATGTTGATGGGAGGGGCCGTTGGGGTCTGGGGGCGAAGAAGTGTCGGAGTCTGCTTGTGGTGAGCTTCTGCGAGATGAAGACTGGAGGTGTGGGGGGAATGGGCTCCGCTGTCGACACTGTATATGATTGATGGTGGTGGTTGGTCTATTGCTTGCTGTCGATGTTGATGAGGAAGGGGAAGATGAGGATGAGAGAGAGAGCAGTGCAAAGGTCAGTCGGTTGAGATGGATTTACTTTTCCGCGTTTCATAGGTGCAGTCATCGACGCTGATGTGTTGGAAGTTACAACCACTGTTTCTATCCTGCCGTTGTCTTTTGTAATCTCGCGTGGCTGAGGGGCCCTCCCACTTTGTAATATCCAGCCGGAAACCCGGAAAGACCCAACAACAACCCAATCCACGCACTACCATCAAGCACCGCCCCCGTCACTAGAGAACGCAGGTGATCGCAGCCTCGCAGGTGCGTGAGGCGGACACCTCTCTGCTGGGGCGTCAGCGCGTCAGGCTGCTCGTGTGGGTCTGCCTCTCTCCCTCTACTGGCTGATGTGACGCCGACGGGGGCGTACGAAGGAAGAAGAAAAAAATTGTCAACCAAGTCAACCTCGCGAGGTGCATACAACATCGAGTGCATCATGCAGGATGACGCCCCGCTTTTCCCTTGGCTCACTTCTCTCCCACTTCTCGGAACAGATCCACTCTCCCAACTTCGCTGACATCTCCTCTCCTCTCGATGTCCACCACCAAAAAGCAACCCGTCGCTGGCAAGTCGACTTCCGTCTCTTCCCGCCTTCCGACCATCCCTCTCGCTCTCTGACCATCAACATTACCGACTCTGGACGAACGATTCACTTTTCACTCATCAGGGTCCGGTTCACTCTGGCTGAACATCGGTCTGACTCGCTCGTCCCTGTTTGTGTCAGTGGGCGCTTCACCGGCGTCCACCTTTGCATTTGCAGGAAGCATGATGCATGATGAGAAGAAAAATCACGTGTGGGAACGAGCAACGAAGTCGAGACCCCCAACCATGGCCTCCCGGTTGGGTTTCATGCTCTGCGGTCAAATGAATACCCGCCGCCGGTGCAGCTCCATGCCGAACAACGGCAGGCAAGGACCTCGAGCTTCCCGTGAGCAGGGTCTTCCGCGACGATGGCGGCGTCAGAAAGAACGCAATGAACCGTGCACGGGAAGCCGGAAAGCGGAAAGCCTTTTTGTCATCGTCGCGGAGACCCGCGCGCAGGTCCCACCGCAAGGATCGCTCCCTCCCTCAACCTCGAGCCGTGCGGGAAAAAGGCCATGACAAGGGAATGACTTGTATATACTGGTCGCGAAGACACCAAAATCTGAGAAAGAGCACATTTCTTCCTTCGGGCAGAGCGCGTTGGTAAGAAAAGTCGAAAGGGAAGGGGAGGGGAGTGTGGGTTTGGAGGATGATCTCGTTGTTGCGCTTCCGCGCCCTCCATGATGCTATCCGACTCGTAACTCAGACGGGCGCTCAAGACGACTGCATCGACACTGCGGCGGGCGGAGAGAAAGGATGGAGTCAGCATCAGCATGGTAGAAAGAAGTGGGTCGGGCAGAATCAAAGAGTGCTCACTCAGCGAACCGACGAAGGTCAGGATCAGACGTTGACGAAGCTACGTAATGGTGATAGAAGAATGGAAATAGTCAGCACTTCAGGAAAATCCCCCGCTACAGCATCCCAACCCTCTTGCCCAGATGCAAACTCACCTCTACAATGTCCTCGGGCACAAGGAAGATGAGGCATCCCATCTTACGGGCGACGCTAATAGCGAGCTGGAAGGTTCCCAAGAAAATAAAGAATATCAGCATTTGACGCGACCCAAAAGTAACACTAATCCCGACACAGCATTACTCACCTTAGCATTCACCCTGCAATCCTCATCCGTCCGACCGGCAACACAAGCGAGTAGTCCACAATGCCCGGCCGAAGGCCATCCAACAGATCAAGGAAGAAGACCGCATTCTTCAAACCAGGATCACGGAAGCTCCTCATCGTACTCTTCTTCCCCGCTTTACTCACAACCCCATTCGCCCACTGCACCATATCTGAATCAGTAACCCCACGCCCACTCTTCGAAATCGAAGACAGCGTCTTCGTTATGTTCAACCGCATCAACTGCCACACCAGCCCAAGCGTGAGCGTCTTGGTCCCATCGACAATGTCCGCGCCCTGAATGCCAACAATGTGCATGTTGGACGCCTTGGCCAGGTCCACAGCGTAGTTCGTGTTCTCAACCATCTTGAACCGACTCAGCTCCTGTCCTTCCTTCGGCTTCGACACCCGACGCCACGAGACAGACCCAGGAATGATCTTGTCGAACGCTTGCAGAATCACCGTACCGTCCTTCACGTCCTCAAACAGGTTGTACACCCCCGGATCCACATCCAGACTGTTCAACCAGAGCGTGAACACCCGTGCCTCGCGCTCGCCCTCCGCGTCAAAGTCCTCAATAACCTGAGGAGGCGCCTCCTCCAGCGGCTCCAGGCATGGCCACGTGTTGAACAGGTTGGCAACGAACGCCAAGTTGAGCTTCGAGTTGCCCGAGACCATCGAACCGGCGGTGAGGTACTTGCGGCATCCAATCGCGTCGGCGCGTTGCAGCACCATCTCCGCCCGCTTGTGCAAGTCGGTCTGCTGGAGGGGAGCGCGGTCGCATGACTCAGGCTTGAGCTGACTGAGCAATACAGTGTAGTTCTCGCCATCCGAGACGTCCTTGCTAAAGTTGTTGACCCTGTCACAGCACACGTGCCAATAGAAGTTTAGCACGCGTTTCATCCATGCAAAACGAGAATTCAGAGAGACACGTACCTCCGAGGCCAGTTGGCCGCCTTCAAGTGGTAGTTAAACCACCGCAACAAAATCTGATCCGGCGGCAATCTCAAAAAGTCACTCAACTCCTCCCCATCCTCCAACAATCGATAAAGCTCCGGGTGATTCTTCAAATCAATCTTGCTGAGCAAACCCCTCCGAATAATCTGCCAGATCAAACCCAGGATCAGATGTTCCCGTCCGTCGATCAAGTCTTGGGGACCAATGTTGACAACGGAGCATCCGATCGCTTTGGCGGAGGTGATCACGATGTTGTTGTTCTCGGTCATTTGGAACGCGTTCGGGGGTTTGCCGCCCTTGCCGAAGTTGAGGACGCGCTCGTCAATTGTGTCCGGGACTGCATCGTTGATGAGCTTGCAGAGCAAAAGTCCGTCTGGAGAATGCCCGAGGGTTCATGAGGGGGAGGTAAAGTGTTGAGGGTCAGATCATAGACAGAACACCAGAGTGAAGGTTGAACACCACTTACCCTTGCATTCGTCGAAGAGCTGGAAGTTGTCCGTTGGGAGGGGCAGCCGGTTGCCGATGTGTTGATCGCCGGAGAGATTCTGAACGTAGCAGTAAAGAAGGGAGCCGAGGGTCTCAGTTCAACTCGTCGCCAGAAGGAAGGCAGCTTCAAGCAGAATAAATGCTCACAGAGTTGATGTGACGCGTAAACTCCGTTCGCTCATCCTCGTTCATGGTGTGCTGGACGTTTGCGTTGCTACCCTTGACGGTGACCTTGCCCTTGACTACGGCTCCGGCCGTAGCATTACGTCCAGCGCGCAGTCGAGCGCAGAGCTGTGCATAGGATATAGAATGAGGAGCAATGCATCAGCGCCGAATGCGAACCACGTTAGCGCCGCAAATGCAGATATATGAACTCACATCAACGAAATCCTCAAGCTCGACTCGTCCACTGGAATCCACGCTGACTTCCTTCAATGTCTCACGAACCTGGTCGTACGAGGCCTCGCCCTGGTCCTCCAGAGCCTTCACGACCTCCTGCTTGGGAACCGAGCCTCGATCTTCGACGTCGATTCGGCGGAAACGGTCGACGAGACCCATGACCTCCTCCTGGGAGAACTGTGGGTACTTACGTGCCAGCTTTATGGCTTCCATTTTTGATCTTTTTGTTTTAGTCGTCTGCTGGATGTTCGGGGCCAGATGAGTTGGCGCTACTGTAGATGAATGGAGATCTTCCTTAGGAATCCAGGTCGGTGTAGAGTAGCTGGTTGCGGATGGAAGGAAGGTCGGGCGGGGAAATGTCGAGCTGCTGTGCGTTTGCGTTGGCCAAAGCGGTGACGTGCCTGGTGGCTGTCAGAGGAGATCACGTGGTCTGAGCACTGGCCACGTGGAATCTGGCGTCCAGTCGACCCGACTGCGCAACTCCTTTCCACCCTCGCCCTCGCCGTCGCCGTCGAGCTCGTCACAAGTTCATCGCTATCGACATGACGGGCCCTAACAAGAACTTTTCTCCCTCCAATGTACATACGAGCGTATGACTGCGGCGCTCAGCGTGCACAGGAGCGGGAATAGCGGATATCATTCTGTCCGTAAAGGAAAATGGCGCAGCGAGGATGAGGATGAGCAACCCAGAATTCTGGATGTGAGATGTGCCTTCAGATCAAGCCACAAGCCTCAAGAACCTTCTCTGCCTAGCGTGAGGGACTATGTACGGTTATGAAGCAAGCCACGCCGAGCTTTATGGTGTCGAATCTCGATCTCTCCGCTGCGAAGATTCATCGTCGTCGACGCTCACTAACTCGCTCACGCCTCACGCCTCACGCAGACAATGGGCCCACCTTTGATCATCTCGTCGAAGACCTCCTTGCTTGCGCCCTGCTACATATACTGTATGCAAAGATCGACGCCTGATTCCTGAAGATCTACCTGAACCTGGTCTCGCACTCCTTTGTGATATTTGCTTGTCAGTTTTCTCAGAGAGAGGTTAGCCGCTAGGTCCTCATGTGTATGTGCTTGGATGCAGCTCGCTGTGAGAAGATTGCTGCACGAGTCTGGAAAAAGAAGTAAGAACTCGGAAGGCATGCACTGGGCTGTCTCTTGCTCAGGTTGCTGTCAGCACATAAGCCTTCGCCCTTCGATGTAAACCGCCGCTCGGGTCTTCCTCCAATCCCTAAATGACCTGCGGTCAGGTGGGGCTCCCCCGCTCCCTTCGCCAGTCGCGCCAGTGAGAATTCATGAGAGGTCTCACTCGTGAGACTGAGCTGGAAGTAGTGGACTTCTTGAAACAGCTCGCGCGGACACCTTGGAGAAAGAAAGCAACTCCAATTGGAGATCACAAAACAACACATGTGTGGTCTCAAGCGGGCAGGAGTGGGAAAAGAGCACACACTCTCTGGCTGCTGCCTTGAAGTTGACGCGGCGCAATAATTTTCTCTGTGTACAGTCAGCGCGTCAAGCGTCAAGACGAAAGCGAGGTCGTAGAAGCAGGCGTCAGGCGTGAGCAGGTCCGAGCGTCCGAGACCACACTTGCGATGTCTGACTGAGGTGCTGGCGACCTCGCTCATTCCCAGTGTGGGGACTGGAGACATGGGGTAAGTGAGTAGTCAGGAAGTTGCGCTGCGTCTGATTGAGAAAACTTGAGTTCACTTGAGTTCCAACCAAAGGCTGGCCTCATTTTCTTTCCCTTGACCTCACAGTATCGACCATCCTTTCCCACCTTCGGCACGCTGATCCACATAGCCAAGCACGAATGGGCAGCCCCGGCAGCAAGAGCAAACACATCCTCGCGCCCGCTCGATCATTCGCAGTAGTATAATCCACTTCCTGTACTCAGGAAAAAGGAAGGCGCACTTCGGACACACTTGAGACGCACTGCTATTTCGTCGGGTGGGTACTGCCTGGCAGAGCGTCTCAAGAGCGTCCAAAGTGCGTCTCAGACGCTCTGGACAAGAATAGTGCGTCTGGGCCGCACTTCAAACGCACTTCAGACGCCATCACATAGCCTGCTCACGGTGGTCAGACGCTCTTCAGACGCACTCCTCACGCTCCTCTAACGCTCTGACGCTACACACGCTCAGATAGAGACTGCAATGAATCAATCATGAATTCCATTCCACCGTTCCACGCTCCTGCTGCCCACTTGGCGAAGCAGACGTAACCACAATCGTCATCAGCACACTGCACATCAGGTCTAGTCGGATGTGACTTGTGGGGGAAAAGCCTGAAGAAGACGGCGGAAAGAAGAAGCGGGAAAGGGAGATCGAGCCCGAATAGACGGCTGTAGCACTTGGACGCATGAGTGCTGCTCCGACTTACTTGCCTTTGAGCTGGTGAGTGCGAGACGATAACTGGAAGAGCAAGAGCAGGTAGAGAGGGTCAACGCAAAGGTGGAATGGGGAATGCAAAACGAACTCACTCGACGTAGCTGAAAATCCATGCTCTTCAGCATCTGGCACAAAAAGGAAGAGCATGTATCTGTATGCGTCAATACTCAATGCTGATTTGTAAATGATGAGGGGAAGGATGCGAGGGATCACGGATACTCACAGAGTACTAAGGATACTGGCAGGCGGAGGAGCAGATGAAGACCTGGAAGTACAATGAGGAGGAGGGAGAGTCAGCGGCATCGAAGATTGTGTGTTGCTGTAGGCTACCTTCAGAGAACTCACTGATAGCGTCGGAGTAGGCATCGATAGCTTCCTTCTATTTGCCCGCCTTGAATGCATCGTGTCCTCGTCCCTTTGACTTCTCTACCTCTTCAAAATCGGCTGATGGGCTGTAGGAATACAAGCAGGAAGAAGCTGTCAGCATATATCACCCCGCACAAGCGCATACAATCACAAATTCGCAACTCACGTCCAATCCGAGGGCAGAGTGGCAGACTGACGCTGATTTGCGCCTGGAGTACGTGCTGGGAGGGGCGAGGCCCGCGTGAGTAGTCTTGAGATAGCGTCATGGCGGAAAGGGCCTCTACGCAACTTGTAGTGGTGACTGGTGATGAAGGACTAAGGAGGGATGGGCGGTACGGAAGCTGGAAATTCCGAGAGGAGACTAAGTGGAGGGAAGAAATTGGCAGGACGAAAGCAGAGAGAAGGTGTTAGCACGGGCTGCGGGACTAGAAGTGACATTCAGTGTTGTATGCCTGTGTGAGATGCTGGTGATCCGTGGTGATGGTAGTGAGGAAGGTCAGAAGAGTAAATACCACGCGTGATGGCTGGCGCGCGCTGCGCAGACGCAAGGCAGATCGAAATCACCAGTCTTGGAAAGTTGAATTATTTCCTGTGGAAGTGCGTCACAAGAGCGTCAGCGAGGTGCGTGTCTGCATGCGTTCTGGAGGAGGGACTTGGTCTTTGGCAAGGTCTATCATGGTATTTTTGGGGAGCGTCGAGAGTGCGTCCTACGAGCGGCGACTGAGAGAGGTCAAAGGCGCCTGACATGTCCAGAGCGTTTCAAGTGCGTCTGGGGTCTGGCAGGTGCGTCTGAAGTGCGTATCAAGTGCGGAACCCTTTTTCCTGAGTCCTGTACAGCATGTAATAATATGGATGCAGAGAAGACGGAAATGTGAGGGAGGCTAAAAGTGTAGTCTAAAAGCTTCTTGCCTCACCTTGGGAAAGTCAAAACAGAGATAGGTGAAGACATGCCTCAGATTAGTCCAAAGATGGCAGGCACGAGGTTCTGGCCGACGCTACCCGTAACCCGTTAATGATACGAGAAAAAAAAAGTTGACCTGGGAAAGGAAGTCATCGTCCTGCTCCCCTTTCTCATGCCTCATGCAGGTTTCCATGCCAGGCGAGAGCTCGAACGTACACAAAGGCAAGCTCGCGTTACTGAGGCTTAAAGCTTGGAGCGTTGACTTGAAGCACGAGTGCATAGGCCCACATGTTGTCAGCATGGCGAGTCGAAGCAGGCGCGGGCCAGCCTACTGCGAGATTAAGCATGTAACTGTTGAGGTAAGGTGGGGCTAAGCAGGATCTACTATGGACGATAAAATGATGCCAGAAAGGAAGGATAGATCCTAAGATCTAAGAAGACAAGTAAAGTAGAAGGAAGAACACTAGAAATGGGAGAAAGAAAGGATCTCGCCCATCGCGACCCAGTATGTAGGCTGTGTCGAGATCTCATCTCATCGACGCCGCTCTTTGACCAAAGCGCCGTGGAAAGGTGGTAAGTCATCGCCATCTCTCGACCTCCAGCATCCACACAGGCGCAAGGTAGCGACGAGGATGGAGTGTGGACGTCCCCAAGGGCAAGAGTGCAAGTCGTGGAAAGGACCACGCTGTGCGGTGACGCCGGCGACGGTCGGAGTTGGGGATCGACCGGGTAAAACCCAGGTGCGACGACGGAGCCGGTCGAGCGGTAAAAAAATTTAAGCTCCTCTACCAAGGCACGAACGCCACCTGCTTACATACTCTGCCTCATTTCCATCTCCCGCCCGCCGTACCTTTTATTTTTGCTCCCCCGCCGTCAGCTTCGCCGAGAGAGCGGCGAGGTTATCCTTGTACCCCTGCCTTAACCTTTGGACCTTGCTGCTTTGCATTGTTTTGCTGAATCTGGCCCTTTTGTACCAGCATGGCCCAAAGCTTCTGCGGAGGGACATCTAACGGTCGCTCCCCGGTTTCCCTGTCCATTCTCTCGTGAGCTGGAGGGCGGGGAAGACAGGACCCAGGCTGAGATTAATCTGAGAGGGCGGCCAAGCCCTCAATCAGTCGGAGAGCGATGAGCGATGAGCATAGCAAAGGCTCATTATTTCTGATGAGGGCGACCTTATTCTGATCCTGCCCGGACTCTGTCACTACTGCTCCGTCGTGTTCTCTCTTCACCCTGTGCTTGTGTTTCTCGGCTCCACCTCTTTCCGATGTCTCAGTGCGGCCTGGGCGAGGTTGAGCTCTGTCGTACCTCAATATGGTCAGCTGGTGAGGTGCGGTCCTGAATGTGTTGGGGAGGGAAGGAGGGATCAGCGCGACTCAGATTCAGAGGGAGGTGCGTCGGGTACAATATCAAAAAAGGAAGCAGTCGCTGGTGGGAGCGAGGTCGTTGCGGGAGAAGCTTTGTGCTGGATGAACGGGCGCGATAAGAAAGCAGTGAAAAAGTGACGAAGGCGAACGTGGGATGAGCGACGATGCTTCGAGACAATGCTGCGGGCTACGGGTGGTGTCCCGTCTTTTGTGCTACTGCTGTGTGTCGAGGTGCTAGCAATTGTTCTTCTTCCTTTGCGCTGCTCGCCGCACATAGTGCTACTCCAAGGACGCCCGAGGTAGAGTACACAGCAGCGGCACCATGCTGGAGATACGCAGCTTTCCCGAGGTTCGAATCACGGAAGGAAGATCACAATAATGTGGTGCGGAGGCGGGTTGGACAGTAGATGAAAGGACAGACCTCGTCTCCAAACGTCATGGAGATAGCTAAGATATCATAGATGAGGTCTGCGATATACAGAGTGCAGCAAGTGCCTATCAAATACCCACCTCCGAACCTTGGAGAGCAGAATAATGGGACCATCCCTCCCATCTTGAGGCGATGAGAAACGACCTCGCGCGCCCCAAGACGACGGCGAGAGTGGACATCGAGATGATAATGGATCGGAAGGACGCCACCACGAGTGAGCTGCATCCTGCCTTGGTATTGCGAGTTTCCGCAGCTCAGCGGCGTGCGTTCATGGTGGTGGGAAAGGTTGCGGAAGAGTGCGTGGGATGGGTGATGGCGGACGGAAGGCGGAAGGGTAAAAGGCGGGAGTGCTGAGGAAGGTTTTCGCTGCGATATTAAGTAACCTTTCTGGTGATTTGTTTGTCTCTCTTATCGGGCAGCGGCACTGGAAGAGAGGAATGCTGATGCTGAACCTCCTTAAATTTGATCTTGACCTTTATTGAAATGAAATGAGATTGATGAAGGACCCTGCACTGCGCCAGAGGAAGCAAAGCCCGTTCACTATTCACTTCCTCTCCCTCTCTCCTTCTTGCTGCTTGGTCCTTCTTATAAACCTGCCACCACCTTTTTCAATCCGATCGACCTTCCCTTCCTCCCTCAGCTTCAAGCACCAACAACCAGCACCAACATCGACAGCACGCGTGGATACCTGCTCTTCCCCTTTTACAGTACTCACTCACCACCAGTCATACAACAGCGTATCACCTTTTATATCCATCGAGCATTCAGCATCCCATCCATCACCACCACCACCACCACCACCTGATAAGCAAGGACCCTCCTCCTTCTCATCTCTCTTCAACCCAATAACTCAAAAGACAAGCAAAGGTAAGTCTTCTCATTCACACATCATGTACCGATTCGGCGACATTCATCTGACTCTCTTATCTTTTCCGTCTTCTTCCCAGACCCAACCATCCACCCAGCATATCATGCAGACAGCAACATCATCATCAACACACGCACCCTCCCACTCACGCGCTCACACCAGAGCACGCGCACAGTCAACCACTGCTTGCAACAAACCACAGCGACAACGTAGACCAGCATCAGCACACGGCAGCATGGCCAACAGCATCAGCAACATGACCGCAGGACCAGGAGGTTTCGCACCTTCCTCTTCCCTCCGCCCTGCTCTGCCACTCTCCATCGACATCTCCCTCGCACAGATTGCACTCCCTCCCTCCAGTCTCGTACACAAGCCTGCCATGGTCTTGCCCATCGCCATCGACTCAGACGACAACCTCGTCACACAAGAAGATGACCCTGTTGCCATGACCACCCAACTGCCTTCCGAGTCCTCCTCTTCTCACACTCAGCAGCAAGAGCAACAGCAGCAAGAAGAGCAGCACTTCAACTACGCACAGCACTCAGCCGCTGCCCTCCGAGCATCAGCGAGCTCGCCTAGCCTCCTCGACTTGCACTTCTTCTCCCAACTCAGGCAAGACCGCAACAGTGCAAATGTCACACCACGTCCCTCTGATCAGAGCCCCAGTGCCAAGCATCGACGACGACAGAGCACATACTCTGCCCAGCCACAACAGGAGGTACTCGCCCTTCTCTCCGCTAGCACACTCGACACCGTCGGCATCATCAGCTCATCCCCTACTTCGAGCTCGCCAGCGATGTCTCCCCCCCAGAGCAGATCAGCATCCTCAGCTCGCCTCTCTGCCTTGGCTGGCTCAACCAGTATGGTGGCCAGCAGCTCCTCCTCCTCGTCCTCGACCTACAACCACAAGACCCGTCCCGAGTGCCATCGTTCACCTAGTGTTACCTCCTTTGCTAGCGATGGATCTTGGCATGGTGATGCAGGCGACTGGGACCCCGAACAGCAACTCAAGACCGCTGTTGACTTGGCTTGCCGACGCAGTGCTAAGTCGGTACTCCACCCATCTTCGTCTTCAACATCATCCCCGTCTCCCTTCACTCGCCACAGCTCCATAAACCCCATCTTCCGAACCATCGGGACTGGCTTTGGATTGGTGTCGAGCGGGGTTCAGTGCAGTCGTCAACGAGAAGAAGACGACAGTGAAGATTCGGACCATGATCAGCATTGCGAGGATGATGACGAGTACGATGAGGAAGAGGGATCATCGGTGGTGGACTCCATGTTTTCCTCGGTCGCACACACCCACCGAGACTCCTTCACTTTCTCTCAGAGCGACTGTGCGGAGAGTTCGTCGGTTGCGAGCAGTCGGAGCCACCGCTTCAGGGCCATCGGACAGGGTCTCACCCCTCTCACGGCTGATGACAGTGGTCGGCACAAGCTCAAGCAGAATGGCAAGGACCAAGCTTCCACTATGAAGTCGACTCTCGTACCCACTTCGGATGATGTGGTGTCGTCACAGGAGACTCAGGAACTGGATGCACCGGCAGCGTCGTCAAGCAGTCGACTACAGAGTGCTCGTGATAGCATCAAAGAGCATGCAGGACCTTTCATATGGCTCCTCACAAGCCTCTTGGACCCAGTCTCTTCATCCTCCGAGTCGTCGTCGTCCTTGTCGGCACCTCAGAGTCTCGACTCCTCACCGGAGCTTTCTTCTTCGGCTGC
Source organism: Tilletia indica (assembly GCA_001689995.1). Classification (NCBI taxonomy): domain Eukaryota; kingdom Fungi; phylum Basidiomycota; class Exobasidiomycetes; order Tilletiales; family Tilletiaceae; genus Tilletia; species Tilletia indica. Next base: position 68,231 of record MAPW01000092.1, read on the forward strand.
GGTGGTGACCTCCGCGTCGGAGCTGGAGGAGGATGATGATGATGATGATGACGTGGTAGCTGGTGGTGTGGCAAGCAAGCGCCGTAGCTGGGGCAGGGGAAAGAAGGAAGAATATCTATTCGGTTCGAGGTCAGCTTGGACGGCGGCTGCTGATGTAGACATGGAGGTGGAGCGTAAAGCCAATTCGGTGGATGGAGATCTGGATGTCGTACTCAGTACCGACGACATTGAGGAAGAGTCATCCCCTCTCTTCTTCCTCGCTCCTACCTCTCTCCCGTCCAAAACACAACGATCGCCTTCGCCCTTCTCGACCAGCAACCCCACCCACCAAGCACAACCACACTCATGTGTTTCGGGATTTGAAGCTGGTGGACGGGTGGCTTCGGTCAGTAGCTGAGGGATGGGGTTTTACCATGGAACGGCCAGAGGGGGTTGGTTCCTGACGAGACGGGTTTGGGGGAAAATCCGGGCGGGCACGACTTGCAAACAAATACGGAGCAAGAGCGTGTCGGGGAGCCTGGCCACCCTTTCCATCCGTGGCTACTTTTGGAGAACGAATCATCTCACGTACGGCTCTGACTCTACTGAAGATTGGCCTCCGACCGATCGAATCGCTCTGGTACTACTTCGAGAGGCTGCAAATACCTTATCCCCCCCCCTTGTTCGACTTTTTGGATATAGAACACAGGCTCTCCCGCCTTGATGTCGGGCACATACACATGGGGGTTCAGGGCCGACTTGCCCTCCCCACCCACAACCAACAAACCACTCTCAAGACCTATAACGACACCCATACACTTGACGCAACCGGTTCTTCTTTTGTTTCGTTTGAAGGGTCACCCAACATTTTCCCACCGCCTCCATACCCCTCGTCGCCGCCGAACCCAGCAAATTTCCCTCGCACTACATCACCGGGGTTCAGGCGAAGCGGACGGGGCCTGGGCAGCGGTCCTTGTATCACTATGTATAGCAAACTTTCTCGGTGGGGCTTCTCGCCTCGCCTCGCACTCATTCCCACCATCACCATTCTTATTCCCTCCGTGGGCCCGCAACCTTCTCCCACTTTGTTCCTTTGTCGTTTTTCGCAGCCCACACACACGGACGTTTCTTTCTCCCTTCTCTTCCCTTCCCAGCCGTTGGTTGCTGCGCTTCTCCGTCTCGTCTATCCGCTCTTCTCTGTGTTCATCCCTCCTGCTCATCTAGCAAATCTGAAAACCTCTTTTGATACTCGCACATCCTCCCTCGAAGGTGGTGCCTTGCGACGTTCCGGTAGAGCGCCTGTACCCGAACGGGCCGGTACCTTGGGAAGAAAGTGTTGGGGAAATCATGCGCATGATGCCATACCTTGATAGAGCTAAGCCCTCCACCCGCACGCGACCAAAGGCCGGCCATCCTTCCCAGCCTTCGCGCACGTCCGAAGTTCGCAGCTTCTTGACCACCACCTTCTCACAGCCTCCAACCACCTCGAGTGCAAAGCGACCAAGGTTGGCATAGCGAAGGAAGAGGCGCCCCCGGTCATCCTCAAAACAATGGCGGACCTAATCAGCCAGAGCTGGACAGCTCTCTCCCATGAACTCACCACGCTCTCCGCACCTCTCTGCGCCCAGCTCGGAATCTCCAAATTGGCCAACCACCTACCTACGACAGTTCTCTCCCTACTCTTCTTCCTCTCCCTCCAATACGTCTCCCGCTTCCTCTCGCCCATAATCTTCCCGCAGAGTTACAAGAAGTTGAAGCCTATCACGAAGACGAGTTGGGATGTTCATTGGGTCGCGTTCGTTCATGCTGCTATCATTACGCCGTTGGCTGCGATTCAGTGGTATAAGGTGACGACGGGGACGGATAAGCAGCCTTTGAGGATAGATCGGACTTATGGGTATGATCCTGAGGTTGGGGAGGTGTATGCTATTGCTCTCGGGTGAGTTACTTTCTTTTTTCCCCTTCCCTGAGCGCACACATACACACACGCGCGCGCGCGCGATGGATTTGGGGGCTGATGTTTTGGCGCGTCTTTTCCCTCTTGCTTTTAGGTACTTCATCTGGGATGCCTGGGTCTCCATCCTGGTGAGCACCTTTTGTTCCTGCGCATTGCATGCTGCCGATCGAGGTCTGTTCAGCTGACCCCGCTCCCCACAACGCAACCCATTCCTTTCTGCGCGCTTGATCGTGATTTAGTACGATGGTCCCGGCTTCATCGCCCACGGTCTCGTCGCCATGACCGCCTTCATTCTTGTCTACGTGAGTGCAAGAAAAACTGGCCCTCTCTTTCCCCTGAATGCTTTGAAAATGTCCCAATCAAGAGAAGCTGAACTCTTGCTTTTGGTCTTGTAGCGACCTGTCTTCATGTACGATGGTCTTGCCTTCCTCCTCTGGGAGCTCAGCACACGTACGTTATGACATCCAAAACGCCCTTTTGGAGGGGAAACCTTCGCCCTGACTAATCCTGAAATTATCCTCTGCCTCAACAACACAGCATTCCTGAACATCCACTGGTTCCTCGACAAGATGGGCAAGACCGGAAGCACCCTCCAGCTCGTGAACGCCTTCTTCTTGCTGAGCACCTACGTCTTCGCCCGGCTCACCTTCGGACTTTACAACTCGTACCACTTCTTTGCACACGTGCTTTTCCCTCCTTCTCCACATGTGCCCCCGTTGCCTGGCCATGTCAAGTACTTCTACTTGATCGGCAACGTGATCTTGAATTCGTTGAACTTCTTCTGGTTCCGAGCGGTAAGTCTCATCCAGGATCTTTCCTTTTTTGCGAATCTGTCGCTGTCTCTCCGAGCTGAACGTATCGTTTTTCTTCTTGCTTACCAGATGATCCGCGCGATCCAGAAGCGGTTCCAAGCTACGCCCGAGGCGGACCACGAAGGCGTGTTGGACTACAAGGAGGTCGCCAAGGGCAAGCAAAAAGTCAAGGTGGCCGTCAAGGGCAACAATGATGCCCAGATCGAGCGGGAGGCTGGCGTCGCGAGGCCGAAGAAGGAGTAGAGAGACGCGGGTCCAATAGGATAATCTCAAAGCGCGCTTCTGTGGTGTAGGGTAAGGATGTGAGATGGTATGGGTGTGGGGAGGGTTAGGGAAGGTCGGGGATTATCTGTGCCAAGATCTATACACGACATCGATATCGTCTGAAAAGGAAAGCATGGTTTCTTCGGCCGGCGCCATACGCTACCAAGGACGTGCTCCTGTCCCGATGCGACCGGATTCTCTGTATCGATACACAGACTCACATCCAGTCTGCGGCGAGACGCGAGACGCCCTTCCCCCGGAATCAAAGATACAAAGAAACAACTGTTTGCAATTTATATTGTTCTGTCTTCATTTGATCTGTAAAGGGGACTGATTCCCTTCCTTCTTGAAGTGCAAAGTCGTCGGATCAGGCAGTTCGGGAACGTTCCTCTGGTCTGGAAGAGGAGAGATTGGACTTTTGATTGATGGGGCAAAGAGAAGAAAGGACAAGTGAATGAAGAAGATGAAGGTGAAGGTGAAGGTGAAGGTGAATGTGTGAGATGTCACGACGAAGGAAAGGTTCGAGGGAAGAACAAGAACGGAGAAGAGGAAACAGAGGATCGAAGAAAGGCGTATGTCGGGAGAACGAAGGTTCTGATCAAGCCTCCCCGGCAAGATGAGCGTGGACGGGAATAGCGATCGTCGTTGAGCAACTTTGAAGGCGTGTCAAGGAGTGAGGCTAGGACTGCCGAGAGTGCTGTGATCCCATGTTGGCAGATGCCGTTTTGACCGTGTCGACCGAGCCCTCAGACGGCATCCTCGCCGTGGACCATGGTGGCCTCATCACGAGGATGCTTGCCGCCCTTGCCGCCCTTGTTGAACGCTCCGCCCTTGGAACCGGCGCCGCCCTTGTTGAACGCTCCGCCCTTAGAACCGTCACCGCTCTTGCCGCCTTTGACGAAGACGTCACGAGGATGCTTGCCGCCCTTGGTGCCTGCTCCACCCATCATGGGTGGCATCGATCCGCCCTTGCCGCCTGCTCCACCCATCATGGGCATCGATCCGCCCTTACTGCCTGCTCCACCCTTGCCGCCCTTGCTGCCTCCACCCATCATGGGCGGCATCGATCCGCCCTTGCCGCCCTTGCTGCCTGCTCCACCCATCATGGGCATCGATTCACCGATCATGGGCATCGAACCACCCTTTCCGCCCTTTCCGCCCTTGCTGCCCGCTCCACCCTTGGCGCCTGCTCCGCCCTTGACGACCACACCTCGAGGATGCTTGCCACCCTTGGAACCGGCTCCTCCCTTGCCGCTTGCTCCGCCCTTGTTGAAGGCTCCGCCCTTAGAACCGTCGCTGCCCTTGCCGTCCTTGACGAACACATCCCGAGGATGCTTGCCGCCCTTGGAACCTGCTCCGCCCTTGCCACCTGCGCCGCCCTTAGAACCGTCGCCGCTCTTGCCGCCCTTGACGAACACATCCCGAGGATGCTGAGTGAGGTCGCCTTCGAAGTCGAGGACCACCTCGTGAACCTCGTCCTCCTCTTTGTCCGTGGGGGAGAGGTCATCGGTGTGAGCGAGGTCCTTGGCGAATCCGTCGTCGTGGAAGTGAGAGCGTTCCTCGATGGAGATGGAGCGGTCAGCCAGAACGGCGGAGGGAGCTTCCGTGGCGGGCTGCTCGGCGACAGCGGCCATGGAGCCGGTAGCGAAGATGAATGCTGTAAGGATGAGAGAGGTGGTAATCTTCATGTTGGGCAAGATGAAAATGGGTAGTGAAGTGAAGTGTAGAAAAGTGTCTTTTGGGATAGAGATGAGTGAGTGAGAAGAAGGAGTGGTGCGGATGATGGCGAGAAAGGGGAAAGAGAGAGCCAGTCAGCCATGCCTTTATAGCCCTGCTACAGCTAGAGGGACTACAAGCGGTCAGCAGACGTCCTTCAGATGCTCAGGGAGGTCACCTTGTGAGAACCAGCCCCGCGAGCAGAAAGCGTACAATCTTCCCAAGAAGCTTGCCCATGTTGCACCTGACCCAGCATGAAGGGTGAAAGCTTTTGTGCCGATACTACTGTCTGAAAACGGAGAGGAATCAGCATTGTCTAGAAGGCAGGAGGAAGGGAGAAGGGTGAGGCGAGAAAGGAATGCAAAGCTGTATGTCCACCTGCCGTTCTATACATCTCAGCTTTGGTGTCTCGGCAGCGAGGGTGGTGTGAACACGTAGGAACAACCCTGGTTCCCACGCAGACAGGCCGTGTCCAAAATTGTATACCGTTCTCAGCACGTTTCAGGGATACGAAATTCCCACGCCTGTAGCCTGCAGCCTGTTCGAGGGGAAAAAATGATTTTCTCAGATTGAGTGACCAAAGCGAAAGTGAGACGGAGCAAAGTTCGCAGGCAGGCAAAGGTAGGAGTAGCGTAACGATGGGTCACGGGGTGCAGAAGTCGAAGGCAAGGATTTATCCAACGAAGGTGATGAGCGCCAGAAGGATAAGGGCGATCGAGCTGAGCGCCTCATCGAAACTGTCGGCAAGACTGTCGGCCGAAGAGCGGACCTTCTTGAGCACATCAAAAAGCAGGACGGTCAAGTCACTGTGACGATGAGTCAAGCCAGATCGACGAGTCTTGGGGTTGGACTTCTTGGGCTTGCTCGTCATGCCCTTGACGAGAGATAGGATCTTCGCTTTGTCGTCCTGGAGGTGGGCCTTGAAGATGCGAAGAGCGTCATGCTTCTCCTTCTTCGTCACGCCAGGCTTGGATATGACCTCTTGAATGCGACCGAGATCAGCCTCGAAGCCCATCAGGACTTGACGAAGAACCGCTTCCTTCTCTGGGTCCAACTTCGAGTCGGTGTGCTGCTGTGGCTCTCCTTCGTTGGGAGCAATGATGTCCCTGTGGGAGAGCTCCTGGAGGTAGTCGATGTCTCGGAATAGAGAGCGGTGCGTCAGGAAGACGGAGGCTTTGCCCTGTGCTCTGAGTTCTTGAGGGTAGGTGGGAAGCGAGGAGCCAGGGCGTCGTTCGCCTTCGCTTCCGTGGAGGACTGCGGGATGGTGGCAGTCACCAGAACTGCGGTAAAGAGAGCTGTGAGGAGGGCGGAGAAGGCGAGCTGCATTCTAGAGAGATAGAGTGGATAGTAGCTGAGTATGTTGGAGGATAAGCTTGTGGCAGAGATCTGTGATGGGAGCTGGATGGGACCACAATCAACGGGGGAGAGGAGAGGAGAGCTGGTCATCCACGCTTTATACTCGACTGTACCGTGGGAGAAGAACGTCAGCAGCCTGCCTTGTGCCTCTTCGGCTTTCCTCTCTGTGAGAGGGGAATCCTCTACGCGATACAGGCATCTTGTTCCGGGCAAGCGGGGAGAGTGTGAGCAAAGCAAGAGAAGGGAGACAGGCTGTTCACTCTATGTATGTGAGAATCACCTGGCGCACTGAGATACTGAGAATTTCGCGTGAAAGTTGAGAGGTCCTCCGCCTCACAGATTAGTGGATGGTAGTGGTCACTGACCAACTTGCAAGTGAGCCCCTTTGAGGGAACCATTCCGACGCTGCCGTTTGGGTCCCGTACCATCGAGGCTGGACGGCGCAAGAACGGATTTAGATTAGATTAGATCTGGAAATCCGGCCGAATTTTTTGGAAGTCAACGAACCAACTTTGGCTGCATGTTCTGCTCGTCCACTCACTCGACCTCGACCTCAAACATCGACTGTCTCGAGGACTCAGCAACAGACAAGAATAGCGTGGGAGGATGCCCGCAGCATGTGTGTCTCCGTGTGAGGAATGCGCCCAGCCGTCCAAGTACACGTGTCCAGCATGCGGAGCTCACACTTGCTCGCTCGTCTGTACCAAGAAACACAAGTCCAAGGCATGCGATGCCAACACAGCAGCCACGTCCTCACCAGCAGCAGAACGGAGTCATCGCCCTGATTCTGCGCCATCAGGATCTTCTATCGTCTCAGGGGCTGGAGAGCAGCAGCTGGCGACCCGCCGCACTCTCCCTCGCAAACGGAAAGCAGAGGAGTTCATCCCGCTCTCCGAATATGGCGAACACGATTTACTCGAGGACTATCGCTTTCTCAATCACATCGGACGCTTCGCAGAGCAAGCGGGCAGAGACCTCGTCCAGTCTCGAGTCATCCGTTCCGGTGTCGGGGGAACCGTGGTGCCCCTCTCGGCTGCAGCACAGACTGCCCTCGGCTCCGCTGCTGCTGCACCGAATCAAGGGCGGAACGGACGGGATCAAGGAGAAGGCAATAGGAATGGCGCTGGTACTTTGACTCCGGCTCAGCAGCGTACGGAGGCACTGAGGAAACAGCTGGCGTATAGGAGGATCCCGATCATGCTCTTGCCAGAGGGTATGAAGAACAGGCGAAGAAATCAGAGCAGTTGGAGGGGCAGGTGAGTCTCACTCCTGTCTATTTGACACACCTTCCGTGTCGGTAACGCAAAATCTGACCGATCCTGCATGCCTGTTCTTCCAATTCAACAGGGAGAAAGAGATGATGTTCACCATGGAAGTCAAGTTTCCCTTCAGCCGCAGCAACAAGGGCAAAGAAAAAGAAGTCGATGGGACGTGAACATGCGCGCGGTCGAGAACGAAGATGAAGCTCCATCAAAACGACTTGGGGATGATACATTCTGGAAGGAATCGTTTCTCATTCCTCTCGCGGCAGGTTCCTCGCGGTTTGTGACGGTGATAGGAGCTGAAGTTCTGCAGAAGGCTGGTGTGAAGTCGGATCGATTACCAGCGGCAAAGCTCCGGCGGGGGAAGCGCCCGTCCACAAAAGAAGACAGTGGCCCCTCCCAGTCACAGCAAGATCGTGCCGATTGGCATGCGGTCGATCATTCAGTATGGGCCGAGCTCGGGCTCCAGGACGAAGGACACCTCGGCGACGTGGACATGGACAGCAGTGCGTCGACCTCGCTTTTACCGCAAGGAGCGCACTTCTTGATACCGCTCGTTCCAGTGAAATTGCGGAATGAAAGCTCGCTCAAATATCTTCAGTGGTACGAGCGGCACGGCAAGGGTCTAGAGGAGGAAGCGGCGAAAGGCGAATCTGGCGAGGCTGCGGAGGGTCGGAATGGAGGTCCGAACGACCAGGGACCGCCAAATACGTCTGATACTCAACATCCACAGGGTGCAGGAGGTCGAGAACGTGACGGTGGGTGGGCAGGAATGCGACAACAACGACCTGATCCGGTAGCGGACGTCTCGCAAACGACTGAAGCGTCCTTCCCGGCCCCTCTCGCTGGGGATGGCAACCCGATGTATGACTCGGCAGCATACGCCTACGGTCAGCCACACGCAACAGGATATGGCTATGATGCATATAGCTATGGCTATGCGGCGCAACCTGCACAGCAACCGGCAGTGCCTCTCTTCTCTACCAGTCTCCTTCAGAACTTGTCGCAAAAGGTTGATTCGATACACCAACAACGACTACAGGCTCAATGGGGACAACATGCAATCGATCAAACAGCCGCGTCTCAAATCGTGCCCGACGTCTCAACCGAGAACGTCGACACTGAGTCGGCGGCCTCATCAGCGACACCGCAAGAGAGAGCTGATCTTGCCGCTCGGAAGGCTGCAAGGACGGTGCTCGAAATCGATGGCGACAGTGACCTCTCCGTCGAAGACGTACTTCGCAAGATTCCTTGGGGTTGGGGGTTAGTCGAGTTTCCTATCGTCGAGCTTTGGCCGGAGAACCAATACAGAGAGGCTGTGCGATGTGGTCGGCTGCAAGTCTTGCCGCCGCAGGGCAAAGCTCTTGATCGACCGGGTAACGAAATTCTGAATAGTCAAGGCGGGACAGAGGCCGGGTCTGCATCAGCAAAAGGTGAGACGGACTCTACCAAACCAGCGGTCGTCAGCACCAAAATGAGCCCGGTCACTATGAAAATAAACGGCGATGTTACCCCACGGGCTGTGGCAACAGCAAACGGAACATCCTCTTCTCCCTCTGCGATCGTAGCAAGAACCATGACGCACCATGGTCCAATCGGCGGACGCGGGCGGGGTCCCTTTGGATCGGCCTTAACATTGGTTGCCTACGGATCCTCGGACGAGGAGGGAAGCGGTCAAGACAGTGATGAGGACGATGACGGACCACCGGAGGAGGTCTCTTCTCGGGTCCTGATGGGCCCTTGAGCGCTGTAGGGGACAGCAATATGGCATCATCGAAGGCAAGGGCCGCTGTCATTCCAGCTTCTGCGGCGACAGTGTCTGTTGTGGCCAAGAACAAGGATGGCGACAACGATACAGGTGATGAAGAAGGAGAGGATGAAGATGAAGGGGATGCGGGCGCAACTACAGCCGGCGGGGGGCTCGCCGCTCTGGCCCAGCAGCTTGGTTGGGGAGCTGGAAAGCCATAGCGATTTCGGTGGCCAAGTCTCGCCTATAGAGTCATCTTAGATGCTTGAACGTTGCGAAATGTATATGGCTTCACGAAGGTGTGACAGGAACATTGGATGAATGGAGAGAGAGAAAGAAGTGTGGAAGAGCTGGACTTGTTCATTGAAATCAAAAGGGTGGACCCCCTCCTTGACACTCTATTTAGTAACTTACAACAGATTCAACACATTCATGCTCGCTCCCCGCCACGATTCCACCCTTCACAAACCGGTCCCATAGTATCTCTGCGTCAAATTCAAGAGACCTCCCGAACGTTTTCGTCTCCAAGAAAAACTCCATTGAAACGGGCCAAAAACGGCATGGTGAGGATGCTTCTTTGAAAGGGAGTCACTTGCAAGTTGGCGACTCCACCCCACGTCTGATGCGGAGCACCTGTCAACACGCCCTTTGAGCGTTGAGCTTTGAGCTCTCAGTACTCAGTACGGCAGGTGGTTCTCACACATCTAGAGCAAACAGCCTGTCTCCCTTCTCTTCTTTGCTCACACTCTCCCCCGCTTGCCCGGAACAAGATGCCTGTATCGCGTAGAGGATTCCCCTCTCACAGAGAAGAAAGCCGAAGAGGCACAAGGCAGGCTGCTGACGTTCTTCTCCCACGGTACAGTCGAGTATAAAAGCGTGGCTGACCAGCTCTCCTCTCCTCTCCCCCGTTGATTGTGGTCCCATCCAGCTCCTCTCATCCAACCTATCACAGATCTCTGCCGAAAGAACACTTATCCTCCAACATACTCAGCGACTATCCACTCTATCTCTCAAAGATGCAGCTCGTCTTCTCCACCCTCCTCACAGCTCTCTTCACCACAGTTCTGGTGACTGCCAACATCCCGCAGTCCTCCACGGAAGCGAAGGCGAACGACGCCCTGGCTCCTCGCTTCCCACCTACCCTCAAGAACTCAGAGTACAGGGCGAAGCCTCCCGTCTTCCTGACGCACCGCTCTCTATTCCGAGACATCGACTACCTCCAGGAGCTCTCCCACACAGACATCGTTGCTCCCCACGAAGGAGAGCCCCAACAGCACACCGAAACGGGGTTGGGCCCAGAGAATACTCCCCACGAAGGAGAGCCCCAGCAGCACACCGACTCGGGGTTGGACCCAGAGAAGGAAGCGGTACTTCGCCAAGTTCTGATGGGCTTCGAGGCTGATCTCGCTCGGATTCAAGAGGTCGTATCCAAGCCTGGCGTGACGAAGAAGGAGAAGCATGACGCTCTTCGCATCTTCAAGGCCCACCTCCAGGACGACAAAGCGAAGATCCTATCTCTCGTCAAGGGCATGACGAGCAAGCCCAAGAAGTCCAACCCCAAGACTCGTCGATCTGGCCTGGCTCGTCGTCACAGTGACCTGAATATCCTTCTTCTTGATGTTCTCAAGAGGGTTCGCTCTTTGGCCGACAGTCTTGCCGACAGTTTCGACGAGGCACTCAGCTCGATCGCCCTCATCCTTCTGGCGCTCATCACCTTCGTTGGATGAATCCTTGCCTTCGACTTCTCCACCACCTGACTACCCTGCCTTTCTGCCTGCCTGCGAACTTTGCTCTGTCTCACTTCCGCTTTGGTGACTCAATCTGAGAAAATCATTTTCCCCCCTCGAACAGGCTGCAGGCTACAGGCGTGGGAATTTCATATCCCTGAAACGTGCTGAGAACGGTATACAATTTTGGACACGGCCTGCCTGCGTGGGAACCAGGGTTGATACCCTCGCTGCCGAGACACCAAAGCTGAGATGTATAGAACGGCAGGTGAGGCATGCAGCTTTGCATACCTTCCTCGGCTCACCCTTCTCTCCCTTCCTCCTGCCCTCTAGACAACGCTGATTCCCTCTCCGTTTTCAGACAGTAGTATCGGCACAAAAGCTTTCACCCTTCATGCTGGGTCAGGCGCAACATGGGCAAGCTTCTTGGGAAGATTCTACGCTTTCTACTCGCGGGACTGGTTCTCACAAGGTGACTTCCCTGAGCATCTGAAGGACGTCTGCTGACCGCTCGTAGTCCCTCTAGCTGTAGCAGGGCTATAAAGGCATGGCTGACTGGCTCTCCTCTTTCCCCTTCTCGCCATCATCCGCACCACTCCTTCTTCTCACTCATCTCTACTCCAAAAAACACTCTTCTACACTTCACTTCACTACCCATTTTCATCTTGCCCAACATGAAGCTTTCCATCTCTCTCATCCTTGCAGCATTCATCTTCGCTACCGGCTCCATGGCCGCTGTCGCCGAGCAGCCCGCCACGGAAGCTACCTCCGCCGTTCTGGCTGACCGCTCCATCTCCATCGAGGAACGCTCTCACTTCCACGACGACGAATTCGCCAAGGACCTCGCTCACACCGATGACTTCCCCCACGGACAAAGAGGAGGACGAGGTTCACGAGGTGGTCCTCGACTTCGAAGGCGACCTCGCTCAGCATCCTCGAGGTGTGGTCGTCAAGGGCGGCAAGGGCGGCGACGGTTCGAAGGGCGGAGCGTTCAACAAGGGTGGCGCAGGCGGCAAGGAAGGAGCCGGTTCTAAGGCGGCAAGCATCCTCGTGGTGTGGTCGTCAAGGGCGGAGCAGGCGCCAAGGGTGGAGTGGGCAGCAAGAGCGGAAAGGGCGGAAAGGGCGGTTCGATGCCCATGATGGATGAATCGATGCCCATGATGGGCGGAGCAGGCAGCAAGGGCGGATCGATGCCGCCCATGATGGGTGGAGGCAGCAAGGCGGCAAGGGTGGAGCAGGCGGCAAGGGCGGATCGATGCCCATGATGGGCGGAGTAGGCAGTAAGGGCGGCAAGGGCGGATCGATGCCACCCATGATGGGTGGAGCAGGCACCAAGGGCGGCAAGCATCCTCGTGACGTCTTCGTCAAAGCGGCAAGGGCGGTGACGGTTCTAAAGCGGAGCGTTCAACAAGGGTGGCGCCGGTTCCAAGGGTGGCAAGGGCGGCAAGCATCCTCGTGACGTCTTCGTCAAAGGCGGCAAGGGCGGTGACGGTTCTAAAGGCGGAGCGTTCAACAAGGGTGGCGCCGGTTCCAAGGGCGGCAAGGGCGGCAAGCATCCTCGTGACATGTTCGTCAAGGGCGGCAAGGCGGTGACGGTTCTAAGGGCGGGGCATTCAACAAGGACGGCGACGGTTCTAAGGGCGGAGCGTTCAACAAGGGCGGAGCCGGTTCCAAGGGCGGCAAGCATCCTCGTGATGAGGCCACCATGGTCCACGGCGAGGATGCCGTCTGAGGCCTCAATCGACACGGTCAAAATGGCATCTGCCAACATGGGGATCACAGCACTCTCGGCAGTCCTAGCCTCACTCCTTGACACACCTTCAAAGTTGCTCAACGACGATCGCTATTCCCGTCCACGCTCATCTTGCCGGGGAGGCTTGATCAGAACCTTCGTTCTTCCAACATACGCCTTTCTTCGATCCTCTGTTTCGTTTCCTCTTCTTCGTTCTTGTTCTTCCCTCGAATCTTTCCTTCGTCGTGACATCTCACACATTCTCCTTTCACCTTCACCTTCACCTTCACCTTCACCTTCACCTTCACCTTCACCTTCACCTTCACCTTCACCTTCACCTTCACCTTCACCTTCACCTTCACCTTCACCTTCACCTTCACTTTGACCGTTCATTTTCTTCATTCACTTGTCCTTTCTTCTCTTTCCCCCATCAATCAAAAGTCCAATCTCTCCCCTTCCAGACCAGAGGAACGTTCCCGAACTGCCTGATCCGACGACTTTGCACTTCAAGAAGGGAGTGAATCAGTCCCCTGTACAGATCAAATGAAAACAGAACAATATAAATTGCACACAGTTGTTTCCTTGTATCTTTGATTCCGGGGAGGGCGTCTCGCGTCTCGCCGTAGACTGGATATGTGTGCGTGTTTCGATACGGAGGAGTCCGGTCGCATCGGTACAGAAGCACGTCCTTGGTAGCGTATGGCGCCGGCCGAAGAAACCATGATTTCCTTTTCAGACGATATCGATGTCGTGTATAGATCTTGGCACAGATAATCCCCGACCTTCCCTAACCCTCTCCAGACCCATACCATCTCACATCCTTACCCTACACCACAGAAGCGCGCTTTGAGATTGTCCTATTAGACCGACGTCTCTCTACTCCTTCTTCGGCCTCGCGACGCCAGCCTCCCGCTCGATCTGGGCATCATTGTTGCCCTTGACGGCCACCTTGACTTTTTGCTTGCCCTTGGCGACCTCCTTGTAGTCCAACACGCCTTCGTGGTCCGCCTCGGCGTAGCTTGGAACCGCTTCTGGATCGCGCGGATCATCTGGTAAGCAAAAGAAAACCGATTCTTTCAGTAACGACGGACAGCGACAGATTCAAAATGGAAAAATGGAGACTCACCGCTCGGAACCAGAAGAAGTTCAACGAATTCAAGATCACGTTGCCGATCAAGTAGAAGTACTTGACATGGCCAGGCAACGGGGGCACATGTGGGGAAGGAGGGAAGAGCACGTGCGCAAAGAAGTGGTACGAGTTGTAAAGTCCGAAGGTGAGCCGGGCGAAGACGTAGGTGCTCAGCAAGAAGAAGGGGTTCACGAGCTGGAGGGTGCTTCCGGTCTTGCCCATCTTGTCGAGAAACCAGTGGATGTTCAGAAGGCTGTGTTTGGTGAAAGATGATGAATCAGGATCAGTCAGGACGAAGGTCTCCCCCGCACAAATGGGCGTTTCGGATGTCACTACGTACGTGTGCTGAGCTCCCAGAGGAGGAAGGCAAGACCATCGTACATGAAGACAGGTCGCTGCAAGACCACAAGCAAGAGTTCAGCTTCTCTTGATTGGGACATTTCAAAGCTTTCAGGGGAAAGAGAGGGCCAGTTCTTTTCACTCACGTAGACAAGAATGTCATGTCGACAAGACGGTGGGCGATGAAGCCGGGACCATCGTACTAAGTCACGATCAAGCGCGCAGAAAAGATGGATACATTGTGTAGCTGTAAGGACCTCGATCACCAGTGTCAACTCCGCAAGAACAAAAGGTGCTCATCAGAATGGAGACCCAGGCATACCAGATGAAGTACCTAAAAGCAAGGGGAAAGGAAGGACGTCAAGGGCGTGATATCTAAGCAAGTCCAAGTCCAACCTCAAGACTCGTCGATCTGGCTTGACTCATCGTCAGCGTGACTTGATCGTCCTACTTGTTGATGTGCTCAAGGAGGTTTGCTCGTCGGTCGACTGTCTTGCCGACAGTTTCGATGAGGCGCTCAGCTCGATCGTCCTCATCCTTCTGGCGCTCATCACCCTCGGCGCGGATAAACCTTTCCCTTCGACTTCTACACCGCATGTACCACCACCCTTACGCTACTCCTGACTTTCTGCCTGCCTGCCTGCGAACTTTGTTCTGTCTCAATTACGCTTTGGTTCTTGCCTCCTTTCTCCACTCAATCTGAGTCCTGAGAAAGTCATGATTCCCCCTCGAACAGGCGTGGGAATTTCATATCGCTGAAACGTGCTGAGAACGGTACACAATAATGTGGGGCACGGCCTGCCTTGCCTGCCTAAGTGGGAAAAATGGTTGCTCCCATGGGATACCACCACCCTTCCCTACCGCAACACAAAAGCTGAGATTGATGAAAACGGCACCTGTGCATGCATCTATCGTCTCACTCTCCTCCCTTCATCTTGGCCTCTGCTCTTCTCTGGTGATCCTCTCCGTTTTTAGACGGTAGCATCGCACACAAGCTTTCACCTCAGCCGCAACGTGCGCAGGCTGCATCCCGGGCAAGCTGGTCCGCTTTATTCTCGTGGGACTGGTTCTCACTGACAAGATGACCTTGCTGCGCATCGGAAGGACATCTGCTGACCCTCGCAGTCCTACTGACTGCAGCAGGGCTATAAAAGCATGGCTGACTTCCTCTTTTCCCCCTTCTCGCCTTCCGTACCCATCCATCTTCTCACTCATCTCTATCCAAAGACACATCTCTACCCCAGAACACTCTTCTACACTTCACTTCCCATTTTCATCTTGCCCAACATGAAGCTTGCCTTCCCTCTCATCCTTACAGCCTTCCTCTTCGCTGCCGGCTCGATGGCCGCTGTCGCTCCGCAGCCTCTCACTGAAGCCCCCTCCGCCGCTCTGGCTGACCGCTCCATCTCCACCGAGCACAACCCTCACTTCCACGACGACGAATTCGCCAAGACCTCGCTCAGAGGATGACGTCCCCCCCTTGACGAAAGAGGACGACGAGATTCTCAACCAGGTCTTCCTCGACTTCCAAGGCGACCTCACTCGCATGCAGAATCTGCTTGCCAAGCATGGTGCGACCAAGGAGGAGAAGGAAAATGTTCTTCGCATCTTCCGCCAACACCTCGAGGCTGACACGAAGAAGGTCAAGGGCATCGCCGCGAAAGGAGCAGGCGCCAAGGGCGGCAAGCATCCTCGGGATGTGGTTATCAAGGGAAGAGCGGCCCCATGGGCTGGTCAGGCGGCAAGGGCGGAGCAAGCGGCAAGGGAGGATCAGGCGGCAAGGGCGGAGCAATCTCCAAGGGTGGAGAGTTTCCCAAGGGAGGAGTAGGCTCCAAGGGCGGCAAGCACCCTCGTGATGAGTTTCAACATGGTCCGCAGTCACAGTGCCGACATTCACGGACTTCAGAACTTGATCGGCGAGGTCAAGCTGGTGACGGCCAACAGGATTCCCGACCTCGTGGGCGTCCTGACCGATCTCCTTGAAGCTCTTGCCCGGCTGCTCAGTGGCGCTGGTGCTCTCGTCCGCGCTCGTCTTGCCGGGAGGCTTGATCAGAACTTCGGTCTCCCCCCCCCCCCCTCCCCACACGGCTTCCTCGATTCCTTCCTGCTTTCTTCGCCCCTTCTTGTTCTTTCTCGAGTCTTCGCTTCGTTGTGACACCCTCTTTCGCTTTCTTCTTTCACTTTCCCCTTTCACCTCTCCTTCCGCTTGTCCTTTCCCTCAATCTCTGAAGAATTTCAAAGTGTCCCCATTCAAATCACAGAAGCGTCCTTGAATTGTCTGTTCAACAACATAGATACAGTTCAAAGGGTGTCCAACTAGACGCTCAGACCGTACTGAACGTATACTCCGCCTCCCATACATAAGGTCGCTCAGGCGAGTAAATAGGATCCCGCCCCCACTCCGGATGGTTGACCGCATCGATATAATCCTGCGCCTCCAACACCACACACGAATGATTCTCGTAGATCTCGTTCAGGGTACCATCACCTCCGTGAGCGACTTTACGTGGGAGACTTCCTTTCGTCGGGCTGGAAAGACCGTCGCAAGTATACACCTGGAACGCATCTTGATCAGTTCGGACGGAGAGCTTGATTCCGCTCTTGTTGGACCAGAGCTCGATCTGTAAAAGAATGGGTTCAACAGAGTGAGCATTCTCTGTCGAAGGCAGCAGAGTGGGACCTCCCTCCCCGGGTCACTCTGATAACTCACAACAGTTCATCACGTTCATGCTCGCTCATCACAAAGCAAGTGTCCCACCCTTGACAACCGGCTCCACAGTACCCCTTCGTCAAATTGAACAAACTCCCAAACGTCTTCGGCTCCAAGAAATCATACCGGTACCCGTAACGTCCGAAATACTACCCGTCGGAATCAAGATCGAGTCCGTCTCGATGTACTTGTTCGCCTTGGGCAGATGGAAAACGTGATCCAAGATAGTCCGACCCTCCGTCTTATTGTACGCCTCGAGTTGCCAGTAGACATGCGAAGAGAGCATGATAGGCGTCCGACCGCTCGCCGTAGCGTTCATCCGGATCGTCCAGATCGCCCCGTCGAGCAAGCTGTAGGTAACCTGCGAGTCGACGGCATTGGGGAATCCTTGGTTGCCCGAGGGATCGTGCAATTTGAACGTTACGGAGGATGAGTTCCAGTCGGAGACCGTGAAGGAAGAACGGTCGTAGCCTGGATTCCCACCGTGGAGCGTGTCGACTCCGTTCTCGTTCAGGGTGGTGTTTGTACCTCTTGCCGTCAAGCTCAAAGGTACCGTTCTTGATCCGGTTCGCGTATCTGATTTGTGAACATAGGACCGTTGTGAGCATTCTCTTCGGTCTCTTTTTGATGTACGTAGTAAGCTGCAAGGTTCCGAAAGTGCTCACCTGCCGACTACGGGAGCGAAATCGGGATGAATAGGATCGGTACCGTAGTTGGTCTACAACAGTGAAGAACAAGGGTGGCCATTCCCAGTGTCAGCTGAATTCCAGATGACATCTCCTGAACAACACTCAGCCCCCTCACAAAAGACAGAGCAACGCACCTTATTATCAAAGCCAAGGACGATATCCCTCCACTGACCCCACCGATCTTTAACCCACAATTCACTTAATGTAGCCGCATACGGCAAGAACGTAGCCCGAATCGAATCGTCCGGCGCCCGAAGTCGGATAGGGTTGTAAGGATACACAGGCGGCAAAGCCTCGTCACATTCGGTACTCGTGCTGAACCCTGTATCGACGGAGTATACGACTTGTTTTTGCTGTCCTTGTCCTTGTCCTTGAGGTGATGGTAAGAAGGTCGATTGGGGTACGTTGGCAGTTGAGGTGGAAGAGGGAGTGATCGAGCAGAATGGTCCTCCCTCCGCACTTGTCCCATTCTGGCAAGTCTTCGAGACAGAGAGGGTGGGCGGGGTGAACATTGGGATCGGCGTGTATGTCGTCGAGGTACTATTGACGTTGTCCGTCGAACTCGCGTTTCCATCATCAGCGGGTGACGACGTCGCATTGCTCGAACCGGAACTACCGCCAAGGAAGCGGCAAGCTCAGCGGGTAAAGCGCAAGGGAACGTCCCTACCGTCCCGTTATTGACGAAGCCAGGGGTCTGAAGAGCCGCAAAAGGTCCAGCAGCGGAGGATGAGGTGGGACTAGCCGCGGATCCAATGGGAGAAGAAGGAGGAGTGATGCCCGCGTCCGTGGTGGTGGGTACTTGGGTTGCAGTGGCCGCGGACGGATCTGAGAATAAGTCACGTTGGAAGACAGGCTTGCCCAGGACTCCTTCTACTTGCGCGAAGGCGGCGATCGCGCTCATGACGATCAGCTGGTGTAGCTTCATTGTTCAGATTTACTTTTCCTGTTCAGCGGAGCGAGGGAAAGAAGAGAGGAGAGGAGAGGGAGAGGGAAAATCTAGAGAAAGTCGGGTGAGGAAGATGGGTGAATGGAGACCTCAGGGAGCTGGAACGTCAGCGGAATCAGGTAGAGCAGGCGGTAAGGATACAGCGGGGGAATAATGTCCCTGTTGTGGGCTGAGATGATGGTCGTGGGCACCCAAGGATACCCACCCAAATCCCAATGGACTTGTGCACGCATCTCCCGACAGCTTTCCCACACTCCCAATAGTAGTCCACGCACAACCTCTTCGACGCTCGCGATCGCGCCCCCGCAATCTGGTACCCTACTCGTACTAACTGCGTCGGTAGCGTCGCCTCGCTTCTATCTGCATCTGAGAATCTGAGCTAACCTGCAGCATGGACCCTTTCGCGACTCTCCGCCCTCCAGCCTCCAGCCGGGGGTCGGGGTCGTGGGCAAGCAGGCAACAGGACAGCTGACGCGCCTGATGGGCTGGGGTCCGTACTTCTCCCTCCATTCCGTGACAAGAAGAAGGCAAGGGAGCAAAAGAAAGAAAGAAAGAGGTATGGTATGGATGCGTCTGTATAAGATTTCGCCGAGACAAAGGAAGAAACGAGAGAGAGAGAAGAGAGAAGGAGAAAGCGGGGAACGTAAAAAAAGAAGAAAGAGACGGCGGTCGCAGGGGGTTGGGTTGGGAGGGTGGGTTGGGGAGCAAAATTTGGACGGAAGTGAGAGAGGGAAACGAAGAGGCGTGGCGAGGATAAACAAGCTGGAGCAGTAGGAGGAGGGGGAGTTCGAAACGAAGATTTCAGAACGAAGGGGAGGGGAGGGGATTGGGGGGAGAGCCAAAAAAAGCCCTAGGAGTGGTTTGTAGTATTGTCGAATGGGTTGATTGTTGGAGGGGCGAGGGAAGAAAGGCGAGGAGCGCAGGATTTGATCGAGTGGGAAGATTTGGGAAGAGCGCGGGTTCTGTGTGTGTTGTCTAAGTCGAAAGTCGCAGATCGAAAGAAAGCAGCCCCCCCCCCCCCCCCCTCAAGCAAAGCCGAGCCGAACAGTGTGCCGCCGCCCGTCGGACCCCGTCCTCCATGTTCCTTCCTTCCTTTCCCCCCCCGTTCACCCCTTCTCGGCATAGAGAGAGAGAGAGATAGGGGAAAGGAGACGTTAAAGAGTTCGTGTATAGATGGGGTCGGTAAAGTAGAGTATTTCGTGAAAGTCGGAGGTGGAGAGATCATCCAAAAGTCGGCGCCATGATATTCGAATCATGGTAAAGACCTTGAGGAAGCTCGAGGCCGTAAAAAAAATTGCGTGACAAGTTCGTAGAAGAGGAGGGGGGGAGCGAACGCATGCGTCCGGGTGCTGTTTTGAGCGGTGTCGGGAGATAAAAGGGGTATGCCTGCTTTCAAAACCCCAGGCCGGCCAAGCGGGTTTGGTAAAAACGAGTCGGCCAAGGGGTCAAAAAGTAGATGGGTTCTTTTCTCCCGCGTGTCCCAAGAGCGCATGACGTTGGGGGTGGAAGGCCCAACCAGCATGGAAATGTGTCCCTGTTTTCCGTTTCGTGAAAGATGGTTCAGAAGAACCGCGTGACGTTTGGAAGGTGGGTAGAGTTTATGGTAGGGCGAGGATTTTTCGGATGTTTGGAGGTCCCCCAAGTCGAAGCTGAGGATCGGTCGAAGGAGGAGGGGGGGGGGGGGGGGCGTTGGATGAAGTTCGAGGGATGGATCTTGAATCCGGGGTCGGAGTTGAGGAGGAGGAGGAAGACGAAGAAAGGGCTGAGAGGGGTAAAATCTTGACGGAAAGGGGAAGAAAAAAAAAAGAGACTGTTCTTGTGACAAGGCCCATTGAATGCGCAGGATGATGCTGGATTTTTCGTCGAGGGAGAAGGTTGAGAGGTAGGAAAGAGGTGGATATTGGCAACCCCTCGTCCGTCCTCCTTGGATATTGAACGCCGCCGGAAAAATGGAACCAATCTTCCAATCTCCTCTAGGGGTATCTGTCCCGGGCCCCAAGGAAGGGGGAGATACAAGGACTTCCAGAGGAGATGCATGCTAGCCGCCCTTTGATTCGGTTTGACGTGGCCGGCCCCCTTCTCCCACTGGCTCTGGGCTTGATGTGCGAGCGTGTGTCTGTTTGTGTTTGTGGCTGTGTAGATGGGTGTATCTGACACTGTCCGCGTTCGCGTTCGAGGGGAATGGAGGGACACAACATCAGTTTGGCGCGTTCTCAGCTGTGATCGAGAGAGGAAAAAAAGAACTCACATGAATGCGCAAGTATTTGTTGTCCGCAGGCAGTGTTCATACGAAGTCGAGACTCGAGAGCGAGATAGAGAGAAGAAGAGAGAGAGGAGAAAGGAGAAAAGAGATAGGGGAAGAAAATGGGAGAGGAGAGAGTATAGAAGATGAAGCGCATCGAGAAAAGAGGACGAGAAGAAGAAGGGAGGCCGGGACCGCGGAAAGTTTGCCGAATCGAACCAAGAACGGGAGAAGGGAGGGCGGAGAGGAGGAAGGCGGTGGATGGGGAAAGAAGGAGCAAGGATATGGAGAGAGAGAGAACCCCTCCGCTCACAACGCACCATCCAACACAGTCCGCACATCATCCACCACGCTCAAATCGCGCAAGAACTCACAAAGATCCACAAGCTCCGTATCATGCGGATCATTAAACCACGAGCTAATCGGGACCGCATTGTTCGGATGGAAGATATAACTCGCAGGCGAGTTATCCAAGATGAGCGTCTCCCCAATCGGTCGACCCAGCTGGGAGAGATCCTTGACGTAGTTGCCCTTGTGGTTGAAGCAGCTCTCCCGGAAGAGTCGGTGCCGGACGACTCGGTGGATGTCGAGCATGTCCAGGACTGGGTCGGCATATTTGGAGAGGGAGGCCGTGAAGACGACTACCTCGTAGAGTTCGCCCATCCGACGCATGAACTCGTCCACCCCGGGTCGCTTGATCACGTATACGCTGTGGGAATGACCCTCGATCTCGACAGGGACGATGAAATCGGCATTGTGGATCATCTTGAGGATCAAAACGCGTGCGAGGAGAAGGAGGGGTTCAGTTCGGTATGAGATATATGCACGGCTTTGGCTTTTGAACTGATGAAGAAACGCACCTTGAAGCTACTATGCACGAGCGTCTCGTCCAAGTCGAGCACAAGACACTTGCGGCCTGAGTCCTTCTCGATGATAGGCGAGAGCAACGGTTGCGGGTTTCCATCCTTATCAAGGGACAGAACGAAAAAGTCAGCACGATATACCAGAGCTGTTTTCGCTAGGGCGAATGACGGAGACTCACCTCGTCAACGGGAATACCATTTCCGCCCTGAGCGATGAGACGCTGCTCCTCGAGGGCCTCCTCACTGAGCTCATACTCATCTTCATCAAGATGAGCGCCATCATCCTCATCCTCCTCGTCATCCATCTCATCCTCATCCTCCGTCTCCAGTTCCTCCGACTGCTCACTCCCACCCGCAGCAGCAGAAGCAGTAGCGGCCGCAGCGGCGGCAGCGACTTCGGGAGTCGCGAGCAACGACTGACGAGGCGTAGCACCGGGAGTGATGGGGACGCCCAATCCAGCCTCATCTTTACCTGTTCCAGCGACAGCAGCAATGATGCCCAACGAAGGAACACCATCGACAGCACTTGCCAATCTGAACATATTCCCGGGCCCCGCAGTGCCCGAGTGAACGTAGGATGCACCGGGGGAACGACTGCTCCCGAGGTGACATCGCCCGTTTCTTCACGAGGGAGACGGGTGCCTCCTGCGATGGTGGATGGAGAGGGTGACGGTGGTGCGTTTGCTCCTGAGGCGAGGAGGGCAGAGGATGAGGATGAGGAAGGGGTGAGATGTCCGTTGGTTGCGGGGACGGAGAGGGTGGATGACTTTGTGGGTGTGTGGGAGGCTGGAGTGCAGCTGAAGGAGGCTTGAGAGTTGACTTTTCGTTGATTTCCTTCGCAGCTGTTGCTGGAGCAGCAGCTGTGGCAGGACTCTTGGCGGTCGTAGCAGGACCATCGAGGTACTAGCGGTGCCAGCCTCGTAGCTCTTCTTGGTAGAAGACGAAGCATTACCACCGGTCAAGGTGCGAGCGGAGTCATCGGAGGGCGAGACCATGTGAGAAGGGGATGAGCAAGTGATGATAGCGATGAAGCGACGCATGAACTTGGGTTTGTTTTGAGTCGCCGTTGTTGTTGATTTGGCTTTGGCTGCTGCTTCTGCGGGTGTGAGGGATGGCTTGGGGGTAGCTGCTTTTTCCTTGGGTGCTGTTGTGGTATATGCCTGACTCCTGGTGGTAGGAGGTGCGGGAGTGGGAGCAGCAGTTGGTGTGGAAGTGGCTGCGGGAGTGGCAGGGGTAGTTGTAGTAGGAGCGGCGGCGGCAGTGGTGGTGGTGGTGGTGGATGCCGATGTACTTCTTGTGGCAGCAGTGGCAGTGGCCGTGGTACTACTTGGCTTGCGTGGTTGCTGTTTTGAGGTAGTTCTTGGAGGTGCTAGGGCTTGTTGTTGTTGTTGTTTAGCCTGCATGTTTGCTGCTGCCTGTGCTGCTGCTTCTGCTGGAGTGAGGGGGGTGGTAGTGGTAGCATTTTGTGCTGTTGTGTCTGTGGTGGGTGCTACTGTTGGAGTGGTGATTGCAGTGGTGGTGGTGGTGATAGACTTGCGTGGTTTGTTGGGGCTGAGTCCTGCTGTTTCTTCTTCTTGATTTTGACAGGACGTGCTGCTGCTGATGATGCGAAGGTGTTGGCTGACTGTGGTACCTGGGTGATGATGTTGGCGAGAGGTGAAGGTCCGCCTGTTGTTGGAGATGATGATGATGTTGATGCCATGGCTGGAGAGATAGAGGGAGAGGGAATGGGAGAGAAGCCTCACACAGCGAGTGCGAGTAAGGGAGAGAGATGAATGAACCAACTACTGAACAAACTGAGTGAAGGATGTTGTTGTGGTGTTCGATGGTCAGAAAGGGATTGGAGAGAGAGCGAGACTTGCTTTCTCTTGGGCTGACCGTGTTGTTGTTGTTATTTTGTAATCAGACAAAGCTTCCCCTGTTGTAATGAATTGTAATACGATCTTGGGCTGAACAATTACAAAAAGTGTGTGTCTGTACCTTGAACCTTATAGGGAATGTCTCTTTGCGTGGGACAGCGGCGAGAGAGTATTTGCTTTTCCCAGCATCAACAACTGCAGCGGAGATCGGTCACAGTGAGGGAGTGAGCGAGTGAGTGAAAGAAATGATCGACAGAGAACTGAAACATATCCAACCACGTGGTGTCTCACTTTCACCTTCAGCCTCAGCCTCACAACAACAACTACTGCATAGCAACAGCCATATCCTCATATCCACAACCCAGCAAAAATTCTCAACTGAGCACGACCACATACAGCATACACAGCAACCATGGCATCAACTACAGCATCAGCACCAACAACAGACAGCGGGAAGAAGAGGAAACAGCCATCAACTACTCTCTTCCCATCATCAACAACAACTACCAAACAAACTACTATTGAAGACGACGACGAAGATGACGACGACGACAACAACCCAACCTCCATCAACGTAGACTTCGCATTCCTCACTCCAGACCCAGAAATAGACTCACAAGCAATCCGTCGTCTCCTCCAACAACTCTTCTACACCCACTCACCAACCCTCGACCTACACTCCCCCACAGCCACCGTCCTCACCCAGGCCGCCCATCTCGGCATCGGCACCGTCGTCAAACTCGATCTCACTGAGGACGAACAGAAGGCTCAGGGAGAAGACTCCGATCCGTATGCGCTCATCACTGCTTTACCCTCGACCTTGTTGCAGGACTCATTGGTCGCTTATGTACGCGCTCGATTCAGTGGAGCTCCACGGCCGCTCCCTTTGCAGCAGCATTCGAACAGGCGCATACATCCCAATCCCTCCTCTTCCTCCTCCACGAACGAATGGTCAACCTGCCCGCTCAACTCGCACCACCCCTCTACCGCATCCTCTTCTCCGAACTCACCCCTTTCCTCTCCTCATCACCACCCCCAGCAGTAGACGACGGCACCGACGGCACACCCATCGCACAAGCATACACCCTCCTCCTCAAAGCAAAAGCGAACACTCAGGTCCTCTTCTTCACCCGTCTCTACTCCGAAGCAGCCTTCTCAGACGACGAGGGGGACGAAGATATGGATGATGTGGATGGGCAGCAGTCCGGTAGCAACAAGAAGAAGAACAAGCCTTCGTTTGCGCAACGAAGGCAGAAACGGCGAAAGGCTGAACAACAGCAGAGTGCGGCTACAGCTGGGGACGATACCAGCTTGCACTACTTCCACCCAGAGGACGAGATCCTCATCAAGGTAAGCTACCTCTCTTCCCTCTCTGAAGAAAAAGTTAGCTGACTCTCTCTTTCCATGACAGTACGCAAGCCATACACACACCTTCCGCTTCCCCGCCCCTCCCTCAGCCGTATCCTCCTTTGAAGCACCCATCTTCGGCAGGATCTTCCTCCTCCCCCTCACCGCCCTCTTCGACCTCTCCCAATCAATAAAGCAAGCCACACCCACAGCAGACTCCATCACACTCGGACCTGCCCTCGTCGAACTGGAGAAAGTCCTAGCCGAGTCAGCCAGTGCGAGTGTGTAGATAAGCAAATCTCAATGCATGTTTTATGAAATTTCAAAACCTGCCCGTCCGACTCGTCCGCCAGAGAGCCCAGCTCAACTTCCACCCACTGACCTGCAACCCAGGCTCAAACACATCAAAATTAACACCTTCCAACCTCTTCAGATAATCCTGCGCCGGCACAGCTCCCACCAACACCGGATACAGCACCGCTGGCACTCTTGCCCCAGGGAACTGAGCTCGTGAGAGGGCCGTGCGGGCTGAGATCAGGTAGTCGTTCGCTCGGGTGGCCGTGTCGAAGATGGCATCCCTCAAGCCGGGCGCGTCGGGGCCGAGGCGGTACACTTCCTCCTCCACGACGTCCCTCTTGATCAGATACTCCTGCGGAAGGGTGAGTCTCCGTTGACCATCCTTACTCCCTCCACCGGAACGCGTCATCATCCGTGCATGGAAAGGTATAGACGCGAGCAGATTGGCCAATCCGCGCGCTTTTCCGATATGCGAACATACCTCGTCCATCTGCTCGTCCCTGACCCCGAGCAGATCGAGTTCGAGGTAGGCCAACCGACTCGACGTTCGTTCCGCATATCGCTCGATGGAGTCTAGACTCGGTGCTGAGGCCGAAGACGCGAGGTCGTCTTCCCGGGCTGAGATGATCGCTTGGAGATGATGTTCTGATTGGAGGAGACCTGCTGAGGGCGTTGATTGTAAGACGGGATCGAGCAGGGCGGAGTGGAGGGCTTTCAGGACTGGATGAGCAGGCACCCTCCTCGCCGCTTCACCACCTCCACGAGAATGCTCGACAGAAGCATAAAGAGCCCGAATAGCATCCCTCCACCAACCCATCCTGATCCTCCCCAAAATCTCATTCGACACGCTCTCCCTGATCTGGGCAAGTTCGGCATTGAAGGCGCGCAGGGCGAGGTAAGGTAGGTGGTGGTGTGGTTGAGGGAAGAAGTGGGAGATCAGGTAGGAGGTTCGGTCGGTTTGTTGGAGGAGGTCGGTCATGTATGTTTTGGGGTCGACTAGGGTCGTTGGCGGTGGCTTGCTGCTGCTCCCCGATGATGTGCTGTAGGAGGAGGAGGAGGAGGATAATGGCCGTCTTCGCTTGCTGGCTCGTGTGGACAAGGTGGAGCCGAGGGAAGCGCACAGCACATCAGCACTGGGACCGAGGCCCGCGCTTCCAGTAGAGAGGAGACCGCGCAAGAGTGAGGGTGTGAGAGTCATTCTTGAAGGGAGAGAAGATGGAGGTCGTGCGTGTTGCTTTGGATGATCTTCTCAAGTTTGTCATGCCGTCGATCCATTACGTAATCAGCAACACTCGGCCGAAAGCAAAAAGGCTCCGAGATCGGGCACCACCTTCTCGTCCTTCGAAACTGGCCTGCACATTCCCTCCCACCAGCTGTATAAGGTAGCAAGAGTGAAGGTAGCAGCGATGAAGACGCGCTCTCGTGGTGGAGGTGTCAGCGCAGAGGATGATGACAAGAAGAAGGGCACTGCTCCAACACCACCACCACCAGCAAAGAAACGAGGTCGACAACCCAAGCCAAAGACAGAAGAGCTCGAGTCTACACCTTCCACTTCCTCCTCTTCCTCTGCACCCACAGCCAAACGAAGACGAACCCTGCCAGAACGAACAACGACGACTGCGAAGAAATCAACACCATCTTCCGATCGAAAAGTGGCTAGACCAGAAACACCCCCACCCCCTCCAGCTTCAAGCTCCAACTCATCCACCTCCATACCACATCATCAACCCATACGCAACGAATCCAGCCCACACGCCTCAGCTCTCATCGCAGTAGAAATAGTCAGCCCCTCCAAACGGCTCGCTCCTGCTCCCAATTTCCAACCGTCTTCGCCATCCGCTCAGAACGCACCCCGATATGCTATCCCTCAACTCGCTTCCTCCGCGACGACGGCGGCGCTGACGCAAGAATTAACACCAGGTCCTCTTATTCGTCCTTCGGCCGATGCGGGTCCTTCGGGTGGTGGTGGGAGTGCGAAGGGGAAGGAGAAAGCGAAAACTGCCGCTGATGCGCGCAGGATGGAAAAGGGCCTGAAATCCCTTCCTCCCCTTGTCGATCAACGCAATTCTTGGCTCTTGGGGAAAAGTAAGACGTCCGGCACTCCGCCCTCAGCTAGCTCGGTCCGGAGTGGAGGTCGGACGCCTCCGCAGACGAGGGGAGGGATGGCTCGCGGACCAGCTTCGATCACTCCTACGGCGTCCCGTCTCACAAGAGCGAGTGAACTTGGGAACAGCAGTTCTTCCTCCTCCCGAACACACAGACCCTCCCCACTCGGTCCAGGCCGGACAACCTCTATCCTTCCTAGAGCTGAGGACGATGATGATGATGTTTTCAGCGAAGACGACCTACCCGCAAACGCCTCCGCCTCCATGCTGGAACGGATCACAAAGGGAATCGAAGCTGATCTACAAGGAACACCCTCTCTCATCCGTCCCTCATCTTCAGACGCTTTCTTCCTCGCGTTTTCACCTTCGACTCGGACGGCGTCCACCTTGGCCTCGGCAACGTCCACTCCGCGTGGGGGTGGGAAGAAGAGGGCTCGTTTAGCGGACGGGATCGATGCTGTGGGAACCATGTCATCTGGTAACGATGGAGTTGGGGCTGAAGTCGGGCTGGGGCTGGGAATATAGCCTCGGGTAATGCGGTGCTCAGTATGAAGGTGGGACGATCCGATCTACTGCGACGAAGGGGTTGTTACCCCGCCGACGGGCGGGTGCTAGTGATGAAGAGGAAGAGGAGGATGAAGAAGATGATGATGCGGGGACGAAGATGCGGCCCTGCGGAGGTGGAAACGCGTTTGGGGCACAGTGAACGTACCGCCTCGACCCAAGCTGCATCCCTCAATGAAGCTGGCGGTTGGGGGAAGGGCAAGTCGAAAGCGACGACGACATCGACGAAGCAGAATCCATTCAAGACGTTCGTCCCGCCCTTCGCGACACACACTTTACTCGCTCTCTCGACTGCTCACTTCCGCGCTGATTCGAGCTCGGTTCCTAAATACGCCTTCAACACGTCTTCCTACAAAAGCGGCGGGCGTGGGCGGATTCGAGGTGACGACAGCGACGAAGAAGAGGAGGAGGATGAATCATATTCGCCCAATTCTGCATTTGCGTTCTGGCTCAGCCAGCTCCAAGCTGGATTTTCTCTCGTTTTTTACGGTGTTGGGATTGGGGCTTTGCCTGATACGCTCCCTCGTCCACCTCGCTCCCTCCCTGCGCCCCTCTTCAAATCCCAGCCGTCGATGCTGCAACCCACACAAAGCCAGACGTCGGCAGCCAGCGATGGTATCAGGGCTCCACTTCGACCTCGTCCGCAACATCTGCTGGAGACGTTCGTGAGGGATGTATGTGAGGCTGGGCATGGCTGTGCGTGGATTGGACATGGGATGGCTCCTTCTTCTAGTAGTAGTGGAGCGGGAGGGGGAGGACGTGCTTCGGGTGGGTTGAAGATTGAGGATGTGCTTGGTGGGTGTGAGGGTGCTGTGAGGACGGGATGGGGTAGTCGTCCATTCGAAGAAGAGGGGGAGGGGGAGAGCGACGAGGATGAGGAGAGGGAGGGTGTCAGTAGGAAGAAGGTCGACTCTGGTTTGCCGCCCCTTGGTACGGGTGCGAATAAGGCTGAGTTACGTGCTCAGCGTCTCGTCTCTATCTTCTCGGGCGACCTATCTCCCACCGATGAGGACGACGACGACGGGGACTCAACATCGAACTTCCCTCCGGCCCTGTTCATTCTGATTCACTCCCTCGACGCACCGTCCCTGATTCAACCGAAGGTGCAGCGGATCTTGGCTATACTTGGTTCGGCGCCTAGGATTCATCTGCTGGGCACGGTTCGGAACGTGAATGCTGGGCTTGCTGTGCCTTTTGGGAGTGGAGCTGGGGGTGGTGAGGCTTCCGGGTTGACTTCGAGTTTGGGTGGTGGTGTTAAACTGAAGGGCAAGGGCAAGGGGAAGGTGGTGAATGACGATGAGGACGAGACTATGGAGGAGGAGGAGGAGGACGGAGACGAGGAGGCCAATGAAAAGGGGACGGTCTCGGCTCCTCGACGCCAACAACAACAGCAACAACGTCTCCGCTGGATCTGGCACTCCATCAGCACCTTCCTTCCCTCCCTGCCCGAAGCTCTCACAGCGCGACATGGAGCCCTCGTAGGCGGTGTACCTTCCGTACTCGACTTCAGCGGTCGCGGAGGAGCGGGAGCGAGCGCCTCGGCCCTTCGAACTCTTGGTGAATCATCTGCCCATAGCATCTTACGGAGCGTCTCGAAGAAGTGTCGATCGTTGTTCCTCATTCTTGCGTGGGAGCAGCTCCGTCGCTACCCTGCCAGAGCGAATCTCGATGCGAAGACACAGGAGCAAGAAGATGAGGATTGTCCCGTTAGCGTGGATCGGCTTATCGAACTTGCTAGTGCGCAGTTCGTCGCTAGTAACGTGAACGAGCTCGGCCCTCTGCTGAAGGAGTTTGAGACGCATCATTTGGTGGAGAGGGGTGTGGATCCTGGTCCGCCGCCGGAGTCTTGGATCACGATCAAGTTGGAGAGGGCGCTTTTGGAGAAGGTTTTGGGGTTGTTGGATGGTGATAAGTTGAATGAGGTGGGTGTGCATATTAAGGTGTTGGAGGAGGCGGCGAAGGGAGGGAAGTAGGCAGATGAAGGTGTTTTCTATTAGAGGTTGCCCCTTTGCTATTACGTAGGGCCCGCACTCGACAGGGCTTTCGACCAATACAACTTTGCATTTCCCGAACGCGAGCTAGCGCGCGACTCCGACCTGAAGCCGATAATGTACCAGAGTCAGCGCGCTATCGATCAGCCCAGCCCAACGCAGCGGTGAGGTCGAAAAGAACTGCAATCTATGCATCTCCGATGACCTTGTCTAGGAATTCTCCGATATGCTCGATCTGTTTCCCAAAAATAAACGCCTTCAGTGTTCAGACTACATCCAAGGGGGAACAGCGCTTTTCGACCGGCTTACCTCCTGTGGACACGCTGAGTGGGGCATGCCAGGGTATGTCTCGAATCGGATCTTGTCCTCAGAGAAGCCAAGGCCGCCTTTGTCCTTCGGGGTCTTGAGGAAGTCGATCGTCCGCTTCCCGAACTCATACTGTACCACGGGGTCTGCGTTGCCGTGTCCATGGAAGATTGGCGGTGGGTTGGCGGGAGGGGTCGATCCGGATTCTTGGAGTGCTTTGGAGATGTAGTCACGGATGGGAAGCCAGGTTGAGAGTGCGACGATGCCGGCCAAAGGGGTGGGGTAGAGCAGACCCGTCAGATAGCTTACAGCGCCGCCCTGAAAAGACGATCATGAGAAAGTAGTCGTTTGATGAGCACCGAGATGAAGAAGAGATATTACCACTTGCAAATTTCTGCTCACCTGACTGAAGCCTCCAACGACGATGCGATTTGCCGGGACGCCGTTTGAGATTTCGTTCTCGATCAACTTGGAAATCCTGTCTTTGCTCTCAAGTAGACCTTTCTCATCCTCGGTGCCGTTGATGTTGTCGAGAGAGTAGATGTCGAACCTGATGGGACGGTAAATCGCGTGTTCAGCGAAAAGTAAAGACGACATTGACTGTGAGAGAAAACTCACCAACTCGGCATTCGGTACCCAGCATTCAGCGTGACAGGCTGTGATGGCGCATGAGGCAGCACGAATCGGACATTCCTCAGCTTGGGCCGAGCGCTGAGCATCTGAGCCACGTCTGCCCAGCCGGCGCCAGAATCACCGAGACCGTGCGAGAAGATGACGGTCGCGGTCGCTGCTTTGCCGCTGCCGGGGGGATGATGATCGATTTGAGGAGTGCGGTGGACGATGCCATCTTGTCGCTGCGATTGTGGATAGAGAAGAATTGGAGGAGGACGATGGAAGAGCTATGGCGAGGAGCAGGAGATACAGCATACAGTAGTCCACCGCATGCACTTGGCCATCGTGCGCATTGGACGTGAGCGAGGTGATGCTGAGGAACCTTCACCCGGAATTCGCGGCCAACCAGCATCGCTTCCAAGTTCCCCTTCCCAGAAGCCGCTCCTTACCGCAAATCTCGACATTCGTATCAGTCCTTCACCACCACTCACTGAAAGCGCCAGACATGTCCGCCCTACCTTCTGTTTCGAACGCGCAACGCGATGCGCTCTGCCTCGCCGCCATGGACGCCCGCAGTCTGAGCTATTCGCCATACAGGTGAGTGCAGAATCCGTGCGCGGAAAGAATGTGTCGTGTGCCAGGTCCGACCAAAGAGCGATGCCGGCACACGAGCATATATCGAGGTGGGGACTCTGTCGTCTATGTCAAGGAAGCTGACATCTATATTCGCTCTCGAATGTGCCAGTAAATTCCGAGTTGGAGCCGCATTGCTCTTTGCCAATGGAGAGATCGTGCAAGGCGCTAACATCGAGAATGCAAGTTACGGTGAGCCAACTATCTCGTTTGCTGGACTGTTCCTTGCTGCATCTTACCCAGAAAGCTTTGCTCCTTCTTCAGGTGGCACAATCTGTGCTGAGCGGACCGCTATCGTCAAAGCACGGACGACACCATCCCTGCTCTTGAAATCGGAAGAGTCGGGATCTGCCGGAGCAGCTGGCGTCGATGGCCAACCCCAAACCCAACCCATCCTCGCCATCGCCGTATCTACCGATCTGAATGAGCCATGTTCTCCCTGCGGTATCTGTCGGCAGGTACTTCGAGAATTCTGCAATGTTTCGGTGAGCTCTGCCCGCCCAGGGACGATGATAATCCTCACGCTTCCCCTAACTTCCCTTTCCATGCTGACGTCCTACATCCTACGCCTTCGCTCATCGAAAGGTCCCTATCTACATGCTCACACGAGAATGGTCAAAATCCGTAGATGGGAACTTCTCCGAGTCAGACAAGACTTGCCGGACGTTGACTCTGGAGGAGCTTCTGCCGATGAGCTTCGGCCCCGGCCACCTCGACCTTCCCCGGTCTTGAGGCTTTCAGGCTCCAGGCTGCAGGCTCTAGGGCCAGTGCTTGACGCTTGACTCTCGAACACCCCATCTTGATCCCAGCTCTCGAACAGCGGCCTCCTGCCAGGACGCAAGGGAATCTCCTGTAGCCATATTTAAAAGCTCTGTGCTGAACCGGAAATCACGGACAGTGTTGCGCCGTTTGCGAAGGTGCTCGGCAAAGAACGGGTGTTCAAAGCGTCCTCATAAAGAGCGGGCAAGATGGAAAGGGAGTGTCGATGAGGAGCATCTCCTTGACGTCTCTTCGCTCTGTCGCACCGCTCGTTGCGTTCCTCTCTGACAATGTTTCGTACTGGGAAGTCGCTCCGGGTGCGAGCCTTGTCCAGCCCAACCTCGTATCTTCTCCATTCTTCGGCCCACCAGCGGGTGGACATTCTCAAGAGCAGGGTTGCAACCCAACTCGGACTTGAACCGTCCTCTCTAGGGCGGAAGAGGGAGCAAGGTCTACGTGCTCATCTCCAGAAGAATGACGATGACATTGTGATTACGGCTGCTGGCCGGACTCCGTGAGTTGAAGTGATATTCTTCTTCTCGAATTTCTGGCGTTTGCTCAACCAGTCCGATCTTGTTGTACGGGCGTTCAGCTTCTGCAAGGCCTTCAAGGGTGGTCTGAGGGACACGCCGTGAGTGGGCATCTGGCTGGCTTTGTAAGGCTGACGGAAGCTGACAGCATTTGTCGGATCTCTGCAACAGCTTCGACGTTCTAGTGAGTGTGCACGCGGCTCAGCCTACGTGAGAGAACTTCGACCGGCTGAAGTATAATTTGGAAATGCCCGGTAGAGCCTGGAGATGTTCAGAGGTATCCTGAAGCGTGCGGACATTGACCCTCATTTAATCGAGGACGTGGTCGTTGGGAACGTCCGTGAGTGTCAGAGTGATGTCCATACGGATTCTGATGGCGCTCTGCTGATTACTTGCATTCTGGACGCAGGCAATCTGGACGGCGCATACCAAATCCGAGGCGCGGCGATCGCAACAGGCATTCCAAGTCACGTTCCCACTATGGCAGTCAATCGCTGGTGTTCTTCGGGCTTGATGGCCGTCAGGACGATCGCGGATCAGATTGCCACTGGCGAAATCAGCATCGGTCTCGCAGCTGGCGTGGAAAGCATGACGCATCATCCACCACGTCAGGGATTCAGTGAACAGCTGAAGGAAGCGCACAAGGACGCTGCCGATGCCATTAAGCCAATGGGATGGACGTCAGAACAGGTTTGTAATGCTCGCCATCTCCTTGATAGTGTGTGATACGTGCTGATCTTGTACCCGCTCTATCATAACAGGTCGCCGCCGAGTGGCCAGAGCTCGTGAAAAGAGAACAGATGGACGAATTCGCCGCAAGAAGTCACAACCGCGCGACGGAGGCACTCCGTGCAGGTCGATTTGCCGACGAGATCATTCCTGTCACCGCTCGCAAGCTCGAGCGGCGTAAAAACGATGCAGGCAAAGATGTAGTCGTCGAAGGTGGTAGCGAAGAATGGACAACCGTATCTGAGGACGATGGGATTCGACAAGGTACAACGGCGGAGAGTCTTGGGAAGTTGAAGCCGGCCTTCCCGGACTGGGCACCAAGTCGGACTACGGCAGGCAATGCGTCGCAGGTCACTGACGGAGGAGCTGCGGTCGTCCTGATGCGCAGAGCAGTGGCCAACAAGCTGGGAAAACCTATTCTGGCAAAGTACATCAGCACAGCCGTCTCAGGGCTTGAGCCTCGTATCATGGGGTGAGTTCTTCCTGTCACGGGCGGTGACCAATCGAGTGCGGGACAACTAATAAGCTTCTTCCATCTTCGAACTCTTGCTCAGTATCGGACCCGCTTTAGCCGTGCCTAAACTTCTCGAGCAGACGGGTGTAGCAAAAGAAGAAGTGGACCTCTTCGAAATCAACGAAGCTTTTGCAAGTATGGGAGTCTTTTGCCAAAACCGGTTGGACATCCCGGACGACAAGTTCAACGTGAATGGAGGAGCAATCGCTCTCGGACATCCCCTTGGAGCCACAGGAACTCGCTTGGTCATCACCATCCTGAACGAACTGGCTCGGCGTGATCAGCAGGTCGGCGTCGTGAGCATGTGTGTTGGCTTGTAAGTTCTGCTGTGTGTGATTGCTCCCGCCTCGCAGTCCTGCACACTGATTGTCACCTCGAATTCTAATTTTCCACAGAGGGATGGGCGCTGCATCGCTGCTCATTCGGGAACGCCCTTGACCTGCTACATACCTCCTTGCGATTCGATCGATCCTCGAGCCGCGAACACTCACTGTAGCATAACACATAGCCATGCAACGTCTTCGTCCCGTTTTGCTCTCATACGGGCTGAGAACAGCTGTGGAACGTGGTAAACGAAAGACGAGAAGCCTTCAAAAAAATTGTACTCTTTCACCACCACTACCTGATTTAGATAGCGACTCATACAGTAGTCTGAGGAGGAAAGAAGGCTTGAGAATGACAGGGTGAGCTCTGCTTTGAACAGATTGGGCTGGTTATGTTGGCAATTTCTGATCTGGCTTCTACCGCAGACGGGAAGGAATTCTGGCTCAAGGGCGACGAAAAGATGCCTTGACCCCCGAACAGATGCTGGCCGAAGCCAACAAAGTTACGGGAAGCCGTGACTGTGTCGACTGGCTGGCGAAATGGAGCAAGGCGAGGCTTGCAGAACAGCGTAAAGCGCCCGTGGATGTCAATGGTCAGGCACTCGAAAAAACGAGCCTCTTGGTCGCCTCTTTGATCTCGTCGAGCCTCGATTCGGACAATTCTGCAACGCAACAACGAGCTCAAGTCCTGCTTCAAACGATCTTGCAACCGACTTCTTCGCAACAAAACGTTGAGGACGGGGCTGAGCACTTCGTTCCCAGCTCGAGCTTTCAAACAGTACTACTTCAGCCTGCCATTACACACCCCGAACTTAAAAAGTCGCTTCTGGTGCTCGAAGCTTCCCTTGACGTCTTCGGGACAAGAATTCTGGGGCCCAAGGAACGAGTTCGAGAGATCCTCTGCTCACTGACGGCCGGCCTCGCGACTGTTGACGGTGGTCCGCGCAGAAAGGCGGCCGTGATCGCATCCATTATCAAGGCAAGCTTCCAACCCAGCTCAATGCTTCCCACAAGGATATCGGATGGCAAGACGTGCTGCGTGACGCGCTCTGCGGGACATCAGAATTATCAAGGATTCACATACGGGAGTTCGTGTTGCCTTCCCTCTACGACCATGAACCCGCAATCTTCAAGATGCTCTGCGCAGAGTTGTTGCACAACCAGACGTCTTCGAATCGAATGGACGCGCTCCGAGGTCTGTTGGCCTTGCTCAAACCAGCTCGCCGGCTAGGGCTATGCCGCGTCGATGACAATACAAACTCAAGCGACGACATCCTGCTGGGCTCTAAAGGGAGAATCACAAGTTCACATGTCCTGACTGTAATCCCTACGGCTCTGGTAGAGCTCTGCATCCTTTCGGCGGACGACGAGGTCTCTACGGGCGCTCTTACTTTGCTTTCGCAGAGCAAGACTTCCTCTTCACCATTCGAGGCGGTCGAGCTGCGGCTTCTCCTTCGGTATTTCACAGGCAATATCGCCGCTACAGATGCTGGAACACGGAGCAGGGTAACAGCTATGTTCTCTAGCGTGCTCACCCGTCTGCGCATGAGCACATATGCTTCCGCCAGAACACTCGCTAAGCTGGATTCGAACGGTCCCGGCAAAGTTGTCGGCGATCGATACCGTCTTCAGAACGACTTGGTGCAGGCACAGGACTTCCTGACTGGTATTTTCAGGCTTTGTTGCCAGAATCTGTGGCCGGGTGCATCATATCCGTCTATGCTGTCAAGCCTAAACTATCTCGACCTGTTACTTTCCAGCCAGCTCGATTCTCGGTTTGGACGGGAAGACGATTCGCACGGAATCAGCAAAGAATCGACAGCTGAAGCATCAAAAGCCTTACACAAATCGATGAAAGTCAATCCGCAAACCTGGCCGTTTCAGCTCCAGCTTGTCGACGACAAACTCGTCAATACCCTCCTGTCCTGCTTTTCCAGCACTTTCGACGATATTCGAACCTTGGCTCGCAAAATCCTATTCCGATTTCCGCTTCCCCTGGAAGGAATCAGCGCGGATGGGAAAGCCGAACTTCTCGAACCGGCGAAGAGACTCCTGCTGTCCGCCCGTGCGTCGCAGACCGGTACTGGAACGGCACTGCTGCAGACATACGGACACTTCTGTTCTTCTCGAAAGGGAGAAGTGTCACTCACCAGCTCCCCACAGTCCTCCTTAGTCCACAGCTTACTCGACTTCGCAAACGAGCAGGTGAATTTCGCTGAGGAATTTGGTGTCGCCAGGGCCGCTGAGCAGCGTCCAGTGCATGGCTGTCTATGGGCTCTGCAGCAGGTTATTGCTGAAGACAGCCTCAGCTGGTCAAGAAGAGGGCAGGAAGATGTCGAGCAGATCAGTGAGAGGACAAGACACCTGGTCGACAAGATTTGGACCATTGTCCAACCCATCCTATCTAGCCAAGAGGCCGCTACAGCCGCAGATTCCGAAGCTGGGCCGAACGAAGAGCCACAAGCCGCTCAGCCAGACCTGGAGCTAGCCCGTGCGATCTCATTGGCAGGTGGAGAAGGAAGCAGTTCGGCTGAAGTGGCCAGTGCTGGGCCGTACAGGCACCAAGTTTTACTCTCGTATGGATGGCGATCAATGAAGGAAGCATCGACACTGCTCCGAGTTTTGATCTCCGTCTTGCTGAATTCTGCTTCGCAAGCTTTACCAAGCTCTGTTGTTGAGCAGATCGGTGGCCAACTGCTGGAGTGGATGACCAAGATTCGACACCGAGGAGCGTTCAGCGTCATTTATCCAGAACTCTCCACAGTAGCAGCCGCCCTAATTGCCTCGGGCAGGAACGACCTGGTCGATCTTCCACGTCAATGGCTCGACCAATTAATGTCGGATATCTGCTCTCGTGATACCTCCTTTTCCACCACCCGCCGAAGCGCAGGTCTGAGCTATGCAGTACTTGGTCTTCTGCAAGCTTTCCAAGCCCATCCCAAGTCGAGTCCAGACATTGCAAGAACGATGGCGCTGCGGCTTGCCCAGGAGGCTGACCGACTGCAGAGCGAAAGCCAAAGTGGTGATGATGCACGGCAGGTACATCTTTTCAACATCGCACGCATTCTCGTCCTAGACGGCAGAGTCGGTCCCCAGCTGGTGCCCATCATTGGCCAATTGCTGCGTTTGGCTGTGTCCCGCTTCCAATCAAACTCTTGGGATCTCAGCAACGTGGCCATGCTACTGTTCTCGGCGACGATCAACCGTGCTTTTGCGTCTCGTCAGCAACAGAACAAGGACGAGACTGGTCGGAAGGCCGCATTTGACAAGTTCTTCACCGATCACGTTGGACTGGCTGAATTCCTGATCGACGAGCTGCTCCGTCTGCAGGCAGACCAAAGCGGTTCGGGGACAGCAAGTGGTTCGCTCTTTGCCTTGATGGCGTTCATTGCCCGCCTACAGGCAACGGCGGGTGACGGTGACGGATCAATTAGAAAACGATTCCGTCTCGCCTTGACTCAGGTCTCACAGTCACATGCCTTGGTAAGCACGCTGCTACTCGAGCCTTGCAGATACAATAGTGTTCATAATATTTCTCGTATTCACAGCTCCGCGACATTGCTGCGAGAGCGTTCGCCTCGACCGTGACGGTAGACGAGGCAACTGCTTACAGTATCGAAGCGCTGAGCGAGGTCGATCCAGCTGATCTCAAGCACAGTCATGGATTACTTTTGCGCGTCCAGTTCCTTCTCATCTTGGCACTTCAAGATGCCCATTCAACTGGAACGAAGTCAGACGCAGAAGCGTTGGCGTCGAAGCTCCGGGAAGCGTCGGGCAAGTTCTTGAACTTGCACGACTCAATCCCAGAAATGGTAGCGACAGCTCTACTGGATGTCTTGCGTACTGCTTCTCTCATCCTGCGCAAAGGTCAAATCACAGACGATGCGGATCTCCGCAAGCTTTGTCGCCTCGTGCTCGATGGCAAAATCTCTACTGGACGTTCAAGAAGTGAAAATGGATCGAGGTGCTCCGAACTTCTCGCTCATGCTTCTTTCGCCCTGCTCGATCTCGAAGGTGGGTCGTCTGGCCAAGTATTGGATCTGCTGGATCACTCTGGCGCCCCTGTTCGTGAGGCGACCTTATCCTACATTCAAAGCAACCCTCAGCTGCTTCAAAGGGACGATGCAGCATCAATCGAGGTCCGGCTCGACAGGTCAGCCAGGGACGCTCGGCTTCCGATTTCGGAGAGATGCACAGCGATTTCGGTTCTGATTCGAAGCCAGTCACGAGCGCTTGGGCAAGATCGATTGGACGAAGTGGCTAAGCGCGTCTCATATTCACTCTGGGAGGCCTGGGATACGCCTTGTGTGCCTTTGCGGGAACACTTGATACAATATGCTTCTCGACTGCTGGTGTCCGTAAGTAGTAGCTACCCAGTATTTGCTCGTTCACAGAATGTTTGCCTGATATCTTTCTCTGCTTACAGTGGGGGTCGAAGCTCGAAACAGAGGGCAGCAACTCTGCTTCAGACTTCGTCGACTGCATCAGACTTCTCACCGAAAACATACGACGAGCAGCTGATGAAGAAGAGTCTGTTGAGTCTCGGTTGGCAGCTGTGAGCTGTTTGAGGATCCTTGCACCCCTGATTTTCGACAAGGCATTCGTAGACTGGTCAAACCACGAGGAAGGGTTAGCAGTGGATGTCCTTCATCTTCAGCTGGTTGCTGTGCGTATGGTCGAAGATGATGATGAAGACATCCGTCATGAAGCTGCTCGATCTCTAGCCGAGGGCCTCGACAAGAACGATGCCGAGGGAACCACAGGTCAGTCTGCGATCGTGGCCATGATCAAGAGCTTGAACAGCTACGGAGGCAGTCCGCAGACTGCTAAGGAGGACGCCTGGGCATGGCTTCAACATTTATACTCGGGCCTTGATTGTCCGGGATCCATGAATCTGCGATGGCGTTTGCACCTATGGACTCAGATCCTGCCCAGTCAGGAACAATATGGTGAGCAACAAAATCTCAGATACTGTTTATCAGTGTCCAATCTGACGGCCTCCATCACCAACTTCGGACAGCCAACATGCACAAGCTTGCGTTCGAAGCTCGGACTGCTCTTTTCGCTGTCGATGAGGCCAATCAATACCGGGACAAGACCCACGACAGTTTGCTTGCAGCCCGTATCTTGACAAAGTCGAGCGCCAGCCACCAGCCTATCCAGATCGACCTCCAAGACATGGGCCAGAGTCTGCTTAACTTCGCCAAAGCTTCGCAACAGGTGCAGAATCGGCCGGAACTTGGCGACGTCGCTATACGCTACATTCTTGGACTCAGACTTGTACTTGCCGCCTACGTGGCGCAAGCAAACGGTCATGTTCTCTCGGAAGACATGGAAGCATCTATGCAAGCGATCAATGATCAGCTGGCACTTACTTACACCCTCGACACTGTCCGTTCCCCTACATTTGGACGGTGATGTACCCCGTTTTTTGAATAAGAATGCATTTGCTCTAGAACCGCACAGCACCCGTTGTCCTAGGATAGGTGATACAGTCCCGTACGCTCTCAGTACCGGTTGCCCAGCTCACAAGCCGTTCGACACCGATCCCAAAGCCGCCGTGAGGGGCGCATCCGTATCTTCGCAGGTCTCTTGCATACCAGTCCATGTTCCGTGCCACTGGTTGCTTTTCTTGGAAGGGGTCACCTTCACCTTCTGCTGGATCTTTGGAGTGAGTCGAAAGACCATATTCTTGCATGCGTGCTCTGAGGACGTCCTCGCGCTCCTCCCTGACGCTACCGCCTGCCAGCTCGCCAACTCTTGGCACGAGCAAATCGAAACATGCCACGGTCCGATCTGATGAGGCCTTGCTAGAATCGCCATTGACGCGCATGTAGAATGCTTTGACCTCAGCGGGGAAGTCGGTGACGAAGACAGGTCCCCCCTTAGGTGCCTGAGAGAAGTCGGATCGATCCTTCCACGGTCCATGCTCTGATGCCAACCAGCGCTCATGCTCGGACGCCAGCCCTTGACCCCAAACGGGATCGATGGAGAAGAAAGCAGAGGAAGGATCGGCTCGATGGCGCTGCTGCAGCCGTTCGATCGCCTGTGCGTACGTTATTCGCGGCCATGGTGCCGTGTCTTCGTCAGCGTAGTGTCGGAGACTGTCTACTTCGATTCTACCATCGTCAGATGTCCGAGAGGATGCATCATGGAGGAAGTCCGAGTCCCGCGTTCGGTCGCCGTTGTCGTTGGAGGGGGAGGAGGAGGGTGATGCATATGCGGATCCAACAGCAGTCCTTAGAGCCGCCTTGACAGATGCTTCGCAAACGGACATGGTTTGCTCCAGCGCTTTGCTTGGAGTAGCAGTATCGTTAGCGTCGATCCAGGCCACTTCGGCCTCGCACATCCAGAACTCGCTCAGATGTCGACTGGTAGCACTACCCTCCGCCCTAAAAGCAGGGGCAATGGTATATGTCCGGGGATGTGCGAGCGCTGTGATGGCTTCCAAGTGCAGCTGGGACGAGACCGTCAGATATGTCGAGCAGCTGGAGAAGAATCCGGAAAGGTCCTTGGCGATTTGTACTGCTGATATTGGACCGGAACTTTCTTGACCTTCACGGCTGAGCTGGCCCGCAAAGACTTGTGCGGCATCGGAGTCGGCGATGACCTGGAAGACCTCCCCGGCACCTTCGCAGTCCGATGAGGTCATGATGGGAGTTGTGACGCGCAGGAAGTCGTGGTTCTGTCCCGATAGGCAAGGATGCAAGTCCATTCGCAAGGGTATGCAGATAAGTATCATTTGCCTATCGTTTCATGCGGGTGCACACTACTTACGTCGAAATAGTTTTCCAACCCGCGCAACAAGGCATGTCTTGACCGCAAGACGGCCGCAAATCGTAGCGTACGAGCACGTAGATGCGCCAGCCTCCGCACGGTTTCCGACGTCAGTTGCTGGGGCATGGCCAGAGGATATGTCTTCCAGACAAAGGAAAAGATGAGGTAGAGCATGTGTGAGCCAAAAACATCTCGCAGCAAACGTCAGTTAGTCATGCTGTTTACTCACTCCAGCTTCACATCGACCGAGAACCTCGAGCGATTCGACCTTGAGCTCGACAGCCTGTCCGCTTCCCTTTGAAGGGACAAGCTCGCCTACAAGACGGACTGCACTGCCAGGACCTAATGTTGTACCTGTGCCGTGCGAGCCATCTCTGGGTCCATCACGACGAGAAGTATTTGATTTCGACTCAGACGAAGTCGTGGCTGCCTCAGCGGTCGACGAGGAAGGAGAAGCTTGCGGAAGCATCTCGGTAGGGACCACGGCTTGAAGGACTTCGTCTGCCGGCAGAGTCCCATCCGTCAAGGCGAGGAAAGAAACCTTCCTATGAGAGCGTACGAACCGGACCCAAGCGTGCACGCGATGTTTCTGGCCTTCCACAATCGATCCTGAGGAGTCCTTGGAGTGAGATCGCAGTAGTTCTCGCAGTGTTGGCGGAAGGGGTTCCGTCTTGGTCGCAGTGGAATAGGGTCGTGCATGTTTTACTGGAGTGAGGGCCGCAGACGATGGGGAG
This sequence comes from Tilletia indica, assembly GCA_001689995.1. NCBI lineage: Eukaryota > Fungi > Basidiomycota > Exobasidiomycetes > Tilletiales > Tilletiaceae > Tilletia > Tilletia indica. The sequence goes on from MAPW01000092.1 coordinate 109,781, forward strand.
ATGAGCGCGGACAGTCCAAGCGTGACAGGGAGACGATGCGCGCAGCTAGACGATCGTAGCGAACTCCGGACGAGCGTGCCTCGCGCAATGCGGACTGCGTATAATGACATTCTGTTCCCTGCCGTCGGTCTGCACCTCGTCGTTCAGGAAACCTCGGAAGATTTCGCGAGCTGAACGACTTGAACGCTTGACCGAGATAAGCAGATAAGATAAGATTAGATAAGAGATAAGAGTTTGCTTTCTCGGACTCATAGGACACCGAGGAGGATGAAGGATCGCTATAAGTGCTTGGTGAGATGGGACAAAGAGTTGGATTCATTCAGTCGCAGCTGCGCTGGAGTTCGGCCTTGTCGTTATGCAAGAGAGTAGGGTATGGGGTCGAGGGGTCTGTTGGTACAGGAGAAGAGTGAAGAAGTACAGTATTCTGGGGCTTGTGTGTGTGTGTGTGTTTTTGTAGCTGAAGAAAGCGCGATGCGAGTACGAAGACGAAGACGAAGCAGGACCGTAACAATCGGAGAGAGCCGGGACGAATTTTGACAGGCCGCATCAGTCGCAGTAGTTGGCGGGCTGGCTGTCGGTGAGGTATATGACTTGAAGTTGAAGGAGATTCGAAGCTTTGGGTTTTGAGTTCGCGCAGGATCTTCTTCGCCTGGCGGAATGTCTCGTTTGGATGTTGCAGCATAGAGGCCTCAGGAGTCGTCGGAGCGGAAGAGCGCATCGTTAGCTTCCTGCTTGACCTGGTAAGACTGAGAATCCGATGCTGACAGGCCTGCGTTCGGATGGAGCATGGGAAACTCCAAGCCAGGTTCTGGCTTGACTCGGTAGCCTAGAATGGCTGGCTGGGGTGCAGCGGCAGGGATGCTTGGAGGAGGAGCTTGTGGCGCAGTGGCTTCGTCGTCGTCATTGCCAGAGACGTCAAAGACGGAAGTCGATGTCACCGTGACAGATGAGCTCGGACCCGGTTCAGCCGGGTTTTCAGCCTGAGTCGACCTCTTTTGACGCGCCAGGGCAGCCGCGGCCTTCTTCTGAGCCATCTTCTCTGCCTTTTCCTTCTCTGCTTGAGCTTTGCGCTCTTGTCGCTGAGCAAGCTTGATACGAGCCTCTTCCTCCTTCTCCGCTCGTTTGGCCTGAGCTTCCTCCTTCTTCTTCTCCTCCTTGGCACGCGAGAGTGCGTAAAGCTCCCTGACCCAGTAGAGCCGCATCTTGGGCAGTCCTGATCTGGTGTGGGGATTGCGTCGGTATCGGACTTCGACCTTGCCTTCGCTTTCAGCCTTGAGAAGGTCGGTGTCATTCAGGTTGCCGCCTACATTCTTGTACTTTGCGAAGTGCTTGATGGCATCCGACTTGTGCATGGTCCATTCCGGGTTGTGCATCTTGCAGTACAGTTGAAGGAGCGCCATGGGATCGTTCGGATCCGTGGCATACTGTATGCCGTCGCGGGAACTGCATATCGAGCACGTAAGTGTGCTAGGCACAGAGAACAGCGGGGAGGCGCCATACAGAATGTAGGCCCCCACTCCGGGGTACTCGTCACCGCCAGCCTGATGGTCGTCTCCGAGATGAGCTCCCCCGCCGTAGTCGTTGAATAGCGAGCCGGGAGTGAGGAGTGGGGCAGCGCTGCCTTGATGGACGGGGGTAGAGGCTTCGTCGTCGCCCTCATCCATGGACGAGCCGTCTTCGTCCGGATCCTTCTTGACCGAGGAGGATGCAGATTTCTTCTCGGCTTTCACCCTGACGTTGCTTGAAGAGGAGAAGGATGAAGATGGAGTGGATGGTCCGGCAGTAGGAGCGGCTGCTTGGATGGGTTTGACATCGACCAGCTCCTCCTTGACCGCAGCCTTCTTCTGGGCTGCCGTGGTTCGCTTGCGGGCCATGTTGGATTGACGGAGGTAGTGAGGAGAGGGTGCGCAGAGATACTACTCGCGGAGGAGGAGAGAGTAAAGCAGCATGTGAAGGTCGGGACTCATCATTTCTTCGAGCTCATCTGATTTGCCTACTGCAAGCGCCAACCCCGCCAACCACAATCTTGTCGCCTCGACAACCGATCCCCAGCTTCTTTCCCCCCTTCTAGCTCGCTGACTAGTGATTTCCCTCTCACCGCTCCACCTGCTCCAGCCAGACGAGTGAAGCGTGGAGCGAAAGGTGCTGCTTCACTCCAGCTCTCGGCCAGGTCAGGGCTCGCTGCCAAACTGCCAAAGCCTCAGCGCGAACCCAAGCAGAGATGGAGGGCGTGAGAAAGATCAAGAAGCCGACTGTATGCTGCTGATACGGCGAACAAAAAAAGGTGAGAGCCAAGAATCAGCTCTAAACGAATTCCATGGCTGACCTCGGCTCGGCAGTATGCATGGCGGCAGGCAGAGGAAGACCCTCCTGATGATGATGATGCTGCTCAAGGCAAGACCACTACTACTGACTGCAAAAATTTCTTCGACGGCTGTCAGCTGTTCGCCGTGTACTGCCTCTCTCCAGTTCTGCTCGTATATATATAAGCCAGGATTCGCGATTCGCTATGCTCACACTTCTGCCCTTTTTGATCCCAGCTCACCTTCTCTCGTCCGTCTGTCGTAGTTATCGCAGTTCGCTCCTTCCCTTCCTCACAGATGAATAATCAAATAACAGCGGATCAGCCGACAACGTGCATCGCCACCACCACTGGCTCAGGATGCCAACGCCCAAGACCGGAAGCACAAACGCTACGGGATTTCAATGATCGGCCGGCAGACAGCAGGCGACCATCGCATAGTGGCAAGCGCTCGAGACGTACTGTCACTACGAGTATCCTTGTATCAGCACTCGCCACCGTGAGCCTAGGCCTTCTCCCCACACAGGTCCACGCCCGGAACTGGACACTACAAGAGGAAATATCTGGGAACCAATTCTTCGATGAATTCTTCTGGTGGCCATATGGAGATCCGACTCACGTGAGCTTCAAAGCGCGAGGCCCACTGCCGTTCATACGACATCATCTAATCTCTGTCTTTAATGCGCTCCTTCCCCTCATTGTGTAGGGAACCGTCTCATACCAGTCGGAGTCGAACGCCATCAAGCAAAACCTTTCCTATGTGGACGAGAACACAGGCCGATTCGTCATTCGCCCGGACTCCAATAGCTTCGTTGACCCTTCTTCGGAGGGACGCGCCTCCGTGCGCATGCACTCCAAGAAGCCGATGCGCGATGGCCTCCTCGTCGCCAAGATATCGAAAATGCCTGTTGGCTGCGGAACGTGGCCCGCGTTCTGGACTGTAACGACGGATCAGTGGCCCAACGGAGGGGAGATCGATATCCTTGAGGGTGAGCTAGATATCTGATCTGCGCATAAAGATGCGTTCCTTTTCATGATCCTGACAAAAACTTCCCTCCTCCCACAGGTGTCAACGCAGTTAGTACATCACCGAAACCCAACCTCGCCTCGCTGCACACAGTGGATGGATGCACCATCGGTGCTGGTAAAAGTGTGAACAGTACTGGTTATTCGTACCAGGAAAACTGCTCCTACCAGCCCGGCTGCTCTCAGCAGTTCTCCGCTGATAATACCTACGGCACGGACTTTAATGAAAAGTGAGAACGGTTCTGCATTTCCTTGATCTATCGTGCCGTCGCTTACTGACCCTTCCCTTGCTCCCCTACTTTACTCAGCGGCGGAGGCTACTTCGCAATGCTAAGAGACACTGCCCCGGAGGCAATGGGGTGAGCTTTCAATTGCAGCACAATCATTTGACAGGACAGGCATTCACTGACGCCAAAGATCCCGCACTCCACAGATTTCGGTCTACTTCTGGCCAGATGACGCCAAATCAGTCCCGATTGCAGTAAGTGCGGCACCTGGCTCCGCACCACGCCGCGTCATCACGAGTCCCGAGGATCTGGCACCTGGCGGCAACAACAACACGCTCAACAAGCTTCCGGACAAGACATACCAGTGGGGCCTGCCCGCTGCCTTCTTCGCCAACACGGCTCCTGGTACCACGGCCAAAGGAGGCTCGTGCCAAATGGATCAGTTCTTTGACGCGGACCACACGATCATCATCAATTTGACGTTCTGTGGCGATTGGGCTGGGGCGGTGTGGTCGTCGGACCCTGTATGCTCTCGCTTGGCGCCTACTTGCGAAGAGTATGTGCGCAACAACCCACACGCGTTCGACAATGCTTCGTTCGAGTTCGACTACATTCGACTATACAGTTCCCAGAACAGTCAGGGAGCGGGCAGTGTCATCCTCGGCAAGGGCCTTGGCTCAGGTCGACCAGGGTGGATGGCCATAATCGGTGTGTCGCTCGCGACCTGCTTCACCGCTGGACTTTTGCTCTTCTAGATTGAACGAGCAGACGGTCACAGATCGGATCTTCGCCACGCAAACGACACTCTCGGAACATCACACATCTTCTCCTAGCCTTCATCAATGACCTGACGCGACACTCACACCTTATGGATCTGCATCAACACCAAATGCTGGACACGCAATCACGACTTCACGAGGATCAAAAAGGGTAGACATCTATGAATCAATGTATATACAACAACAAGTCACAAAGCCGAGGCGCAAGTGCAGCGTCAATATCATCACATCCCTTCATGCTTCTCCCTATTCTATTGCGACGAGCAGATTCATCGGTCTCGTGCTCGTCGTCCATATGGACACTCTGGTAAAGAAGTAGGCCTGCATCGCTACAACAACTTCAGATGTGGGCCGGACCATTCGCGGAAGATACCTTTCAGACTTAGCGCAGCGGTAAGGGCCAAATCATTGCGCCTTGATATTACTGAAGAGGAGAGTTGGAGTACACAAATGAAAATGCATGCGATCACAATGGAAATGGGAGTTCGTGAAGTAGTCTGATGTGAGAGGCGGAGAGACGAGTCGAGGCGTAGTCTGCGGAGGATCGGGATTGACGCTTTATGAATGGAATTCGCGGACGAGTAGTTACTTGCTTTCCTCCTTGATACGGAGGGGAATGATGACCGAAGCGGATGAGTTCGCGACGGCAGGGAGCAGAAGCTGCAAGCCAGGTACGGTTTTGGCTGTGACATCTTCGGCGCTGGCCTCAGAATCGGCCGTAGGAGCGATCGAGGAAGGAGTTTGGGGACCAACCACCTTGTCGGCAGCATCGCCTGAGATCTTGACGCTGCGGGCCGAGGACAACAGGATCAAAGCACTCGTGCCGAATTCAGCGGAGCCTGCAGAGTGCGCACGAGTCTCTTGCGATCCAGCTTGTTCCGAGGTAGCCTTCTCCTGATTCACAGAAGCAGCGAATGGACCCAGGTGATATTGTCGAGCGATCGCTTCTACTTCAGCTTCAAATTCTGCCTCCGCCTTCGCTGCCGCCTCCAGGATCTTCTGCTTAGCCTGCTTAGCCTGCAGTGCCTTAAGCCTCAGCAGCTGCGCTCTGCATTCGAGCTTTTCGGCGCTCTGGAGATGGGCAATAGCCTCCTTTGCTTGCAGCCGTTTTCGCTGCGCCTCCTTCTCGAGCGACCGAGCGAGCGTCAGAGAGTCCTCTTCCTGCTTGAAAAGGCCGCGGGCCTTGCGTTGCTTTGCGGCCCAGACGATTTGGAGCTCCTCGAACCAATAGCGTTTGATCTGGTCGGCTCCATATAGCACCTTGAGCTGATGTTTTTCCTCGGCCGTGTGAATGTCGCAGCGTCTGAGCTTGACAGTGTCGGGTGTGGAGAAATGCTTGAGGGCCTCGGACATCGTCATGGCCTGGGTTGGAGCGTGTGCCTTGCAGCAAGTTCTGACATACTTCTTCCGAGGTTCCAAATCGGATTCCGTTCTGCACTTCCAGCAGGCTCGCGCCTTTTTTCGCGCTCCGGATGTGTGTTGCGCGGTCTCGTTACCAGCCATCGACGACTTGTTCTCTTCTTGCTTGTCCTGATCTCTGGCACCGTTTCCAGCAGATGATGAGGACGAAATGGCCAGTCTGGCGGCAGCGGGCGTAGTCACGAGTGCTCTCGATGCGTTCTTGGCCGCCTTGTTCTGTTTGCGAGCCATTGCTGGGCAGATCGTAAGCGGTTGCGTGGGTGAGGGGAGCGAAGATCTTGAGATGGTGATGGTGTGGTGTTCTGGGAAGGGAAGGGCCTCGATGAGAGCTGTCAAGGGAAGCAGATGAGGGAGAGGGGAAGATGTCAACACATCCCTCATTCGTCCTTAATAAGTAAGTGGATTCACGACGTATCACTCGGAGCCAGGTCAACACGTCTTCAGTATCCAGTCTTCATACCACGCTGTCGAGATGCCCATGCACCTTTTGTTTGCCCGCCTCATGCCCTCCTGCCTCATGCCTTCATGCTTCATGGCCTTATGTGGCATGCGGCATGCCTATTGCGCCTCCTTAACGGTACCATACGTGCTTCGGCCCAATACCGAAGTATGCTCGTCGACTCAGCGGACTTCTTGCTTCCAAGAACGGCGGCTGAGCGCATGCTTGTTGATGCACCGGCTGAGAAGCCAGAGAGGACGATTGATTGCGATTGGGCGGGTTGCTTGAACGTTGAGCCCCTCTCACGACCTGACGAAAGAGCCTTGCTGGCCAAATGGGCGAGGAAAGGAGTCAGTGCAACACGTCCCAAGCCTGTCCGCGGTCAAGGGGAGAAGATCCACATCGCGGCGGTACCGTGACAGGGGCCATGTCAAAAGATTTCTATGGAGAAGTAGGAGTTCAAGTCGATGACCCAAACTTCCAGCGTGTGAGTCGATAGAGCGGAAGGAAGAAGAATATTGCTGAAGACGTGGGCTTTGACTAGTTGCCAACGGGTTATGATGAATGGTGAAGCGGTGATGATGGGTGTCGACTCATACGCCCGGTGCTCGCCATCGGAAGTGGTGTCAAGATTTTTTCTTCGCCCGGAGGTTTGACAGAACGAGGCTCGTATGCGACGCCTACAGGAGGGAGAAAGGGACGGCAGCAGCAAGAAGTTCTTCGAAAGGGGGGACGTTTCAGTCCAGGACTCATACTGGACTTGGCTTGCCTTTCCTTGATGAGCTTCTGTCCCTAATAAGGATGGACTACACAGCTTGCCTAGCCTCACTCGGGCCAGCTTTGGACGAGCCGCAAAGTCCTAAAAGCATAAGCCGAGACAGGAAGTCCTACGGAGAATAGCTACAAATGTAAATGTACAAGGAGTCCGGGGCATCGATCCTTCAGCTTTAATAAGATAAAGGTCCAGGAGTCTGATGCGATTAGTTCGGAGGGTCCCCGAGTCCACGTCGAATGCAGTTCAAGAAGCCATCGTAAGATCGCACCCGCTCCTCCCATCCTGGGTTACCAGCGCTCGTGATCTTGTCCCATCCATGACTCATTCTCTCCAACGAGAGCAAAGTGGCATCGGGATGTCCAGCACTCTGCAATCTCTCGTTGAGCTTGACCGCGCCTTCGTACAATTTGTCCGCGGTGCCACAGGCGACAAAGACGTGCGGTGGGAAAAGGGACTCGTCCGCACGGACGGGAGAGGCGCGCCAATCGGCGTAATGCTCGGGTTTCTGGCAGTACGAACCGTGGAAGAAGCGCATGGCCCAGCGGGGGAGGATGATGCCGCAGTCGTACTCGGCTTCCGGGAGGGGTTTGCGCATCCAAGGTGGGATGGTGAGGTCACAGGCCGGGTAGAGTGTTGCGACTGCGGTGACCACTGACTTGGGAGGCTCGCTAGACGAATGAGACCTGGCTGTGCGAGCGGCGTAATTCAGAGTACAAGATGCTGAAAGAGCCACGTTTCCGCCAGCGGAGAACCCGCCCAGGCTGATCTTTGTCGCATCGAACTCGGATTGCTTCTGAGCGTATCGGACAGCCTGATAATTCCGATCAGAGAGAGGTCATCAGAATCTAGGCAAATATCTGTTGTAATGACACCGCGAAGCCAAATCACTCACGTCCTCAACATCCTCTAGAGCGGCCGGGAACGGATAAACTGGGCCCTTGCGATAGTCGGAGTCGATAACGACCTATGCAGCGGGGAGGAGCCATCAGAAACTCTGCATCTCGATCGCGATCATAGCAGAATGGGAAGTCGGAAGAACACTCACTATTCCCAGCTCTTCTGCGAGCCTACCGCAAAAGTCGCAGTCAGTGCGAGGACCGGAAGTACAAACCCCGATCCTGTGAGAGATAAAGGATCATGTCAGTGCAAAGGTGCCGGATTCTACATTTGGAAATGGAAACGCACCGTGCATATTGATATGGACTGGAATTTTGCCATTTCCAGCCTTGAGTCTGGCCTGGTAGAGGGCGTTGTTTTCCGAGGGCCTGAAGATGTAGGCCTTGATTCCCCTGTTATGATCTCGACTCGTGAGCTTGGTCTTCTGCACGCGCACGCCCTTCGGGATTCCAAACTTGATCTTGTGTACTGTGTAGAGGGGAGCGATCGAGCAGAACGCCCTGAGGATGGCGGCCAGAATATGGTACTTGAACAGACGCCACCGAGATGTTGCAATGATTGGGCCGGGATCTCTGGCATGGGTGGAGGCGGAACTCGGCTGTGTACCTGAGGCATCTTCTGTGTCGAGGTAACGACACGCGATGGCGGTGCGGAAGCCGACTCTTCGACGTGTGTAGTTGAGGACGATGCTGACAACATATTGGACGCTCGGGAATAAGAGGCTAATACTAGAATGCACAGAAAGGGAAGAGAAGCGGTGGGTGGGGGTGGTGATGGTGATGGTGGTCGTCGTCGTCTATATGTACAGGGGAAATCTGGAGTAGACAAGGGTGATAGATTCAGGTCAGCAGGTCAGCGGAGTCGATGTGGCCTGACCGCTGACCGTGGAAGAGTGAGGGTGAGGGAGTCGATGAGACGGATCCGGCTATCATCTGTACCTCAATTTTGGTTTCAGTTTTGAGCGTTGAGCATCTAAAAAACCTTATTTTACGTAATCAGTGAGAGCTAAACTGAGCCCGATCCTTGAGTTTATCCGAACAGGGGCTTTGTCTCGCTCGAGACACGTCCCCCGACCCGCGGGACGGTCTCGGGACACCGGAGACCCTTTTGAGTGAGATCCCCCGGTCATTTTCGTGGTCCACGAAAGCGTCTCTACAATACACATATAAACATGACCTGACGTCTCGAATTAGATTTTTCTCTAGCCCACAATGAGCTCTCTCCAAGTGGTTTGAGGCGTTTATGTTCACTTGCTGAGGAGCTAGACGTGCTTCAGTTCAGAGCATTGGCCAGCGCTTTTGACGAGATGAAGGGGTCTCACTCAAAACTCACACCTTTGCGCTCTTTTGAGTGGGACAGCATTGAGGACGCCTTTCCTCAGGCGCGAAAACAACTTGCATGGACGCCAGCTCACGCATCAACGAGCAAGGAAACAGGCCTTGACTTCGCTGGGACAATTACGGGCATACAGAAGATGAACACACACACGAAGTTTTGAATGCAACTGTCAATGTAGTTGTTGAGCACTGAGGTCAGAAAGAAGGGGCATTTTGAGCAATCGACCGGGGGATCCCACTCAGAAAGTCGGCCGGTGTCACGAGACCCCCCCGCCGCCATCGCAGGCTTGGGGGGAGTCTCGTACCGAGACAAACAGGGGCTTTCCTTTCACCCCCACATCCATCTCCATCGTCGAACTGTCTGTTGTGCGACCATCACCGTTTGTCGGTTTGAACACGACAACGCAGAGAAGACAGACAGGTCTCTCTTTCTGGCGTCCAGCAAACGGCGCCGCGCTTCCCTCCAGCGGCCAACTCACGAACTAACGATTACGCTTCATCACGAATCTCACGCCGAGGATCCCCCCCCCCCCCCCACACTACCATTTCACGAATATCCTAGACGACACATCTGCATAACGAATCATACACACGAAAAGGAACAGAAGGCCAAAAAGCCGTCATGGTCAACTTCACTTGTCCCGTCAAACATCACCTAGAACCAGATCCCGTGCCCTTTCTTTCCGATGGCAATGTCAACTTCAAGGCACACGACGTTGGCTGGCTCGTCTGCGGCTTCTTGAGTCTCGTCGCCTGTGAGTATCTCTCACCTCAAAGATGTGGATCATGAATTGCTGACTTAAATCTGCTCCATCGACTGTTGCTGCAGGCGCAGCGTCTTTTTGGCTAATCCTCAAGCATCTCAAGTACTACACATGTCCACAACAACAAAGACATATCGTACGAATGCTCTTTATGGTTCCGATCTACTCCCTGGTATCCTTCGCATCGTACTTGTTCTACCAAGAGGCATTATACTACCAGGTAGTTCGAGACTGTTATGAAGCGGTGACAATGTGAGTGTCTCTTACCACACCCTTCTTTCAAACATGTTATCGAAAGCTCATTCCTCTTTTCCGGAACACCTACAGCACTTCGTTCTTTCTCCTACTCTTACAATATGTGGGAGACACTCCAGAAGAACAGAACGTCGTCTTCCGACAGGTCAAGCTCAAGAAATGGTTCTGGCCCCTCGGATACTGGAAATACCGCCCAGACGGCCTGAGTGAGTAAGATGTCCCTCTTCGGCTGACCTGTCTAGCCTTACTAATGAAGTGCCTTTCTTCCCTCGCAGAGTTCCTCTGGCTCATGAAGGTGAGGGAAAAATAACAACATTTTCTGGAATTTCAATTGACTGACTTTCTTTGTGGCCGCAATTAGATCTGCATCCTGCAATATGCCATCTTTCGGCCGCTTTGCACGCTCTCGACCGTGGGAATGCAGTACTTTGGAATCTATTGTCTCGAATCTTGGATGCCATGGTTCGGCCACAGTGAGTATTCGATGTTCTCAATCTACAGCTGTCAAATCCCACTGACACCCTCCTTGACATGTAAAACAGTCTGGGTAGCTTTGGTCATCACCATCTCCGTCTCAGTAGCCATGTACTGCGTCGTCCAATTCTACCTGCCCATTTCGGAGGAACTCAAGCCATACGATCCCGTACTCAAGTTCCTCGCCGTCAAGGCGGTCGTCTTTCTCAGTGAGTGCGCCGAGCTCGACTCACGCTCACAGCGAACTAACATGGGCTGACGCATCATTCTTCTCGTCCTCCAACAGCCTTCTGGCAAGAGTCCTTCCTAAGCGTCCTCGTCCTCGTTGGAGCCATCAAGGATGCTGCCCACTGGAATGCCGAAGAAATCGTCGTCGGGCTCTCGGCTATCATGTCCTGCTTCGAGATGGTCATATTCGCCTTCATGCACATCAAAGCCTTCTCATACAAGCCCTATCGACCTGCCGATCATACCCGCACAACGAAGCGTCTACGTGCCTTCGGAGACATCCTCGACTTCCGCGACTGGTTCCAGCTCATGAAACAGAGCAGCAAGTGGGCCGTCGCCAATCGGAAGGGTCTCGACTTCACCCCTGTCGACGAAATTCGAGCGCGCAAGTATGACCACCTCATGAAAGCGCTCGGCAAAGAGCGACGTGCCGATCTTCAAGACTTCCGCGACCAGAAGCGGGAAGAACTTATGGCCCATTTCTGGAAGAAGCCTTACCATACGGACAATGCATGGGATGAAAAAGACGGACTACAAGAAGCTGCCCGGAAGGGCGGAAAGGGCTCGGATAAAGAGAAGGAGAAGCGAGTCAATGCTGCCCGGCCGGACGGCGGACTCTACACCGTCGCGGAACTTCAGCAAATAGCAAAGCTACACGGAGCCGGCAGTGACGTCGACAAGGGCCGATCAAGGGCCGGAAGCGAATTCAGAGGCGGTACTGACCACGCGGATAGACCGAAGATGGATGAGCTCAGACGGCTGGCCAGTGTCCTGGACCAACAAGAGGATGACGACGAAGACGAGTACGGAGCGGATGGACGACATTCATTGCTCCATAATCCTTCCAGAAACGACGTCGATCGGGTGATGAAGATACCCCAACTCGGATATGCGGACCAGCACCCTGAGTTGACTGCCTATCACAACCGTCATCGTGCTCCTCTCAACGTTGAGGTGGGATCACCTGAGTCAGAAGCCGGGAAAGGCTTTGCGGAGGAAATGGAGGATGAGTACAAGGCTAGGGGTCTGTGGCCGGTCGTGGAGGGTGGTCGCGGGGCGTACTCCCTTACAGGACAGCACGATGACTCCACGCCCATCATGAGTGGTATTAAACATGGCAAGCAACAGAGCTGGTGGCGTGCACTCAGAACGCGCATTTCTGGCTCAGGGGTGGACGATCGCGAGCGGGATGAGGTCGACTCTGGTACAAGGTGGAGGGAGGACCGGCTTGAGAGTCAAGCTGGTTTCCGGGAACCAGGTTGGCTTACGACGGAGTCCCACTCACTTCGACCACCGCTGAACAATGGCACACTACCTGGACCGCGCCGATCATCGTTGGCCATCGGCGTCGAAGGGCTTCCACCTTTGGGTCGGGATGGTACACCGATTGAACCATCGTTTTCAAGAATGTCCGGCCAGAAGGTGGAAAGGGAGCCGGTCGGTCCGACCAACCTGGAGCGGAATCAGACGCAAGTGGCTCGCAAACCAGTCCCTCCCATGTCAGAATCAAGTCAATCTTCCTCGCGTCCCGGCCCGCTGCGGATCGATGTGAACGCTCCACAACCTCAACCATGGCTTTTCCAACAGCAACAATCGCCCCTCAGCCAAATCGTTACCAGTCAAATCCAATACCGCGATTCGTCACTGAACCCTGATCAGGAGAGTAGTTCGGCCTCGAAATTCCCCGAGCACGGTCAGTCCGGACAGAGGGAGAGTGTGATGGACGCCAAGATGGGACCCATCTTCCATCGAGCGCGGCCAATCTCTACGATCCGAGCGGTGGAAAACGGCCCAGTGAGTGGCCTCGAGGTGCACGAAGTATCCTCACTGGTGGATGGCCCGCACCGCAACAAGTCCATGTCTGCATCGGTCCAGCTTGCATCAGAACCCGATACCTCTGGTAATAGTAGGAGAGACCGAGACATCGCAATGGAGCGAGGCGGGATGGCGTCGCCGCCACGTCACCCACCCACGGTGACTGATGGTGCCAGCGCGGGAGGGACAGGATTGGCTGTAGGCAACATAATCAGCCGTGCTGCAATTGCGGACGCACAGTGGGGTCCTCAGCTCCAAGCCGAACCTCGACCACCTCAGAATGTACATCATCATAGCTACCACAAGCAGAACCAGAACCAGAACCAAACTGGTGGCGCCTCGACGATGACAACGCGACAACTGCAGGCGTCTGTGGCTAAACCCCGTCCGCAGGGGCGCCACTCCATGCCCCACCAGCAACATCGCACGCATACTTCTTCCTCCGCCTCCCCTAGGACGATGATGGGTTCTGGCGGTGTTCCCTTGAATGCGATCGGAGCTATTCCAACCTCCTCATCGCACCGACATCATCAGCATCAGCATCAGCACCAGAACCAGCAACCTTCATCGTCTTCCCGCTCTCGCCGACACTCTGACCAGCAGCGCCAATCACAACAGCAAGCCTCATCAGGAACTCCTCGACCGAGAGCGTCCTTCAATCCGTACACCGGTGAACCAATGTGGACGGACGGGTACGGTCGGAGCGTCAGTCGGGATTGGGTCGCTGCACACGGTTCTGGGTTCGTCACTTCACCGGCCCACATGCCTGCTGCTGCACCTACCGCGACGGTTCGCTCGACGTCCCCACCTCCTGGCTCGGAATTGGATCTGGAAGGCGGATTTGGCAAGGTCATCTACATCGACTGAATGTGGACCTTTCTTTCGAGTTCTCGATTCTCGTGCAATATTATGAATGCCCTGTACATATACCAGTAATGTCAGTAACGGAGTGGCTTTTCTGGATCGCGGTGTCATTACGTCCGCAGGTGTGCTTTCAGTTCCCTTGATGTTGCGAGTAGGAGTTGGGACCAGCAGTGCTACTCGGCGTCTGAAGATGGTAGAAAGAAGAGAGAATGTAACAGGGCAGTCTCGAGGGAAGGGAGTTCAAGCCTCATTCGAACATATATCAGACAACTTGCAGAGAAGATTAATCTAAAGGACGGCGTGCTGCGAGGGCACCCTTTGTATTTCGCGTTGTTTTGGGTGAGAAGAGAATGTTGGTACAATCACCTGGGCCTAGAAAGGCAGCCGAAGGGTTTTGAGGGGATATTTGGATACAAATGAAGATGGACGCAGGGAGAAGGGACGCTTGGGCTGTTCAACCCCAGATGTTGCGGGCGATAGCACGGCGAGAGCCGCCGAGGAGACCACCGAGGCCGACGAGGAGGTCACCGACTACGCCGAGGAGGCCGTTTGTTTGCGACTTGCCGACAGCGGAGCCCTTGAACTTGTTGTAGGCAGCGGGCACACCGTCAGCGTTGACAGCGGTGAAGCAGGGGTCGTACTTGGCAGCCAATGCCTTGTGGGGCTTGCCAATGAGGTCGGTGACAACGCTGAGTGCGTAGGTGATGTCCTTGTAGATGAACTTGAGCTGAGATGGGATGACCTGCTGGATGGTGGCCTGGTAGACGTAGCAAGCGAGGGCGTCCTTGTCGGCGAGCAGCTTGCCGATGTTGAGCGCGCCACCAGTAAGGTCAGAGACCTGGACACCAGCGAATGAGTTGACCTTGCCAGTGTTGCCACCAACGGAGAGAAGACGGGGGTCCTCAAGACCAGAGCGGAGCAGGTTGGTGACGACATCGGCAAGACCGAAGGGAGCGTCGATGGGGCGGCGGAGCCAGTTCTTGGGGAAGCGCTCGTGGCCAGGAGTGTACTTGAGAGTGCCGTTAGCACTGCCAGATGAGAAGCGAAAAGAAAGGCAGATGTTAGAATACTGTTTGTGAAATGAGAAAGAGAAAATTCCCACGGCTGATCGATACTCACAGGCGCTCGTAGGAGAAGAAGGGGAAGAGGTTGGCGTCGTCGAGGTACTGACGGTTGTGGCCGGTACCGTCGTCGGTGTTGTTGCTCATAAAGTTGACGATGAAGTCGTGGGCCGCAGTAGTGACGACGAGACCACCGAATGCCGAGAAGAAGAAGTAACTGGAGGTGGCGAGGAAGAATGAAATGAAGGTGTGAGTATATGTCTGGAGTTTCAGAGGGAGAGAGCGAAGCTGTGCTGTAGACTCACGGGTTGGTAGAGATAGAGTGGTTGAATCGGAGAGTGCGGTGCTTGGCGAGGACCTCACGAGTGTAGGCATCCTCACCAGCCTTGTGCGGGCCGGCAATGTCGACGAGCTGCTTGAAGAACTCGGGCTGCGAAGTGTAGTCGTCGCCCTTGTTCGCGTAGTAGTCGGCACGAGAGACGGAAGCATCGCCCTCGTAGACGTTGTGGGAGTTGATGCCCTCGGGCTCACCAGCGAGAAGGTTGCTGACAGAGCCGAGGAGCTGCTTCGACTGGAAGGGGCCACCGATAGACCAGGTGCCGTCAAGGATGTTGCCGGTGAAGACGACAGCGTAGGCGGAGAGCACACCACCGAGCTCGGGCGAGATACCGTATACTTGAGAAACGACCTCGATGGCTTGGGTCAGGCCGACAGTACCGTCACGGTTGAAGTAGCCGTGGTTGGAGAGGACGTTGAGACCGGGGCAGGGACCACGGATGTCACCGGGGCCGGGAGCCTTCCACTCGTGGTCGCCCTCGACGCTGACGTATTGAGCTTCGGGATCGAAGAGCTTGCCGTTGGGGTCGATGATGGCATCCTTGTCACGGGCAGACAGGTTGGCGACGGGCTTTTCGAACTCGGCGCGGACCTTGGGGGAGAGGAGGTCCTTGATCTCCCGAGTGACGCCGGCCTCGAGTTGAATAGGCTGGCGAGCGGCGACCCACTTCTCAAAGGAGCCGAATGCTTGAGCACTGCCGATGACCGAGAAGCCTGCGGCCAGGACGGCGAGGGTAGAGGAGAGCTTCATGTCGAGCGGATGAAAAGAAGGAAGAGAAGTAGAATGGAGAAGCCAAAGGGGAAACTGAGTGAGAAGGGAGAGAGTACGGATGTGATGAGGAGGGGGGAAAGTAAGTGGCAACTCTCACGCAGGGAAGGACCCGTATTTATGTCTGGGCCTTCCTCATTCGAAGTTGAAAGTGAAAGGCGTTGCGCACATCAGAGAGGTTGAAGATCATGCTGGACTGAATGCTGGTGGATGACTGGCACAGTGCTCCATCCGCGCTGATCCGTAAGGTACAGCTGGTTGGAAACCAGAAGAATCTCGCTTCCTGCTAGGCAGAGGGCGAGACGACAATTTGGGGAGGCAGTAGGAACCGAAGCGTATACCCACAATGCAACAAGGATCGACCCTGGTCACGACAGAGGTGGCGGACTGGCCATGCACAGAGGTACTGTCATTGAGTGCTGAGTTCTGGTTGGCGTTTTGCTTCGGTGAGTAAAGGCAAGAAGGGCGAAGCCGGAAGATCTGTCGAACACCCGTTGCAGAGCACTAAAAGCGCTAAGAGTCTGTTGCCATAATGCTGTCCTGCTGCTGTTGCTACGACCTATGTACCTATCCTGGGGCACTACTGAATTCAGGAGGCGCAGGAAGGTAAAGAGGATGCTTAGCAATAGGTGGCTGCCAATTGTCCGCGGTCACAACATCCACACTTACTTTGCAACAAGGGCCCGACACCATTAACAAGTGTCGGTACGGGTTCCAGTAGTATTGCATGCTTTGAATCGGCGGAAGATTCGAAAAACGAAAAAGACGAGCTTGAGCTGCTAGCTGTGTACTGAGCACTGTGAGTAGTGAGTACTGAGTACTGAGTACTGAGGAAGCTGGAAGAACTCAAGGACCGCGCACAAGATGGACTCTGGAGCCTGGAGGAAACAAAGGAAAGGCAAAGGAAAGTTAGCCCACACTTGCATCCCGAGTCCACCTATGTACACTACTGGAAGAGTGGTTGAGAATGGCGAAAGAGATGAGTAATGTACGGCGCGAGGCAGGAGCGATCCGCGCAGCTCGTCGATGGGCGATGGAGCAAACAGACCTCGTCTTCTCACTCCTGCAGCATGCAGTTCGGCTGCGACGCTAAGCGGTAAGTAAGACGGCATCGCATATACAATCTTCTGCAGCACGAGCGGCGGAGGTTACTAATGTCCTACCAGAAACTGGTGCTGGCTACATAGGTGGCCGACCAATAATGACTGTCTTGACGCTTGACTGTGGTGGAAGTAGGGTGAAGGTAGGGTTCGGTGAAATAAATTTAAGTGGTACATCAGATCTTCGCTGCATGGCGCACGCAAGGAAGGCTAAAAACTACGAGAGAAGCCAACTTGATCGCACAACCGCACAACCTCGACAAGGAGCGACACATGGGTGCGAGTGTGCGACCGTGGAAGCAGTTACGATCAGCTGGACACCTGCATCTCGACCAACGAGGAGGGTAGCGCAAGTGCTCGCCTTTCGGCTCACCTGAAGCCTGAAGCTTACCAGCCCCGAGGCCAAGTTGATCTCAGTAGTGCAGCCGTCTCCTCACCCGGTTGATGGGTCTGCCGCACTATGTATGCCCTCAAGTTCGTCAGGGAGCTTTTTGGCGAAGGAAAGCGGAAAAGTACTGTACCAGCCTGAGCGCTGAGCATGCTGTGCCTCGACTCTGGTGCAGTACCAAGTGGAAGAGGACACGGAGGACACGGAAGCGGAAGGAACAAAGGGAAATGCTGGTCCTATGCGGGCGGGAGAAGGGGAAGAGCCCAGCGGATCAGTACTAAAGTCCGAACTGCTGCGACCTTGTATACAGCCTTGGATATCAAACTGCGAAGTCAAGAGAACCCCCCCGGGGGGGTTCCAATGGCTGCCCTACCATGCCAGCCCACGTCGTATGCTTGAAGCGGTGGGAGCAGCGCTCACCTGGTTGTTGAGTATGCGCACTAAGGTCGTCGTGCTTCATCCGCAGGCAAGCCATGATAATGGGCAAGGCCAAAAATGCAGTCGAAGCTGATGCTCGTGAGCAGACTGTCGTGTGCTGGAACTCACTGTGTAGATCATGTAGGTCAAAGTACTTGAGAAGCTGCGATGCAGAGATCCGGAAGACTTCAATATGCAGATTGCAGAGACATTTTATATGAAGTGACGGTGTGCTACGAGGGCACCCTCTATGTATTGCGCGCTCCTTTTGAGTTGAAAGAGAATGTTGGTACAATCGCCTAAGGCTGAGAAGGTAGCCAGAGGGATTTGAAGTGGAACGCAAATAATGGTGAAGCTTCAAAATGAAGGGAACGGACAACAGCCGAAGGCTTAGCCCCAGATGTTGCGGGCGATAGCACGGCGAGAGCCGCCGAGGAGACCACCGAGGCCGACGAGGAGGTCACCGACTACGCCGAGGAGGCCGTTTGTTTGCGACTTGCCGACAGCGGAGCCCTTGAACTTGTTGTAGGCAGCGGGCACACCGTCAGCGTTGACAGCGGTGAAGCAGGGGTCGTACTTGGCAGCCAATGCCTTGTGGGGCTTGCCAATGAGGTCGGTGACAACGCTGAGTGCGTAGGTGATGTCCTTGTAGATGAACTTGAGCTGAGATGGGATGACCTGCTGGATGGTGGCCTGGTAGACGTAGCAAGCGAGGGCGTCCTTGTCGGCGAGCAGCTTGCCGATGTTGAGCGCGCCACCAGTAAGGTCAGAGACCTGGACACCAGCGAATGAGTTGACCTTGCCAGTGTTGCCACCAACGGAGAGAAGACGGGGGTCCTCAAGACCAGAGCGGAGCAGGTTGGTGACGACATCGGCAAGACCGAAGGGAGCGTCGATGGGGCGGCGGAGCCAGTTCTTGGGGAAGCGCTCGTGGCCAGGAGTGTACTTGAGAGTGCCGTTAGCACTACCAGATGAGAAGGAGAAAAGAAAGGCGGATGTCAGAATGCTGTTGTGAAATGAGAAAGAGAGAATTCCCACGGCTGATCGATACTCACAGGCGCTCGTAGGAGAAGAAGGGGAAGAGGTTGGCATCGTCGAGGTACTGACGGTTGTGGCCGGTACCGTCGTCAGTGTTGTTGCTCATGAAGTTGACAATGAAGTCGTGGGCCGCAGTAGTGACGACGAGACCACCGAATGCCGAGAAGAAGAAGTAACTGGAGGCGGCGAGGAAGAATGAAGTGAGGGTGTTAGTATATGTTGTAGAGTGTCGTGTACGAGGGAGAGAGCGAAGCTGTGCTGTAGACTCACGGGTTGGTAGAGATAGAGTGGTTGAATCGGAGAGTGCGGTGCTTGGCGAGGACCTCACGAGTGTAGGCATCCTCACCAGCCTTGTGCGGGCCGGCAATGTCGACGAGCTGCTTGAAGAACTCGGGCTGCGAGGTGTAGTCGTCGCCCTTGTTGGCGTAGTAGTCGGCACGAGAGACGGAAGCATCGCCCTCGTAGACGTTGTGGGAGTTGATGCCCTCGGGCTCACCAGCGAGGAGGTTGCTGACAGAACCAAGAAGTTGGCTAGACTGGAAGGGGCCACCGATGGACCAGGTGCCGTCAAGGATGTTGCCGGTGAAGACGACGGCATAGGCGGACAGCACACCACCGAGCTCGGGCGAGATACCGTACACTTGAGAGACGACCTCGATGGCTTGGGTCAGGCCGACGGTACCGTCACGGTTGAAGTAGCCGTGGTTAGAGAGGACGTTGAGACCGGGGCAGGGACCACGGATGTCACCGGGGCCGGGAGCCTTCCACTCGTGGTCGCCCTCGACGCTGACGTACTGAGCTTCGGGATCGAAGAGCTTGCCGTTGGGGTCAATGATGGCATCCTTGTCCCGGGCAGACAGGTTGGCGACGGCCTTCTCGAACTCAGCGCGAACCTTGGGGGAGAGGAGGTCCTTGATCTCCCGGGTGACGCCGGCCTCGAGTTGAATAGGCTGGCGAGCGGCGACCCACTTCTCGAAGGATCCGAACGCTTGGGCACTGCCGATGACCGAGAAGCCTGCGGCCAGGACGGCGAGGGTAGAGGAGAGCTTCATGTCGAGAGGATGAAAAGAAGGAAGGGAAGTGAGAACGGGAGGGAGAGGGGATGTTGGGTGAGAGAAGAAAGAGAATGGCGGTGTTGGAAAGAGGGGTCAGTTGGGAAGGGGATGCAGGGGACCTCCGGTACTTATACTTGATGGGTCTGCAGTGTCTGCCATCTGCATCCTGTACACAAAGCACAGGTGCAGCACTCGGTTCTGAAACGCTCGAAGTACAGCAGGCACATTGCACGACATCCCTGGACGACCACTGGTCAAGTGCCTTTCCGTTTCTCCTCACCTGGCTCGTTCAATGGCGTAGTGGCGAATTGGGAGCCACATATCGTCCTGGCTAAGCAGAGCGCAAGAGGCAGGAACGAACCTACTCCTGCTGGTCACCGGTCACGACAGAAGAGCTGTATTGACAATTAAGCCGCACACCATGGCAGAAGGAGCATGGAATATTGATGCTTGCGGCTTGAGACTTGTCTGTGTGGTGGTTGCCATGTCGGCGAATTAAGGCGAAGGCGGAAGGTGTACCCTGTAGCAGAGCGATGAGTGTCTTGTTGCCATGTTGTTCAATTACCCTGTCGCTACCCCCTCCCTGAAGCCAATACATACTGGATTTCAGGGGCAGACGGCAGACGGTGGAGGAAGGGAAGCAGGGGAAGAGGTCAGAGGATGCTTAGCAATAGGTGGCTGACAATTGTCCGTGGTCACAACATCCACACTTACTTTGCAACACCCCCTTCGGCTCAGTGGATCAATTGAGCCAGAAACGAGGGCCCGACACCAATTTCCAAGGGTCGGTAGGGGTCCTAGTATTGCATGCTTTGAATCGGCGGAAGATTCGAAAGGCGAAAAAGACCAGCTTGGGCTCCTACTGCTGAGGCCCAAGGAACGAGCACGAACCGAAGGACCGCGCGCGGGAGGAAAGAAACAAAGGAAAATTAGCCCACACTTGCACCCCGCCTGGTCCACCTATGTATACTGAGAGAGTGGTTGAGAATGGCGAAAGAGATGAGTAATGTACGGCACGAGGCAGGAGCGATCCGCGCAGCTCGTCGATGGGCGATGGAACCAAGCGCAAACAGACCTCGTCTTCTCACTCCTGCAGCATGCAGTTCGGCTGCGACGCTAAGCGGTAAGTAAGACGGCATCGCATATACAATCTTCTGCATCACGAGCGACGGAGGTGAATAATGTCCTACCAGAAACTGGTGCTGGCTACATAGGTGGCCGACCAATAATGACTGTCTTGACGCTTGACTGTGGTGGAAGTAGGGTGAAGGTAGGGTTCGGTGAAATAAATTTAAGTGGTACATCAGATCTTCGCTGCATGGCGC
>MAPW01000093.1:0-210429 GCA_001689995.1 Tilletia indica
TTCGATCGGCGCCGGTAGCTGCTGCTCCAAGGGGCGCTCGAGAGCCTTGATTTCCTCCATGATTTCGTCCGAGATCTGACCACGCCTACAGCATCCAGCAGCTCGCAGAACTTGGGGTCCAGGCGATGGCGGTACCTCTTTGTGAAGTACGAGTATCATCGAAGGTACCGTCCCAGCATTTTGCTTCAAAGGCGGCGCGCAAGGGGGTGCCCTCTCGGCCTTTCCGATGGGCCCGAGCTGAAAGAAGTCTCCAGCCATGACCAACTCCTGAATACCTCCAAATGTCATCCGTGTGGTCTCCCCTTTGACGATCCGAATGACCCGCTCGAGACGGTCAAAGGCTTCGGCGGTAAGATAAGGGACCTCGTCCATGACGAGACACTCCACCGCTTGCAACGGCGAGAGGTCCCTCCCTCGCACGAATGGCCTTGGCGAGCTCCTTCGCGCTTTTGTTGTCCCACTCGTCCGCGCTGATGCCGAGCCAGGAGTGGAGAGTGAGCCCATTCAGAGCAAGGGCGGTCTGGCCGGTAGGAGCGATGACGGCGACCGCGGCAGGACCTTGGAATGCGCGCGACGAAGTCGACCGATGATCTCGAGCAAGACAATCGTCTTACCGGTTCCTGTTAGAGGGCGAATAATTGAAATGTCAGTTCATTGATTCTCTTGAAGGATGGGAGGGACGGTGCACGATGTCACGGCTGCCATCGTGCACGGGATGGAGGAATGGTGGAGAAGGAGCATCTACGGTGCACGGTGGCACGCGTGCCATCATGCACGGAACGGTTTCGAACGCACCGGGAACGGGTTCGAAACGGCAGCGCACGGACCCTGGATGCACGGACCACCCGCACGGACCACCGGTGCACGGACCGCCTGCGCACGGACTCCCGGGCTTTGGAAGCCGTGGTACCGAGGCCGCACCGGGCGGCTATGCAGTCCGGCTATGCAGACCCCTTCCCTACACGATGGCAGAAAGTGGAGGAGCAGGAAAAAAATTTTCACCCCACCCAGCGGATCTGAAAAGCATAAAAGGGGAGCCTCATTTCACCCTGCCCTTCACCCCCCTTCCCCCCTTCCCTCATCTCCTCTCACAGTCTCCTTCCCCTCCCAAGAAGGGCGAGGATCTCCACCTCCACAGTTCCTGGTGAGTTTCCCACACTGCTCCAATCCTCCACTCCCCTTTTCCTCCCTTTTCAGCTTCTTGTGCACGATGGCTCGAAAGTCATCGTGCACAGGATGAGAATCTAGCTAACGAGGGAAAAACTAACCTGCTGGTCCGGTGATGAAAGTACGACCGCCGTGCTTGGTAGCGTACTCGACGGCCTCGCGCTGCTCGGTGTCGAAGAAGGTGTAGGGGATGCGGACGCCGCTGTCGGGGCGCGCGGCGAGGCCGGTGAGCTTCTTGGTGGGAGGCATGGCTGGGAAGAGAGGTCAGTGGTGTTGGCGGCGGCGGTGGGCTAGTCGTGCACGGTGGCAGAAAGGCGTGGTGGTGGTAGAGAAGAGGGAGGGGAACGCGGGAGAGACCTGCGCACCCCCTTTATATGGCTAGTGGCGCACCCTGAACCCACGAAAAAATTTGCTCCCCGTATTTTGAAAAATGGACCCACGTGACACTGACACACACGTGACTTTTCCAGATTTTTTTCCCACGCACGGGCCACCCCGCATGGATTCCTCCCGACCGGCCCACCGGCTCCGGACGTACCCGAGGCTACCCGACTGGTTCCGGAACCGGCTCCGGAAATACCCGAGCTCACCCACCCGCCGCTCCAGCCCAGTGGCCTGATCCGCAAGCGCGACTGGGAGACCGAAGCCGACCTGTCCAGCTGGGTCGACGGCCTGGTTGGCCTCATCCGGCAATTTGATCACTGCGAAAAGTGCAAGAAGGATACTGGCCTGCTCTGGACTTCGACACTGCCCGCGAGACCCGCTACTATCGTCACATGTGCGTTGGACCGACCCCGAGCGCCCCCAAAATCAAGATCAAGCATCACTGGCGGGTCTTCCTCGTCGAAGCCGTCCCTCGGATCATGGCCGATCCCGCCTGCAAGGAGTTTCTCTCCGATAAGGAGCCGCACCTGCTTGCCTGGACACAGTATGCGGCGAAACGGGCGGAAAAGCTCCGATCGCTTCGCAAGGTGACGACTTGGAACAGGAACGTGTTTGGTACGTCCGTCCATACATGGTGACTCGTGTGCCATCGTGCACAGGAAAAAATAATTAAAGCGTTTCCTTGACATTACAGCAAAACAGCCGTCCAACGATCCCGGCTTCCGGCAACCCATGACACCCGTCCAGCCGGCGGCCTCGGGCACGCCAGGTGGACTTCTTGCGCCACCACGGCAACCAAGATCGGGAGCGACTTGTCCTCTACGTCAACCAAGATCGGGAGCGACCTCCTTCTGATGTCTTCGCCGGCCATCTCGAGCCCGCTGGCCGATCGGATCGCTAAGCGCAAGCGCGTGGCATCTCTGTCAACGGGTGATGTCATTGTGCCTAGCTCGCAGCCGGTCACCGAGCTCGATCTGACGGAGCATGCGCCGGAGGACCAGCCGATGAGTGACCCTTTCTCAGCCCAGACCAACGTCACTACGCCGCCGGACAGTCCCCAGCGCGCCATGGCCATCGACGACGAGGACGAGATCGTGGCCGTCGACGGATGGGAGGCTCAGGCTCTCGCCATACAGACCCTGCTCACCGGCGACTCTCCTGAGTCGGGAACCTTCTCTCCCGAGCCCGAGCTGGCTTGGTGGTCCGGCCTGGTCCGTGCAAAGCCGAGTCAAATCTGCTCCAGCTTGTACACTCTCGGATTCGACACCAGCCGGATCCTGCACATCCGCCATCACCAGGACAACGTGGCCGTGGTCGTCCTCAAGCCGGCGACCCTGCCTCTCTTCCAGATGCGGATCCGCACTCTTGGATTGGACGGAATTGTCGGCACTCCCATGGCCCTGTCCTCTGTTCCCCCCTTCCAAGCCATCTTCGGAGATTCCGGATCGACGCTCGGACCACCCCCGATCCCGTCGGCCATCACCGAGGCCCGTGCTCGCTTCCTGGCCACCCTCCGTGATATCCGCCTCGATCACGAGACCAAGGATCGCCCTACGCTTGCCAAGGCCTTCCTTGCACGTGAGCACGAGCTGACCTACCTTTGGTTCTAGAACCTTCTCTCCTCTCTTCCTTTTCCCACGACCCCGCCAATTCAGCTTCTTCTTCCCATGCGCACGTGCGCCGATTTCCTTTTTTTGCTTCTTCCGAAGGACGACCCAGGAAGAAAATTTTCATCTGGCCCCTCCTCCTCATGTCTATATAAGCTGACCTTTTGCCCTCCCTGACCATTCCCCCCTTCCCTCATTTCGAGTCGGCAGCGGTCGTCTCCTCTTGGTGGGTTCTGACCCCGTTCCTGACCGTTCTCTAACCATCCTGTGCACGGTGCCTCTTCTGCCACCATGCACAGCCATCCTGTGCACGGTGCCTCTTCTGCCATCGTGCACGGGAGCTCTCCTGCCATCCGGCAAGAGGCAGTCCAGGTGAGGATCCTATACTGCAACGTGACGGGCTACACCGGGACAAGGCCTTGGATCTGATGGATCGCGCGGACAAGGACACCCTTCTCTTTGTGGGGGAGACGTGGCACTGCGAGAGTGGCCTCGCAACGCTGGGGCGACCTCTACCTGACCACGCCCGAGGCCAAGGTACGCGGGTGGGTGGACATGGGCCATCGGCATGGTGGACTGGCGCTCTGGGCGGGATCTCGGGTGCGGGGCCTGATCTCATCAGTGAGACCACCCCTTACAGCATCAGCGTCACCCTGGGCGGCCGAATGGTGCATGCCGTGTACATCCCCGAGTCCGTACCCGACAACCCGGCCCAGCTGCACTCCTTCAAGACCTATCTTCGCCCCCGCAGTGGAGGCCTTCCGGATATCATCCTTGGCGACATCAACATCCACTTTGGCAGTGCCTTTGGCGACAAGTCTACGGGACCCAAGGCCCGCCTCGATGTATTCAACGACTTCATCACCGAGCACAGCATCACCCACCTCCGTCCTGCGGCCAACAGCCCACGAGGAGTCACCCTCGATCACGTCCTCGTCCGTCCGGGCATCACCGCTGGCTTTGTGGCCCACGATCCCGGCCGCATGTTCAAGACGTGCCATCCCATCTCGAGGTACACGCCGCCTGGAACCGCGACGTATCCGTCCGAAGACCCGATCCAGATATCAAGTGCATGGACGATCCCCTCCTACAGCCTACCATGCGCCTACAGGTGAGTCTTATTTTTTCTGTGCACGATGGCACACGAGGCATGGTGCACAGCGTCTGACCCGTTCCTCTTTCCATGTTTGCAGTTGAAATACCTCGACAACGAGAAGCGCAAGCGGGCGTTGCTCTGGCATTGGCATCGCGCCTATCCCAAGGTGCTGGCGGCACTCAAAAAGGCACGTCACCACCTCGACCCCGGGTCAGCACAGGGCACCATCAACAAGGCCGACCGACTGATCGGACGCACCCTCTGGGATGTCACCAGCCGCGCCTTTGGACTATTCGGCGACCGGAATCAAGTCTCAACCGGACTATCTGGGCCAAGGTCTCGAGTCCAGCCCGTCGGCGTCATCGGCCGTGCGCCAGTACCGACGGTCGCAGCGCGGATCCCAAGCCGTCTTGGTGTCGCGCTACCCAGAGTCCAGAACGGTATCCGAGGATGCCATGGCGTTCTACGGGGAACTATACACACCCGATGTCCCGGAAGACTTCCAGATGCCCTTTCGCCCACTGCGGCAGCCCGAGCCGGATCCGGAGCTGCTCAAGGCCTTTCACTTGGATGCCGTGCAGCGTGCCATACAAGACTACCCGGTCGCCCGCTCAGCCGGACCAGACGGTATTCACCCGGTTCTCATCAAGGCATTGGCCGAGGACGGTCTAGGGCAGCTCCTGGCTCATCTCTTCGAGCTCTGCGCCCGTTCAGGACTCACTCCTCTTCGGTGGAATACCAGTCTGGTGCACCCCATTCCGAAAGGGGCGGCTACGGCGCATGCGAACGTACCCGATGCAGAAACCAGTGGGGTACGGCAGAACGAGTTCCGGACCATTGAAGAGATGCGCCCGATCTCTCTCACCGTTCTTTCGCCGTCTGTTCGAGAAGTGTCTGTTGGCGTCCTTCACTCCGGCCGATAATCTATTCCACCCAGCCCAGGCCGGCTTTCGGTCCGGCCACAGCACGGTGTCACACGCTCTCGTAGCCCATACAGATGCGGCCCAAGGCGGCGAATGCTACCAAGTCTTCATTGATCTCAAGCAGGCCTACGACCGTACGGCCATGCCTCGGCTCTTCCACAAGCTCAGTGCCCGGGGAATGCACCCTGCCAAGCTCGCTCTCATCTACAGCCTCAGCATCGGGACAGGTCGTACATCAACGTGAATGGGACCATGTCACCCACCTCCTTCGAGCGGATCCGTGGCCTCTTCCAGGGATCTCTCCTGGCGCCGTATCTATTCAATGTCTATATTGATGATCTACCGACGGAGGTCAACATCCCCACCGAGAACGAGTCCGACGATGCCACGCAGACGCTCCTGTACGCCGACGATCTCAAGCTGCGGGCCTCGACGCGGGAGAAGCTGAAGGAGATGCTGCAGCGGCTGGAGAATTGGTGCACCGTGAACAGCATGACGATCAATGTGGACAAGTCGGCTGAAGTCATCGAGCCGGACCGAGAGGAGACCTGGCCGCTGCAGATCGGCAATCGCAACCTGCCCGAGGTAACCGAGTACGCCTACCTTGGATTTCCCCATCGGTACGACGGCGTGGATTTTCCAGCCCGATGTCGGACCAATCTCAAAAAGGCGACGGGGATGCTCCGCTACTTGGCCACCATCGGTCGGCGATGGACCCCGGCTGTGCGATTGTCGGTGTACAAGACACTAGCCCGACCGCTGTTGGACTATGGGGTGCTTTACTGTGGCATATGGTCTTTGAGCGTCCGCCGACCAAGACCCATGCACGATGGCACGTGAGTCATCGTGCACGGCCGAGCAAACTGTGAACAAAGACAACTGGACGGCCGATTTCGACGCTCACCATAGGGAAGCCGTCATTTGGATCGCCGACCGGAGCACGGATAAGAACCCGGTCCACGTCCTCGGCTCCGTCCTCGGTCTCAACCACCCGCGAGAGCGCATGTACAAGCTGGCGGTCATGCTTCGGCAACACATGCTCGGGCTGGAGCCGACTTCTGTGCGACGCTGCGGATAACCGAGCTGGAGGGTCCGGACGCAGTGGGCACACCGTGGGAGACGGGCCTGATTGCGCGTACTCGGTCCGCAGAATACTAGAGCGGCTTCCAAACGTCGATGACACCCGGACGATCTGGACTACTTCCCAAGACCCCGGTCATCCCCACAATCAGCTGCGGCGTACATGGTGCGGGCCTTGAACGTGCCGAGCTCGAGGCTGATCCAGTACATCCTGCCCTCGGCTCGCCTGCCGGTCCCACTGAGCCGCCCAGCCATGACCGAGCCCCGGCCCGATGCGCTACTCTTCATCGAGGACCGCGAAACAAGGACGCGTGCCATCGAGTGGCGGATCAACCGCTTCTGTGCACGGACCAGATGCTCGGGCTGTGGAGAGATTCTAAAGCGGAGCTGCATTGACGAGTGTGCGGCGAAGCACAAGTGTTATCCGGAGGTCAGCGAGTCCGACCGGCGGAGTCTGGACCGTGCTATTGCTGCCTTCCAGCCTGCTCTGGCACCACCCAAGCGCAGACGAAGAAGAAGAAGGAGAAGGGGAAGAAGAAGAAGGAGACGATGATGACAGCGATGAGGACGAGGGGAAGAAGAAGAAGGGAGACGATGATGAGAGCGATGAGGACGAGGGGAAGAAGAAGGAGCCCCACGTGTTTACAACGCACAACTACACGCGACCGGACGACTACCTCAACAAGCAGCGCTACTCCAATTCCGGAAGCTGATGGTCTACATTGACCGGCTCAACCGCAAGACCCAGACGGCTCACGAGCTGAAAGAAGCCCGGACAGCCGACAAGACTCGTGCACAAAAGAAAAAGGAGAAGGCAGCTCAGCGTCATGCCCGGAATGCGGTTCCTGTTCCGGAGCCGGACGCCGACACCACGATGGCTGTGCATGATGGCACACCAGTCATCGTGCACGAGCCGAGACCTCCACCTGCTCCTCGGCGACGGGTAATGGCCCCCAGGGCCGAGACAGGCCCACCTCATCCACCTGGCTGCACCACTCGCACCTACATGGTCAATGGACGCTGCCTGCCCAACACGGTGGAGCAATATGCTGTGCTGGATCCCCGCTTGTTCGACCCGACGCTGAAGGAGCCGGACAAGGACATCTACCGTGCTCTGGGTCTGGGCATTCCCTCTCGCATTGAGCGCCAGGAACTGAGGAGGGAGCTCAACGCGCGTGCTGCTGGTCAGGGCATCTTGTTCCACAACCTCATCTGGGCAAGGACAAGGGCTATGACCCGAGCAAGCCGTTCAAAGACGTAGGCTACGACGGCATCTACGCTCTGATTCAGGCCGGCACCGACAACACCGGTTCTCAGCGTGCTGCTGCGAGTACGAGTGCGGCGCGTTGAATCCGTTTCCCCAAAAAAAAAAAAAAAAAAAAAAAAAAAAAAACCGTACATGATGCCAATTCTGCCATCATGCATCGAAATCTGGCCTCTTCGGTATTCAACTGCTGTTGAGGCACGGTATTGGCTGTGGCTCTGGGGGTACTTCAACACGTATTGCCTGGGTTGTGGCGGACCGGCGTGTACGCAACTACAGCGCTCGGCATGGGTACGCGGTTCTGTGCTCTGTTCAACAGCATTGTGCCGGGTGATGGCCGTGGACCCCTCGCGCGGGAAGGGGTAGCCTCTTCGCCGCCGCGCGTTATAAATTTCTGGCGGGCTGCCGACCCGGCTGGGGGGACGTCTGTATTTTGGCAAGGGATTGCTGGAGGTTAGCGGGAAGATGGGCTGTGTGTTGGTGTGTGTTGTCGTGCTTGGACCTGTGTGAGGCCGTATGGTTGATCGAGGTGTGATGACCGATGTGCTCTCCCTGGACCCCGACACACTCACCGCACCAGATCCCGCCTGGGTTACCACCCTTTCCCGACGGTTGATGGGCGTAGTCAGAAGAGTCTCTCTCACCAAATCCGGCTCGACCGGAGTGGGGGTATGGTCTGTCGGGCGGATTACCAGAGCGGAGGTGGATACTTTGGGGATGGATGGCCGGGATGAGGTCACGTGGAGTGACGCTGGTGCCTTTTGTGCACCGTTGGGGTTGTGGGAAGTAAACGGCCCTGGCATCAATTGTGTGCCAGTGGTGTACGCCCATTGACTAGCCCCTGATACAGGGGACCAAGTAGTGCACGGGTGGCTCAAGTTTGTCTAAGTGGTGGGATTTCGGCAGCATCGTTCTCGGGTGTTTTCACTCGCGGATGTCAAGGAGGGGTGGCTGTCTTGTCTCGGGCATGGATAAATTGTAGTTACAGGATTGCTTCTTCTCTTTGATATCTAAACAGCCGCATAACCTAACCCCTTACAACTGGGCCATGCAATGGATTGTGCTAAGAAGGGCTTGCAACGACAGGTGGCTGAGGAGGAACAAGGGGACGAAGACGAAGACAATAACGAGGAGGAGGAGGAGGATGAGGAGGAGGAGGAGGAGGAGGAGGAAGAAGATCAAGACACGGCTACTCCGCGCAAAAAGGTCCCAGCCAAGTCAGCGGCGAACACCAAGGAGGTGTCGGAGGTGGGGGAGGGGGAGAATTCGGAGGACGAGGAGATGAGGGAGGAGATGGACAAGCGCATGGCTGCGTTTGAAGCGGAAGAAGACGGCGAAGAAGAGGAGCGACCAATTCAACCTCCCGACGCTGCGTCAGCCCAACCAGTAAACGCCGGTGCGGATCCCCAGCCACAGGACTCGGAGATCCCAGACCCTGCCATCGCCTCCCAGGCGGATGCAGCCGCGGATCTCGCACACGTCATGAGTACCATGCTTTCCGGGTTCGGCGAGTTGGACACCGGAGCTATCGGAGACGGAGCAGAGTTGGGCGTGAGCCCTGTCGACAACGGAACGGACATGGTAAGTATGGCAATGACGTGTGCAACCACGGGAGCAGAGGCTAACTTCTTGCTTTCACACAGGTTGTTGACAAGACAGCTGCGGATGGGCACACTGCGGGCAAGCGAAAGGGCCCTGTCGATGCCAATGACGAGGCTGGGCCGCCGAAGAAACCAAAGGCCCCGCCGAAGAAGCTGAAGCTGAAGAAGCTAGCGAACGTGAAGGACAAGAAGGGCAAGGCAAAGGCTGCGGCCGCGACGATGCCGGAGCCATCCGACGAAATGATATCGGAGTCGGAGCTTACGGACGCCAACAAGGACGCCTCCGGGACGGAGGCGGGTTCTTCCACTACAAGCACGGGCAATACCTTCTCATTCGACCGTTCGTGGATGCAAGGCTGGGCCAAATTCGAGGCGTTGTGCCGGAGGTACATCACGGAAGATGACTATCCAAAAGGGCAGGCATACAAGGACATCGAGTTGATGGAGACTCCGATCGATGGCCTCGGTAATGTCATTTTCACCGAGCTGTGGCAGAACGATCCAGACGAGATGGCAGTGTGGACCCTCACGCCCTTCCCGAACATCTTCACCGACGCGATTCTCCTCAAGAAATACGAGGCACATGCTAAACATTCCCTTCTGACGTGCGACCTCAGCAAACCGATGAAGGGTCTCGAGCGGCACGGAGGTGACAAGATGACGGTCAACTTGAGCTAGAATCCAAACGCATATAACCACCAGCCCCCTCCCCTCCTGCTAGAAGCCCCTTTCTGCTCCGTACATAGACCCGAAATCTAACGACTCGAATAAAGATTGGCCTTAACGAGGACTGGGTCCAAACAGGATCAAGCGTGATGGAAGGGGCTCAAGACTACATCGATTCAACTACCATTCCGGGATAAGGGCGCCTTAAGACGAGGACTACGAACAGGCCTCATTGGAAACGTCTACATATATATTACACATAACACAACCTCTAAGCAAAACAACTAAGCAAAACAGTGTCGCGGACGAGTGGCAAGACAGTGGGCAGACAGACCTGCTAGTCGTTCTTCTAAAGAATGAAATTAATACGCATCGTGGGAAACAAAGAGGTGCAATTAACACGCATCGTGGGAAACAAAGAGGCACTACATCGTGAATCGTAATCAGTATGTTTCATCTTTTGTCATATCGTCATGTCATGTTTCACATATATGACAATATGAGGTTTTTTTTGTCATATGACTTTATGACATATATGACAAAAGGGACAAAATTTTGTCATATGATCATGTTTAAAAAAATCGGTGTCATATATGACAAATATGACAAAAAACATGACAAATTCCGGCGACCTAAACCTTTTTGTCATATATGTCATGTTATCATATGATCATATTTGTCATGTTTGTGATAACATGACAAATTTTACCCCGCATGGTGGGCTCAACCCAAAAAAGTCGCTCAAAAATTAAACATTTAAGAAGCTGATCGAGTGCCCTGTACTCAACCGGATGCTACACGGGCGACCACGGCTACAGCTCGGCCCCACAAAACTCTCTTCGTTTTCCCTGCCGAAAACATCGGTGACCGGAGATCATCAACGCATACAATGACAACTCCGATCAAGCGCGCTGCGACACGCGCGATCGAAGAGCTTGTGAATTTGTGATGGAGAAAGTGCGCTTCAGCGCTTGTGTTTTCACTTGTCGAAGTGAGATGAGGATGTATCTCAAAGAGGTGAGAGTTGCGGTGGAGAGCTGGATGCTGCGGCGGGGAAATCTAGAAGGGAGATGAGGTGAATAGGGACAAGATGACGACTGCCGAGGGAGAAATGAGGAACTGGTGTACTGAACGCGTCGCGTCTAAGCTAAATCTCGCGTCACGTCGCGGACGTGACGGTGAAAACACGTGGCAGAACTAGTCACATGATAGAAGAAATTTGTCATGTTTGTCATGAAAAAAGTATGACAATATGACATGTCATATGACAAAAACCTGACAAAAAATATGACAAATATGACATGTCATATGGTCATATTTGTCATATTATATGATCATATGACATCACAATTGGTTTTGACAAACAAATGTCATATGTCATATGACATGACATTCGCTAGGAATATGTCATATATGACACATGAAACATACTGATCGTAATGGGATATTGGACGCAAACCTGCAACGCCGCTGGGGGGTCTCAAGACTGAACCAGATGACGCGGGTCGGCCTGAAACAACTCAACGGGAAGGAGAGCGTGGGAATCCTGGCGTCCCAGGTCTGTAAGCTCTCCGCAAGATTGCCCCTAACGAGGCAACCCTTGTAACGACCTTACCGACCTGGGACTACAGGCGGCATGCCGTGCACAGAACGTCGGGAGCACACGGACGACTGTGGAACAAATCCACAAGTGAACATAGACGGGACTCTAGACCGCCCGAGACAGCAGAAGTCCATTGTACGACAAATATGCATGGAGGCCGTACCTACAACTGAGACGAGTTTCTCGGCAGTTTCCGTGACACGAATGAGGAGCACCTATCGGCATCGTGGGAATACGGGGCAAGGTGACATCGTATCTGTTCCCCAGGCTTGACAAACGGTTGGTGGGCTGGACAGTTGTCGCCGTAGACACAAATGAAGGGCAAGAGACGGCGGTCTGGCTTGCGCATGCCAAACTTTTCCCGGAAGGATCATTACCTCGTGCACGTACGGAGAGAGGTATAATAGAGAGTGGCATGCTTGTCAGGCAGTACCTCTCACGCAGCCGCTCTTTCCCCTCCCCCCCCCCCCCCCCCTCGCGAACCCCCTTGTTTCCTTTCAAATTTCCTTTTTCACCTCCCTAACCTTTGCCTCATACATTTTTCCCTCCTGCCCTTCTCTCCCCTTCCTCCCCTTACCTACTGTCCGTCCCGACTTGGCTCTCATCATCCTTCCAACGTTTCCGACCTTCGAAGCGACCAATTCGCACCCGCCCTTGAAGTTCTGCTATCCCTTCCCCCGGCTTCAATTCCTTCGCTCCTTCGGCGTGCCCCTTGGTCTGGTTATCGGCCACATCAGCTGCGTGCAGATCTGCACTGAAGCTATAGACGAATGGCACGCTGCATTCAAGGAACCCGCAAGGGCATGAACCCTGAACCAGACAGTCCGCCTCCACCACGCATTGAGGAGCAAAACACGAGTTCTAGCACGGATCCCCCTAACCCAGACGAAACGGGAGGGGCTCTTCGCCAGCACGTCCCTAATGAAGCGGCCGCGGCACCTAACACTCCAACTCAATCTGGCACCGTACCTGCGGGCTCGAGCGTGGCGCGGCCATCCCCTCCTGTGACGATCATGGAAGGCTCCCCTCCCCATTCCGAGGTGCCATCCCTGACAGCGAAGGTCAGGGAGAGGTTGCGGTATCGGATGACGGGGATACCGCTGTTGAAGACATGGCTGATGCCGGTACGTTCGCACTGCGTTGATACTTGATAGTGCAATGGGTCTCCCTGCTAATTATGTTCTTTTCCCTGCCTTCTCAGACTGGCTTCTGCCCGTGGAAGCAAGCACATCCGCAAGAAGACAAGCACAGAACGACGAGGATGTCAATTTGTTGGACTACCTGACTGATGCGGAGTTCTATACGTGGACTCTGGATGGAAAGTTTGCGGCCGGAGGACCGCTGGACCAGGCGAACGAGACCGTGACTTCACCCACGACGTCGCCCAGCAATGAAAACTCTGATGGAGTGGCCCAATCAAACTCGCCAGCAGCGCTCACGGGCAGCACAAGGTCAAACAATGGCGAGGCGGGACCATCGTCAGGCTCATCAGAACTGGCCAACAGCTCCCCGACCTTCACCATCAATCGTGTAATGATCGACCAGGCTAACAATGCCGCGGATGCTTTAGCATCAATGATCGCACCACCCGAAGAAGGATGCCTCAGTCCTCAGTCTGACGCCAATGCTCTGAGAACCCACGTCAACTTGGCGTTGGAGGGAGTGGAGAAGGCGTTCTCGGCCGTGAAGGCCGGCCCATCCTACACGGGCTCACCAAGCAGTACCGTGCAAGACGAGACGGCGTGCGGGGATTGTCTGCAGCGGTTCGACAGCAAGGCACAGCTTAATACGCATCGGCGCAAGGAACACTCGGCGTCAGTTCAGGTTGCGGTGAAACTGTGGGGCAGGAAAGATCTTGTCGATGTCATGCGAGTGTCGCGGGACGAGCCAGGCGGACCTAGGATGGGCTTTCCCTGTCCCAGATGCGACCTGCTGGTGACTCTGCCGTCCAACTTTCGTCGACACTGCGCAGTATGCGAGAAGGAACCAGGAGTAGGCGCCTCGTCCGAACGGTCCCTGCCCACTAGGGTGACCCTCGGCTTGTTGAAGACGCTGCTCGTGCGTGATCCAACCAGCAGCTACAAGGCACCTAATCAGACGCAACAAACCGGATGGGCCAAGCGTTTGGGAGCTATCACCGTTATGGCTGGCCAAGACCTTAAAAAATGCTCGCAGCTCATGGACCGAGTCTCTGCAGATGGGCGTCTGTATTCCGGCCGGCTTCCCCTGACCATCGCCCAGCGGGTCAAAGAGGCCTGCCACCAGGCAATGGCAGGCGCCGACGACGTCCTGGCCAAGCGTCCCGTGTTCGAACTGCAGTTGATGGCGGTCTTTGATGCACAGCTTGCTCCCAGGGCCCGACCCATGATGGTAGCACCGAAAACAGCGGTGGATTACGCAAAGACGTTCGAGAAGATGATGATGTACATCATGAGTCTGGTCTATCTCTCCTATGGCGAGGACCTGGATCTCGAGGACGACCCCAAACCTGCGGAAGAAGGTCTGAGGAATGCCATGACATCCCTGACGGAAGGGGGAACTACACTCAAGGTTCTGATCAATGACGCTGCCAGCCAGCACAAGCCGGAGGCGTACTGGCGACTGGCGGCGTACCTCTACACTACCACCTTGCCCGACAAAGCGGAGAGCTCTCTGCTGCTCAACTTTGTATCGACCCTGGCGCTCAAGCAGCCCGTCACCGGCGCTTTCAAGAGGGCGTCGGAGTTCACGCCAGACCTCAGCCGCCTCATTTACGTTCTCAAGAAGTGCTGGGGAGCGGCTCATCATGCTAGAATAACCGATCTCATCCAGGACATGGAGGATTATGGAGAAGACCTGGACAGAAGAAAGGGGAAGGATCACTTCCGTCAGGAGGCTCTCCGAGATGCACACAACATAGACTTCGGCTCCGACTCCCTGTACAGCTGTTCTTGGAAATGGTTGGACTCGATTCGTGCCTATGGACAGGCGTGTGCGACAGTGAGTCCATTCAATTCAGCTACAGTACAGAACGACAACTGATCAGCTTCGTCTACCTCTTCGTATTTTCTCAGAACGAAGATGGTATGGCTCGTTGCGTCTGGGCACCGGACGGCAAGTCCATCCGGATCGGGACCCATACCGTAGACCTGGACAAAATGAAGGCAGTGATCAAGGTCGCCGTGGCGAATATGGATGCTGCCCTGAAGAGTCTGGTGGGCCACTGCACCGTCCCACTCAATCCGAACTACTTTCCCCTCGAACATCTCGTAGATGATCCCACCTGGTCGGATCCCGGCGCATCGTTCGTAACCCACCCTACAAACTCCGCCCTGCTCCACGCAGAGATCTTCGGAGACGATGTGCTTTCCCGCCATTGTTCTTTCGTCAACGTCGTCGCCGGGCAAGACATCACGAAGGAAAACGTGACCATGAATGAAGATGCCATTGGCGACCTGCAGGAAGCGGAGAGGAAGTTCCTACTGCGGCCGCGGTGGCCATTCATCTCACCTCGGGAATGCCATGCCGAGCGGAGGAGCTGACAGAGGCAACGATTCTCAACGATGCTGGCGCGAGGGGAAGGAACTTCTTTCTCGGAGTTGGCGGAGAGGTGTTCATGGACCTCACGTACAGCAAAACAGAATGGGCGTCAAGCAAGAAGAACTTGCGGGTGCTGCTGCCCGTCGTCGGCAGGATGTGGGCGTTCTACCTGAGCATGGTGCGTCCAACAATGGACGTCTGCTTTCGAATGCAACATGGAGTAGACCGGACCTACGCTTGGTGCAAAGTCGACAAAGAGCCAGACGTTGGCACTGTCAAGTGGCGTGGTGAAGTGGTATCGACAGCCTTAGGGGAGCTGACGGCTGCAGCGGGTTTGGGGTTCAAACTCAACGTATCGACACTACGCCATCTCGCCGAGGCGGTCTGTCACAAGTTCTTTCGGGCAGATGTCCTGGAAGCCAACCACGACGCTGCCAACACTGCGAGTAATCTGATTGCAATGGGTTACGATCCCGACGAGGACGAAGTGGAGGATCTGTGCGACGCTTTGGACCCTGTCAATAGGGGAACGGCGGTGGTCAGGAACGGCAGGACTGGCGGTCAGGATGCCTTTTCCGCTCAATCGGGCCGGAGTCTAGACACATCATGGAGGCTGTATGCTCGGGTTCTGCAGCACCGAGCGGGCATGAACGAGAGCACGATGGCGAGTGCTCGGCTGGCGTCAAAGGCATGGCAGAGTTTCTGGTCTTTGACAGACATCACTATCGATTGGGGCTCTTCTGCGCCGTCGTGGATTAAAGCACGCTCACACGGATCGCCGGTAGATAAGGCTGTGCAAACGACATCTCCTTCCCTGAAGAAACTCCAAGAGGTCGCGGCAGCGCTCACTCCGGCGGGACCGGGTGGTACACCTCCGACATTCACATTACCTCACGAAGCAACCACGGCACATGGACAGGCGGAGACAGGCAACGCACTGCGTACTTTGATTAACGATGCAGTGACCACTGGGATTGCAACCGCTCTGGCTTTACAGAAGGGCCGTACCTCTGGACTCGAAGGATCTGGAGCGACCTTCGAGCAGAAGCGGATGAGTGCACGCTTTCCCATTGCCCTGGAAGACGTGAGGGCGCTGGAGACAATGCATCGAGTCAAGGTCGAGCAGCGACCTACGAAGGTGTACGCGGGATGAAGTCTCACGCCGTGGCGGACACTGTGGCCCAGATGTCTGCAGGACGTTCACATGTCGTTTGCGTGGCGAGAACCGGTGCAGGCAAATCGATGTGTTCTGGCTGGCGGCGATCAAGGCGCAACGCACGATCGGAGGGGTGGTACTGCTCATCGTTCCCTACAACGCCCTCATCCACGACATTCTTGCTTCTTGCCAGGATTATGGATTCACGGCGATTCGCTGGGAAGGCCCAGAGTCTTTCGAGGACGCAATACTGCATCCAAACATCATAGTGGTCTCACTGAACCGAGCCGTAAGCAAACCAATGCTTGGCTGGCTCAGTAATCCTAAGAACTCGGATCGCATTGAGGCAGTCATTATGGATGAAGCGCAGGTCCTGCTTGACGAGCGGACTTTCCGTACAGTGAGTACCATGACCGCCTCACGACACAGCTTGGATGGAACGACATGGCGCAATACTGACAATGTCTCGCATGATCTTCTACTATCACAGTGCGTTAAGCGCGTGCCAGACTTGACCTCCCTTCTGAGGGATAAGCCCTGGACATTCCTGTCCGCGACGATCCCCCTCAACAGGAGGCGGAACTGCAGAGGATGGTCCACCTGCCTCTCACATTCAACCGGGAGCTGACCCACCGGACAACCTGTCATACTCGCTAAGGACGTACTTGGACAGGAAACAGCTGATCGCGGAGCTGAAGGCTTTGATCGCAAAGGCGACTGGTCTGAATGCGTCTTTGGACGAACAGGTTATGATTATCGTCAAGTCCAAGCACGATGCTATGACCCTCGCTGCAGCCCTGAACGCCAAGGCCTTTTACACGAGCACAAGTGACGAGAATCCGGACGCTGTCTTCCAAGAGGGAAGAGACGCAAATATGCGTGACTTTCTGAAGGGCAACCTTTCGGTGATCATCGGAACTACGGGAATATCGGTGGGGATCAACAGACCCAACATCGGACTCGTCGTATACGTGGACGCCCCGTACTCGGTTGTCAGCTTCGCGCAAGGTGGAGGTCGCGCATGCCGCAATGGACGTCGAGGCGACGTGCTCATCTACCTGCGAGAGGACAAGAGCTTCGCTCCTGTAACAACGACAGCACCTTCCACAGACGGAGAGGCACTACAAATGCTGCTAAGCGGTACGGTCTGCGTGCGTGTTCCTATGGGCGCCTGGCTGGACGGTCGCGCAGCAACGTGCTTCGATCTCTGCGCGGAGCCCTGTTCTGTGTGCTGCCGGGACCGTGGCCTCAGATTGGGTGCTATCAGCCCAAATCCTTCAACAGTATGGAGCGCGGCAGATGAAGATGAGGATGTATGCAGGTTCGAGGTGGTCATGACTCCGGACAGCTCCGGTGCAGCATCCGTCGGACGAAAAGGGACCTTGGAGACAAGCAGCGCCGCAGATTTTCCACCGCTGGCGCCGTTGCCTCCTCCCATGGGACTTCATCTTTCCAGGCGGTCAAGGGCAACGACGAGGTGACAAATGAGGACGTGGCAGGGAGCAGCGCCGGTCCTTCTGGCTACAAAAGGCTGGGAGGTGCGCTAACGAACGATTCCTCCAAGAAGCCCCGCTCTAACGCCAACACAATCACCCCCCAGAGCAGAGTCCTGCGCGAGAAGGCTCTGCTACGGGCAGCGATGGATGCAATGAACGACGGTCCGGACATCTTGGACACACCAACCAAGTCCAGACCTTCCCCAGGATCCACTACGTTACGGGGAAACGTGTAGCGCCCGGGCTGCGTGCTGCGTGGGCATTGGACTCGGCCGACGAAGATGAGGAACCAGAGGCGGAGTTCTTAAGAGGCAACCTCAAGCGCATGGCAGCGGGGGAGACTCTTGCAGATGTATTGCAGATGCCACCTCCGTCGGGCGTTCCCTCTCAAGGATCAGGAAAGGGGAAAGAGAAAGCTGCTGAGGTCCAGACTGCGACACGGGCCGGTTCGATTAAAGAGGATACTGGTGTGCAAAGAGACGGAACTGGCGGGAGCGAACTCAACCGAAGCGCCAGTCCTTGGACTCCGTACACTCCTCAAGCCGGATCAGTACTTCACAACACGCCGGCCGGACGGGCTGCGGCTCAGGTTATTACGAGTTCTGGCAGCGAGAGCGGCACGTCAAGACAACGGACAAGCACTATTACACAAGGGGCTACTGCAAACACTGCGGTGCGCAAGATTGGCGCGGCACTTCCTCAGGTCCCTACCGATGCGTTGTCCGCAACCGGGCCAAGCTTGGACGGGCTGGCGACGGAGATGAGATCGGTGGCACAAGAGTCGGTCGACCGGCTCGGCAACATCACCACTTATTCCATTGCGGTCAGGGAAATTCTGGCAGCGACGAAACACAAATGCCCCATGTGCCATTTGCTAAACAAGCCTTCGGCCCACCCTCCTGCCAGGTGCACCACTGAGAATCTGGACATGTCTGCACAGATGAAATTCGGCGCGACCAGGAGAACCGCTGGGGCTACGGACAGGCGTGTTTCTACTGCCACCTTCCCCAGGACATCTGCCTCCGAAGGAACGAAGCCAAGGAGTGCCCCTACGCGGAGTACAAAGACCTCGTCCGTGGCATGCTGATGCTCATGACGGCTTACCCCGACGTACTCGCAAAAGGGGTCGAGATCGCTACCCTGTTTAATCCTGACTACGTCCTGGAGGCGCCGTACGGGGTCTTGAAGATGGGTGCCGAATGGCGCGAGTGGTATATTTCCACAGCGTACCGGTATACCGAGCCTTTCCAAGCTATCGCGGCCCTCTTGTTTGTCTTCGACGGACGAATCTAGACGCCAAATCTTTGGTCTTCAACAGACGCTGCCCTTCCGGACTCTTTCCCTTCCGACTCCATACCGACTTCAGTTTTTCACAATCATCGATGCGCATAATTTCTGCAGCCCGTACTGGTCTCTCACACATGCGCTGGGTGCGGTCGCGCCATCTCATTGGATTCTTCTCTACGATCTTCGTCTCTGCCTCCCCGATCCTATTGCTTCAGCCATCGCCTCTGCGTATCCTATTTCGTTTCTCCGGCAGCTACTTGACTTCCTCGTTCTCCTACTCGACATCGCTTTCATGGCTTCAACAGCATAGATCCCGCTTCTAGAACGCACCACGCTCCAAGACCCTCCTGGCCCTGTCGTTTTCTTCCTCCGTTCCTGCGGCGCACCGCGCTCCGAATCTTTTCCCGCCCTTTCGACTTTCTCTTTCTCTTCCACTTGCTCGGAGCCCGGCTCCTTCTCAGCCTCAACAGCACGGCCCCACAGTCTCTATCGCTATCTGGCTTCAACAGCAAGATCTTTCTGCCTTTTCGTCGCTTCTCCCTCACCTGCTACAGGTGATCTTCCGGGTTTCTTCCTTTCTCGACCGCTACTCCTACAACTCTTGGCCCTCAACGGCATGCTCCACGACTCTTCCTGCCTTAATGTGTTTCCTTTCCTCCTTATTATACTAACAAAATTTGCCTTCAACGGCATACCAAACTGTGCCTGCGGGCGACCTGTGATTGCGGGTGAGAAGAGGGAGACCGGGCAAGGAGGAGGGAGGGGAGGAAAGAACGAGGGGGGAGAGGGCAGCTGAGGCGCAACGGCACACAAAACATGCAGACGATGGACAGCCGATCTCGGGGGCGCGAGCTTACAACGGGTGGCACTAAATATGCCTGGTGGCTGGCCGTGCATTGATTGCCTCCGAAAGGCAAAGATCCGTCAGGGATCCTGCCCGGCCCTGTTTGGGCACATCGCCAGAGGAGACGAACACAGGGATCCTGCCGGGGCGGCAGAGATCCGAAACAGTGAGTTTTATATTGGTGAAGATCTGACAGGGATCCAACCCGGGGATGGAGATCCGAAACCACTGTGTGGACGGTGCATGCGTGTGGGGATACATTAATTCTACTTCACCTGCAGTTGGGATCCGAAACCACTCTGCGCAATTAGCGTGGAGATCCCAATTAGAACGCTTCTATTGATGCGGCACGGTTGTATAGCGATCCGAAACTTATTTAATTACTACATGCGGGCGGGATCCCTGTGTCCGCTGGATGGGATCTCAATTAAGCTTGTGAGCATACTGCTAGGGGAATCATAGTAAACGTCACGATTCAGCGATGAGCTTATTTTAGGGAAAAGGTAAGGCTTTGGGCACTGCAGCACACGTTTCAGCTTGATTAAAAGACGCTGAACGCTTTTCAGCGTCCATGCATTTGGATAGGTTTTGGGCACTGGAGCACACGTTTCAGCTTAATCAAGAGAGGCTGAACGCTTTTCAGCATCCATGAATTTGGATAGGACCTCACAAATACGTTTGGATTCTAGAAACACTAACTATGTGTGACAAGAACAGCTGGGAAGGTTTCTGTAGGGATGAAATTGAAATTTTTGAATTTTTTGTGAACGTTAGGCGTAGGAGGGGAGTTTGGGCGGAGATCGGCGTAGATGAGGCTTAGGGACATTTTTGAAATTTCTGTAACTACCCTTCGAGGCTTAGGGAGATCTTGCAGAGCTCAAACGGAAGCGGAGTTGAATCTCCGCAAAAAATCTCCGCGTCGTCTCCGCCACACCCAGGCGCAGGGAGTTTTCTCTGAAATAGTGAAGGCCTAGACGCATCGGAGACGCGTCAGGCGTTGAGGAGTTCCGGCAGGGCTTTTCATCTGGTTCCGTCGGACTCGGTGCGCCTTCGATGCTCTCTTCTCAAGGTGCCATCTCTTCGAGCGGGCTGCGTCCATTTCCCATCCTCTGACGCCGACGCTGGGCCGTGCCACCTTGAGCTCCGATCACGCCAGACTTACGTCGCGAGCTGCGCAGAGCTTGTTGAGCCTCTCCTCCTCCCCTCGAAGCCAGGCCCCACGTCGACAATATCCCATCCTCCACGATTGGGACTCGGCACCGCTTCATTCCATCCTCACCACCCAACGCCAGCAGCAGCATATATCATCCCCAGCAGCTGCCACACAATCGGCTTCCTACTGGGCGCGGTGCCACTGTGTGAGTGGTGAATCATATGACGCGGCGGGAGCGTGGACGGGACGTGGGGTGCGGGGACTTCAGACGCAAGCACATGACTTATATTAAATAACGATCGGTTGGGAGACTAAGGGAGGTTGGTGGCTTGGTTGGGAGAGCCTAAAGGGACGGTTGAGAGACCGGCAATGCTAGATTAATTGGTTGGGGATTATTCGTGGCGGTTGGGAGGCCGGTAATACAGTAGATATTGGTTGGGAGCCCACTTGTGGCCGTTGGGAAGCCACAAATAACTATTTAAATTTTAGGCTGACAACCGAATTACAATTCTCGGTTGGGGCGCTAGTGAAAATTAATTTATTCGGTTGGGGATAGAACATTTTGTATTGGTGCGAGTTTTTGTGGCGGTTGAAGATATTAAATGCAGCCGTGCATGACTGCACAAACGCAGTGTCCCTGCTCTCCCAATCGAAAAGGGTGTCGGGGCATATGGATATTGTAAGACGTGCTACATATGTCAAGGATGTGCTAGGATACAGACGGACATGAAGAGGGTGCGCAAAGGGCAGAGCAGCGTGGAAAGGAGAGTAAGTCTAGGCGAAAGGGACGGGTAAGCGAGGTTGAAGAGGGGAACAGCGGGAGAAGGGGGGTGAGTACGAGGTGAGTAAAGGGAACAGGGCGAAAAGGGGAGGAGGTGCGAGATGCGCAAAGGAGAGGGAAAAGCAGGAAGGAGGGACAGGCGGTCGGGCAACAGGCAGGGGGTGAGGCGCGCAAGGTGGGCGAGGGAGGGTATGGTGCGCTTTGGGCTGCGGGGCCAAGGCGATCGAG
This sequence comes from Tilletia indica, assembly GCA_001689995.1. Classification (NCBI taxonomy): domain Eukaryota; kingdom Fungi; phylum Basidiomycota; class Exobasidiomycetes; order Tilletiales; family Tilletiaceae; genus Tilletia; species Tilletia indica. The sequence continues at coordinate 21,856 of MAPW01000093.1, forward strand.
GGAAGAAGGGCGCTAAAGCCATGAATGTACACCCTGTGTTTCAAAATGGACGGCGCTAAATCCATAAATGTACACCCTGTGTTTCATCATGTACCAAGCCACAATTTGAGGGTAATAGACCATTTGAATGGACACAGAATGGCGCTTACAACGAGTGAATGGACATTAGAAGAATTTAGAGCTCAATTTTGATTTTGTAGTTACCCCATGAATGAACACCTTCGCTTCTGCCGTGCAAGAAGGCAGCCATCCAGTTTCAGGATGTGTCCATTCAAAACCGCTGTCGGGGCATATGGTTAGCCTCCGCGAACTGTCCGTCCCGGCCGGCCCGTCCGAGGGCATGCACCCACTGCGTGGCAGTGTACGGCGCCTTCACATGGAGGACCCCGCCAATGTCCGCACGGTCGATCCCGGCCACCGCAGCCGAGGTCGACACCAGACACCAGGTCTTTCCCTCCAAAAACGCCGAGAGATGAGCCGCGGTCTCGGCCTCCTCCTCGTCCAGCACCGGATGGTGGCCGGACAGCGTCGTCGTCGTCGTCGTCGCACGCGAGTGGTAAAACCCGCAGCCGATCACCGCCGCATACTGCTGCGCCTCGGCCCACGTCCGTATGTACACGATCACGGCCCGGCTCCGGAGGATGAAGGACTGTGCCAGCTGCCGGACTCGGTCCTCCATCTTGACCGACATCGGCAGCTCCTCCACCGACAGCCTGCTACTAGGGCAAACCGCTTGTCCACGCTCTGGTGCCCGTCGAGTTTAATTTTTGGGAGCCTCTATACGACGGCGAGCCTAAGCGCCTGTTCCCACTTATGAATTGACGTCTGCATCTGCAGTGCACACAGAACGGCGCCAAAGACTAGTCTGGTGGGTTAAACGTGGATTAACCTTCAAATGCAGTATGTGGGGTAGGCGGCCACTCTGACATGATGATCTCAAGTTTTGGATCACTGCCTCAGGATGTCCCCGCTGGTCCCATCTTGGGGCAGTGATGACTAAGCCAAAAAAGCTGAAGGGGAAGTGACAAGTGAGTAATAATTTCGCGCGGACTGTATAGTGACCCAACGGAATAAAGACTGGCCGCTCGTACGCTCGAGCATAACTTCAGCTAATGTGCGGATCGTCACGGAAACTGGAAATTGACTGCGAAAATGGGCCCAAAAAAAAAGAAAAAAAAGGGGGGGGGGAGGGGTCACGGGTCATCGGCAGGCAGTTTTTTGTCGCTGCCTCAAGGTGATCCAAGTGGTCCCATCTCCGGGCAGAGATGACTAGGTCCAAAATTTTGAAGGTGAGGAAGGTAATAATTTCGTATAGACTGCATAGTACCAGAACAGGAGAAAGACTGACCGGTCCTACGTTGAGCATGACTCCAGCTAATGTGCGGATCGTCATGGATACTGGTAAGCGGCTGCCAAGACGGGCCAAGAAAAAAAACATTGTCAGGCTTGGGATGCATTGATGAACACCTCACTCTTTTCTTGGTCTGACCCGTCCTGGTCTTTTAGCTGGCGGTCTGTCGCCGTCCGCAAACAAATGTTTGCCCATGGTAGCACGTTTTTCTGAGGATAGACAGGGCTGTTATTTTCTTTGGTGGGTGTACTGGGAGACAAAAAAGGCGCTTGCCACGGCGCACGGGGCTGAACCAAGAGAGGATTCTTTGTGGTTATAATGAAAGGAAGAAACGAATGGTTAAGAAGCACCCCCTATCGTGCAGAGGCGTGACTGTGGCACAGCGCTGCGATGAGAAAAAAAGGGGATCGCTGGACAGATGAGGAATTGGGCGCGCAGGGCAAACAGAAGGGGGGGGGGAGGGGGGAAAGGCGGCTCCTTCCATGGTTTTGCAAGACGCTGCTTCTCACGTGCGGGAGAGCATACAGGCGCCACGATAAGTGGGGCAAAAATTGCTTGTCCGTGTTCTGGTGCACAGATGTCGGAAATGAGGGGAAAGAGCGCCAAGACGGTAATTGAGTATTTTTTACACTGCTGCGGTGCCGTGGTGAGTGGAGGAAGAAGTGGTAATGTCGCTTGTCCACGCTCTGATGCCTGAAAGTTGAATCTGCGGGAAAGGAGCCTAATGAGGTTGATTGTGTTTTTCTTCACACAGCTCTGGTGTCACAACAAGCGGGCTGCACAAAATCAGTTTGCTTGTCCACGCTCTGGTGCACAACAAGCGGCCAGAGAGACGATCAATTAAAAACGCCCAGCGTTTAGCGTGTCATGACAAGCGGGCATCAGACCAGAGACAAGTGGCTCTCGATTGAAACAGGCATCAGGCACTTCGCCAGAGACAAGCGTTTGATTAAAAACGCCTGCATATCGCCGCTTGTCTCTGCTCCAGTACCTGCAAGCAATTTGCTTGTTGCTGGAACGTGTGTTGGCATGGGGTTAGGGAATGCCGATGTGGACGACGGCACGGAGATCGGAGCGATGAATGGCCGCCCCAGCGGCGACCGTTCCGGCAAGGACCTGGGACCCTCAAGGAAGTCGTTGAGGGTAGCGGCAGTAGCATTCGCCTCGGGAGTGCCAACCGGGAAAGAAAGGTAGACCTGCAACGAAATGGAAGTGAAGATGAAGGCGAAAGTCAGTACATCGAAAGCGAAAGTGAAAGAGAAAGAGATACACACCCCACAGTTCAACTCTACAGCAACCTTCTCTGCCATCTCCCGCGTCCGACAGATATCCAGCACAGCTCCCTCCACGTTCTCCGCTACCTGCTCCCTCACAGCCGCCACACCAAGCTCCACAAGCCGGCCCTGCACGTCGTCCACCGGAGCACTGTCGACCTCGACGCGATAGTGGATGTTGGGACGCCACGTAGGCGCACGAACGACAGCGAGAGAACCAAGGTGGAGACGCTCAACGAGCAAGTGTTCGACCGTGGGAGAGAGAGTGGCGGAGAGAAAGATGTACCGAGTGTTGCTGAGACCGGTCGCGTGCATGACCGAGTGCGTGCTGGCCCGGTAGAAGTCGAGTATGTAAACATACGCCTTGTCGAATATGATCGCTCCCAATCGATCCGCTCGTTCCAGCTGGGTAATGAACTGCGTGCATGAGGGCGTTAGCAGCCGCTCAGGCGTTACCAGGACCACCTGCACATTTGCCGGGTTCGTCGACTCTGAGTCGTCCGAGGTCCAGTTGTGCGCCTTCAGACCGGACGCGGTCGCTTGTTGGTAGGCGTCGTGTAGCAGAGCAGGGAAGGGAAGGGTTATGACGACGAGCGGGTATATCATCCCGAGCAGCTGCCACACAATCGGCTTTCCCACTGGGCGCGGTGCCACTGTGTGAGTGGTGAATCATATGACGCGGCGGGAGCGTGGACGGGACGTGGGGTGCGGGGACTCTAGACGCAAGCACATGACTTATATTAAATAACGATCGGTTGGGAGATTGAGGGAGGTTGGTGGCTTGGTTGGGAGAGCCTAAAGGGACGGTTGGGAGACCGGCAATGCTAGATTAATTGGTTGGGGGATTATTCGTGGCGGTTGGGAGGCCGGTAATACAGTAGATATTGGTTGGGAGCCCACTTGTGGCCGTTGGGAAGCCACAAATAATAATTTAAATTTTAGGCTGACAACCGAATTACAATTCTCGGTTGGGGCGCTAGTGAAAATTAGTTTATTGTTGGGATAGAACATTTTGTATTGGTGCGAGTTTTTGTGGCGGTTGGGGATATTAAATGCAGCCGTGCATGACTGCACAAACGCAGTGTCCCTGCTCTCCCAACCGAAAAGGGTGTCGGGGCATATGGATAGGTCTTCCTCCTCATCAGCATCAGATCACGCAACCAGGTAAGCATCTCCCTCTCTCGGATACCCTTCTCTCCCAGCAACGATCACTAACCTCATACCTTCTGCCCACCCCCAGCACGCGCTTACCAGTTCCACGCAGCAATCCATCAACCAATCCCAAGCTTTCGGCAGATCGACGCACGCTCTCGGAAGTGCTCCACATAACCAATCTCACACCCGTTCATCAATCTGGTGAGTTTTACCCTATCCCCCAAAGCAGCTCTCAATCATACCCATCACTGAACTCACTCTCCTCGTCAGCAGGTCGAACGCATTGGGTGACGTCGCGGATTAGATTCCAGGAGACAGCACCCACCTGCTGCGGGAGACGTGCGAGAACTTTCCCGAAGACCCGTGGACTCGGCTCGCGCTAGGGACAGATCAGGCAGTGAAGTGGGCGAGGGTGTTCAACGAGGCAGTGGAGGAGATAGGGATCGGAGCCGACTTGCGAGCTACACTGAAGCAAGCAGGGGTTCTTTCCGCGGGACCCTCGGCGGGACCCAGATACGGTCCTTTGACCTCATCAACCCCCCACAACCCTCGTTTGCATCCACCCTTCCGCGTCCTGAAGGACGACCCGACCAGACTCACCCCCCCCCCCCCCCAGAAGTTCGAAATCGAGGACAAGGACGGAAACCCCCAATGCATGTCCTGTGGCTCAAAAAAACCGAAACCATCGTGGCGAAAATGGAACAAGGATCCAACCTTCCAAGTTTGTCACCCCTGCAAGATGAAGTATGATAAGCGCGTCAAGAAGGCGGTACGTTGTAACCCCTCTCCCCCTGTTTCTGCTGACTACTGGTTACTAACTTCTATTACTCCTGCAGCTCGTAGTTTACTTTTTCCACGACTATCGATTACTGACAGGAAAAGAACAGCCGGCCGGAAGGAGGCATGGAGGATAAAGTACTGCGTAAGCCCATCATTGACCATAAGCGTTAATTTTGCTTGGACGAAGTGCCGAATCTGAGGGGAGTACCCTTGGACAAACGTGGGATTTGAGAGCAATGGTGAACAGCACTGCTATGGACTCGTGGCTGGGGAGCTATACTTGGCTAAAGAAAAGGGAAAAAAAGAAAAGCCTGCTTGTCCACGCTCTGGTGCCCAACAAGCAAAATACGCTAGAGCTGCAAGAGAAAATTCTCCTCACACGGCTCAGGTGCCACAACAAGCGGAACTCTACTGAGGCAAACCGCTTGTCCACGCTCTGGTGCCCAACAAGCAAAATGCGCTAGAGGTGCAAGGGAAAACAATCCTCACACAGCGCAAGTGCCACAACAAGCGCGACTCTGTCAGGGCAATCCGCTTGTCCACGCTCTGGTGCCCAACAAGCAGATTCCACTAGAGGTGCAAGTGAGTTCTACGCGGATTCACCTTTAAAAATAGTATGTGTGGTAAGCAGTAAGCAGCCACTGTGAAAGGATGATCACAACTTGTTGATCACTGCCTCACGGTGACCCTCACCGGTCCCATTTTGGGGCAGTAATGACTCAGTCGAAAATGCCGAAGGTGAGGTAGGGAAATATTTCACGTGGACAGTATAGGAACCGAACGGGGTAAACACTGGGAGGTCTTATGCTCGAGCATTACTCCGGCGGATGTGGGGATCGTCATGGACACTGGGTAACCGTTGGCTGGGGCGTGGCACAAAAACTGGCATTATTGCCTGTCGGGCGTAACATTAACACCTCAACTTTTATTTGCTCAAGCCTCAAGCCCGTCCTGGTCGTTTAACCAGCATTCTGTCGCCGTCCGGAAACATCTCTTCTGCCATGGTATCGAAGTGCTCTGACAAGAGACAGGGCTGTTAGTTTCTATGGTCAGGTTACTGAAAAAAAAAAAAAAAAAAAAAAAAAAACAGAAAAAAACAGCACGGCGCGCGGGGCTGAACCAGGAGGGAGATATTTATGGATTGAATTGAAGGAGGATGGGACTTGGGGGAAGCACCTCCTGAAGTTCAGGGACGTGACTGTTGGCGTAGCGCTACGGCAGGGAAGAAAATGAGTCGCTGGACAGTGTGGAAGGTTGGATGAGCGGGGCTATGGAGAGGGGGGAAGAAGGGGTGCGGACAGGCGGCCTGGCTGACTCTTCCTCCATAATTTTGCTGGGAACCGCTTCTCACGTGCTCTGGTGCACAGATGCGGAGATGAGAGGGAAGGACGCCCAGCCTTTTTTTTTTTTTTTTTTGGACACTGCTGCGGTGCCGTGGTGAGTGGAGGAAGAAGTGGTAATGTCGCTTGTCCACGCTCTGATGCCTGAAAGTTGAATCTGCGGGAAAGGAGCCTAATGAGGTTGATTGTGTTTTTCTTCACACAGCTCTGGTGTCACAACAAGCGGGCTGCACAAAATCAGTTTGCTTGTCCACGCTCTGGTGCACAACAAGCGGCCAGAGAGACGATCAATTAAAAACGCCCAGCGTTTAGCGTGTCATGACAAGCGGGCATCAGACCAGAGACAAGCGGCTCTCGATTGAACAGGCATCAGGCACTTCGCCAGAGACAAGCGTTTGATTAGAAACGACTGCATATCGCCGCTTGTCTCTGCTCCAGTACCTGCAAGCAATTTGCTTGTTGCTGGAACGTGTGATGGCATGGGGTTAGGCGGGAAGCGGAGACGACGACGACGACGAAATCAACTCCCCCAGTGATTCTGATGCAGGGACAGATGCGGACGAGCCGGAGCTGGACGACGAAATACAAGTGGTTGCGTTTAAAGTCGCTGATCAAGACATCATCGTCACCGCTGGACGTATGCCCAACAACATTCAAAGATCGAGGTTGAGGATCAGGCGTTGGGTTCTGATGGGCACGTCGTTGATTCGGATGGCAGTTCCGAGGCGGAAGAATCCGACGACGGCAACGACAGTTCCGGACGCGCTGGACGACGAGACTCGCTTCCACCCCTTCCAGAATCCACGCAAGAAGCAGACGTCACCCGCATTAGTTCGGCTAACATCACCGCCCCTACCAAGCAAAGGTCGATCCGACGTCTCGCCAACGCCTCAACCTTCTCAGCACATCCGCTGTCGGGATGGGTGCCACGAAGGGGAAGGGCAAGCCAACGGACAAGAACGAGGAGCAGGAAGGGAAAGGAAAAGGCAATGGGAAAGGGAAACGGAAAGGAAAGGGGAAGGGGAAGGTCAAGTCCAGACCCAAACAGACACCCAACCAGACAGCCGCTCAGGTCACTGGCAATTCCGGATCGGTTCATGTCTTCAAATATCCCTCTGGCCATCACTGGCATTCGTGAAACGAGGATAAGCGCACCTCGGTGCAGGCGCGGGTGTACAAGAACTACGAGGCTTTTTCCAACATGCTTCCCTCGGAGCTTCGGACTCGGGAGGACCTTCACGCCTTCGAAGCGTTTCAAGATCTCCGGGCTTTCAAGAAAGCGGCGCGGAACGTTCGCGGCGTCAAGATACCGCCCGGAGGCTTAGGAGGCAAGACGCCGGAGCCAGAGGACACCTATTCTGACGCGGAAGTCGCGGAGAATGACGAACACGACGAAGCAGACTCGGGCGAAGAGAGCGAGCAGGGGAATGGTGGGCAAGTGAGAAGGTCGGACATGGTGTGAAACAGGTGGCGGAGGACGAGCAGAGCGAAGAGGAGCGTGGGGACCACGAGAAAGAGGATGGTGAAGACGAAGAAAAGGAGGCAGCTGATATGGAGGTGGACACGGCGACAGGCGCAAGAGATGGAGAAGAGTCGGCATGCGATAGGAACTCAATTTTTGGCATTTTCAGTAGCTATACTCCGTGCTCCAGTCTCCACAGTGACGCAGGAAATTTCTGGCGGGCCTACTCCGTCCTCCGCGCAAAAATCAAGCGGAGTACTTTACTGACCCTCTCCCCCACAAGGACATTTCTGACCACCATCATGTTTCACATTCCGGCAACTGTCTGAACCCGTCGAGGAAGTATTTATTCTACAATATCTCCCTCAATTTTTTTCGGCAAATCAGGTGTCCAAAAGTGATTCGTGCGTTGCTTCTTGCCGAATCTCCTCGAGCCTTTTTTTATTTTTTTATTTTATTTTTTTTAAAAAAATCTTTGAAAGGCAGTACCGTCGCACTGAACAGCTTTTCAATGCTTCGTCTCGCTTGCATCAATCTGCATTCATTTCTCACGATATGTGGCGCACCTATGCTTCTCGGAGATTGATGTAATTACAATCGAGACCCGTTCTCTTCCCAAAGTTGACCGGGCGCCTGTAGCCCTGTGCCCTCCGCAGGGCCCTATGGAATGAACCGGCTTCTAAGAAGTGTATTAACTGAAAGCTACTCACAGAGACTGAAAGTAGCTGTGGGATGCTGCTTTCTTAAAGAGAGGGGAGTATCACATGCGGACATCGGGCATCGTAAAAATAATGAGCAGAAGAGCGGAAGAGGTTTTTTTAGGCGAGGGCCAGGCCCAAATTGTCCGTGTAGATGATAAGCTTGCTGTGGAAGAGGGCGTTCTGGATTTGATTTTCCTCGACGTCGAAGCCCTCTTGCGTGACCCAGGCGAGGATATTCTGGACGGACAGGGGGCGTGCTCTGGCAGGCGCGGGTCACGGGAGGGAGAGGTACCGATCAGTATCCCTCCAACCCTTATTAGGTGATATTGATCAATGACGAGTTGCACGCACCGAAATGACTTGTCCGATGTAAGCTCTCCGCCTTGGCAGTCCCTGACGTCCTCCTTTCACTGTGTGTCGCAGCCCTGCCATGGACGATCGCCTTCCTGGATCGGAGTCGCGGGTATCGTTTCTGGGCGGCTGGCGAGCTGATTTTCATTGGGCCCTGAAACAAGTTCTTGCTTGGAGCGCTGGGTGAGTGTTGGTAGGTAAAGGTCCGTCCATCTACATCTTTCTTACTAAGTCCTTCTTTTTTTGCACCACAGCTTTGCTCCGGGGCGTGCTGGCAGTCGAGGAGGAGGACCGCTTCGATTTCGAACGCGTCGGCCGGCACCCGTGAGTGGCCGGATGGAGTCTCTCTCTGGATCAACCCTCTCGAAGCTTTGACTGTTCCAGACTAGGACCGATCGCTCACCCGCCACCGCCTGGCGAATGCATGCTCCTCTCCATTCTTCTCGGCACCGTTCGGCGGATATATGTACTCTCTTCTAACCCTAAGCGGATGTATGCTCCTCCCCATCATTCTCGTCATCTTCTAGCCACCGCCAGGCGGATATATGCACTCTCTTTCGTTACGAACCACCACTGGACGCCCCGAGGGGACAGACGCTTCGAGGATTGCTACCAAATTGTCAAGGACAGCGAGCGCGGCATCAAGGTGCTGACTGGCAAGCAAGATCTCAAGGACGTGATGCAGCTGGATGGGAAGTGCCCTGAAGGTTTCCAATATCGCTTTCCCACCGCGGAAGAGCTGAAGGTACTTCACGAAGAGCACAACAGCTTTCTTCAATGCGTCCTTTGCACTCGACTGTGTGAATCCCGGACACAACTTCACCGCCACATCAGCTCACATCCTCAAAAAGCCTTGCCTTCCATAGCCGCAGCGATCGCGATGAAGAGCACCGAAGAGGATTCGGACAGCAATGTGGACGAAAAGGGAATGCAAGCGACTCAAAGCTCATGTGAAGCACCCGCACCACCTGCAGGCATGAGCGCATTTGACTTCGGTAGCGCAGAGGCCGACGACTTCTTCGGCAGAATCGCCTCCCCGCATCTTCACTGCATCATCGGCGACCCAAAGTCGAGTCCCATCTCCCTCGCGATCGCGAATAAAATGTTGATCGACACTTTCGACGCCAATAATTGCTCTTATGCTGGGCCATGCATGCAGAGTTCGATTTCCACAATCCAGGCTGTCCTCGGATTGGAGGAGGTGGGGGGGGGGGGGAAGCGGGTTTCTTGGGGTTCAAATTTTTATTTACTTCTTGGCACTCAAGGTTTGCGCGCTAACGTTTCCGCTCTCCGCATCCCTCATGTTCTTATTAATAACAGTACAGATTAGGATTTTGTGTCGGATCTCAAGCTGTGTCGGACATCACGTGCCCGACACAGCCAGACACAGTATGTGACCTCACAGACCACATATCGGGACCTTTCCTGTCATGATATGCCAGCATATTTTTTGACCTCAGACACGTCGATTTCTCCCAAAAACCGGCCAAATTTCTCAATTTTTCTCCCTGTGCACCTCGGCGGAGGTCTTCCTGATAGTCTGAGCACGAAAGCGCGTTGAAATCTGAGAAAAAAAGGCCAGTTATGGTGCTGGATGGAGCTCTCAGACGTTGTATATAGCATTACAAAATTTTCTAAGCGCGCTCCGCGCGCCTCTACAAAAGCACATATTCGAGCTGTGTCGGACTTAAGCTGTGTCCGAGGGTGTCCGACACACCCTGTTGCGATACTAAATATGGCCTACATAAATACACATCAGAAATAGACGCCATTATCAAGTTCGGAGCTTCTTTCTTTGGCGCCCGCGACGCCGCCGAGCTCGCCGGCCCACCTGTGGCGCCTTCGCTGCCCGCTGTGGCTATGCGCCTCGCTCGGGTTCTCCTCGACGCGGCGGAGAAGTACTACCTCGCCCGTCGGGCTGCCGAAGGCGCCCCCGCCCGCGCAATTCACATCCCTGACCTCGCCGCTTCCGCTACTCACGCCGTGATCGCCGCGCTCCGGCCTCTCCTGTTCGAGCGCTCGCCCCGCCCATGCCCGCTTCGGCTGCCCCGCCCGCTGAGGCCCCCCAAGCTGCCAGTCGCGAGCGCCCTGCCGGGGATGGCGACAACGAGCGCATCGCGCGCTTCGGCAGTGAAGAAGCAAGTTTTAATACAGTGGAGATACTTCGTATGTGGGCCTCGACGGCCCTGACGGCAGGCCGAATCCACCACATCACCCTCCGGGCCATTTCCGCCTGTTTCGCTCGAGAGGGCTTCGACGTCGAGCATGCCGCTGCTTGACACAATGTAATAATTATCAGGCTCAAGATCCTGTTGAGGAATTATTCATTTCACTGTTCATAAATCATAATATATTCTTCAATTTTTCCATTCTTTTTCTGGAAAAATCTGGAAATAGGGCATCAAGTGACGCCTGTGTCAGTGGCGGCTGATTTTTTGATGCCACGTGACACAGCAACGCAACAGAAGTCAATGTCCTTTACAGACGTCTGATTTTATGAGACTACTTCACGCGGTGTCTGCGCCAGTGGTCGGCATGGACTAAAAGTCTAACATTTTTCGATTTCAAAAGTCCAAGTCCAAGTCTAATGTTCTCAAAAGTTCAAAAGTCCAAGTCCAAGTCTAGACTTTAGTCACAAACTCAGACTAAAAGTCTGATACAAAATTTTGGCGCAAATAGTGACTTTGTTGGGACTTTTCTGACTGAAAGTCCAACTGTTAAGACTTAAAGTCGAAAACACCATTTTTGGCCATTCTCAAAATATCATTTTAAAAAATATCAGCCTCAATTTCGACTTTAAGTCACGATAGAACAGACTTTTGATCACATAGTCGCTCAGCCGTGTGATTATTGAACTAAAAGTTCAAAGAAGTCTAAGCATTTTTGTGACTATTGGACAATAAGTCTGACTGATAGTCCAATAGTCTGACATTTCAAAGCAGTGTTGGACTTTTAGACTTTTTTAAACTTTCAGTCTGCCCTCCCCGCGAGAAAGTCCAAGTCCGAGTCTAAGCCTAAAAGTGTGAAAGTCTAAGCCCGAAAAAGTCTAGACTATTAGACATTTCGAAAATCGAAAGTCTAATAAGAAAGTCTAAAAGTTTGCCGACCACTGGTCTGCGCGTAAATGAAGAAAGAACTCGTACGCGGTGTCTAACGCGTCAACGAAGGAAGAACGCGTACATGAAAGACACGTGAGCGAAAAGAAAATTTGAAGCCCGCGATTTCCGGGGCCGGAAGCCCGGAACGCAGGAAAAAAATTATATTACATAATATTACCTCATACCTGAATTATTACCGGAATAGTCATATATGACTCCTATTTAGGTAATATCATATGACCTGGTCCGGAGGTCCGGAAAAAGTAGGAGTCATATCATATGACCTCGAGGCCGGATCAGGTAATATATTATCTGTGAAGACCACTTTTGGGGATGCCTCGTTGAAAGACGAGCTCTTTTAAGACTTGTGAGCTTCTAGGGGTCTGACGGAGTCTGTGGTCTGTCAGTCCCGTGGCTTGTGCATAAAGTGACTGTCACATGTCACATGACTGGATGCCTATTTAGAGCTTGCAGCTGAACTTGATGAAGCCAAAGCCGAGCTCCAGTTGAAAGATAGACCTTCCACGGAAACACCACTCATCGACCAATTCCTTCTCCTGCTCCCTAGTCCTCAACGCAGCTCCCGAAGCAAATCCCTCAATAGACGGGAGTATCCCTCGTCAATCTCAGCTTCGGTGTCTCCTCGGCCCTGGGAGTAATCAGTCCAGGTCCGGTCAAGACGACGATGAGGTCCACCTGCATCACCACGGGAAACAGTACAGGAGGAGGAGGAGGAGGAGGAGGAGGAGGTTCAGGAGCAGGAGGGGTTAATGGACGGAACTGGAACGCTGGTGGTGGTGCCTATCGTCGAGATCACGAGTACTCCGAGTCAGCCATGTTCGACATGAGTGAGGACGAGGCGGAAGGAGAGGCAGCGACAGGAACACAGCACGAAGAATCAGGAGCAGGAGTAGAGCTGGCGTACCCAGTCCAACAACATCGCCATCGACGCGTCTCGGATATTCGACCTCAACAGCAACAACAGCGAAACTGGGCAGCTCAAGATTCTCCTTCTTCGTCAGTCGCGGCCTCGCCATCTCGACTACCCCAGCAGGCCGCACGGCCACAACCTCGAATGCGCGCAAGCTGGCTCACGGACTCCTTCGTTCTCTCCCGTCGCCAGTCCATTGCAGAATCACTCAACCGTTCCTCTATCTCCGGCAGTCACCGCAGCGGCTATCATGATCACGAACACGACGACGACGATGACCAAGGGTACAACCGTCCCGCTCCCCTAGTCGAAATCTTCCAGAAGGGCGAGCGTCTCGGGCCTGGGCTTGTGCATGACGGCCATCCCATTCAGATAGCTCATACCAGTGAAGGCTTCCGCGCACAGGACAGTGACGACTCTGGCAGTCAGCTCGAAATTGTTCGCAAGCTCGGAGAGGGAAGCTACGCCGTCGTCTACCTCGTCCGGGAGATCATCCCAGGCCCTTCACCAGTGGGAGAATACTCGATCCAACAGAGCTCTTCGCAACAGATCGACGATCTGGATCAATACAGTCGTACGCTGCGCGCGTCAGACCAGCCTCACACCAACCCCGACTCACCTTGGTCTTCTCCCCACCCCGCTCTTCGGTCATCACCCGCAGCAAAGCCCACTGGCCGCAAGTTCGCTCTCAAATGTCTCTGCAAACGCCATCTCGACGATGTCCATCTGGAGATCCAGCGTTTAGAGGTGAGACTCTTCTTTGTTACCAGCGAAATTTGCTAGAGCCCTGCCACTGAACCGTATGCCCCCTCGCACCTTCTTTTTTTGTCCCAGGCCACTATTCATCAGTCCATCGGTTTCCATCCGAACATCGTGACCTTGTATCGCGTTTACGAAACACCAGACTGGCTCTTTCTGGTCCTCGAATACTGCCCAGGTCAAGACCTCTACTTCTGGCTCGAACGCTCACAAGATCTGGCCGGCGGTCTCACCCCTGCAGGCTCCATCTACCGTGGAGATATCAGCAGCGAGCTCTCGAGCCCATCGCGTGGCCTGTCACCCAAGCCCTTGCCCAGTCTTCATTCCAACGAGCCCTGGGATCTGGACGAAGACTTCGAGAATACACCACCCAATCCATCTCTTCTCGGTTCCACCAGCAACCTGAGCCTCCTCTCCCGTCGCCGTCTTCGCCTGGTCAGTCGCATGTTCCGACAGATGTGCGATGCAGTTCAATTCTGTCATGATCAAGGTATCAGTCATCGCGATCTCAAGCCCGAAAACTTCATCGTCGAGGACAGGCGCTGGTTCTTTGACTGGGAGGAAGAGGAGGACGCCTACGAGAACGATGAGACTTCCCAGTACGGCGCTGTCGGCCGTGCTGTTGACGACAAGATCAAGGCAGATCCCCATTTGTCGGTCAACCTCCTCGCTGCCACACCTACAGCCGCATCCATCTTCGACCAGTCTAAACGCTTCCGTGCCTCCGACGGGCCCAATCGTCCCAGTCCATCCCGATCCGCCTCCTCATGGAACCGTGGCGGGCAGGCCTCACGCGAGGGCAAAGTGGTTGTCAAACTCACAGACTTCGGTCTAGCCACAGCTGACGAGCAATGTCGGGACTTCGACTGCGGTAGCCAGCCTTACATGGCTTTCGAATGTGCCAACGACAATGCTCCTTATTACGACGCTAAGCAGGCAGACATCTGGTCTCTCGGTGTCTGTCTTCTCAACCTAATCTTCCATCGCAGCCCCTTCAAAGAACCTAATGCGCAGCGATGTGAATCCTTCGCCTCCTTTTGCTACGACCCTGTGAAGTTCCTCACGGAGGCTTTCGAAGGCCTCACCCGTGATGCGGCCGAATACCTTGCAAAGAACGTGTTTTGCGAGATCTCCGACAAGTACCCTGGTCGGACTCGGATCTCAGCCAAGGCTTTCGCCGACTGGGCCGAGCATTTACCCGAGCACATGGGACTGGCCAGCACGGACGCCTCCCGAATCCTCACGCGTGGGCCGGACCACAGCATTACCTCCCCACTTTCGCATTCTCGAGCGGGCTCAGTATCTTCTTACCTTCCCTTTTCCTTCGACAGTCTCAGTATCCACGAGACGGTTCCTGTCGAAACATTGCCGGAACATTTACTAAATGTCGAGCTGCCGGAGGAGCTTGGCGATAGTACCTATATTCACCCCGGTGATACTACCTCGATGCCACGAGATGAGAGCTCGTTGAGTTCTCGCACCGCAAGCGATGGGGACGCCACTCTTGGGGCTTCTGCAAGCCTACGAAGCGAATCAAGTCCTCACGACAATAGCGCGCGGCAGTCCGGCTCGAATGCTCATGGTGACGCTGAAGACCGTGAAAGTCGATCCCTTGACGAAGATGGCGACGCGGGGGAGGCGACTGGGGACTCTGAGCACAAGGCACAAGGCGGAAAACCGCGGAGAAGGAAAAGAGGAGCTAGGAAAGGACGGGTCGCGACGAAGGCCAACGAAACTGTTCTTCGTACTGAGCGTGTCGTTGAGGGGCCTGTGACGTCGCCAATGCCAGCGGCTTCCAGCCAACGTCAACCTGCGTCGTCGGACTTAGACCGAGTCATCAATCAGCTCGCTGCTGCCTCCCAGCAGCTCGCTCGCGACATCAGCAAGATGAAGACTGGCGCTTCCTCAGGCATGTACTCCTCTTCGTCTGGTCAGGCTACAGTAGTTCCGCCTACGCCTCTTGATGGATCTGCAACGAAGGGCGGTGCCCTAATCCAGTCTACTACCGGCTTGAACACCTTCGCCAAGAATGGGGTCCTTCGCCAACCCAATATCCCGAACTTGGCCGCTCATCTTTCACCGGCTCCACTTTCGATAATCACCGACAACCGCTTCGACAACAAATCTTCGCTCCGGCTCAAACATAATTCTTCATCCTCACCGTTAGAGCATGAGCCCATGGAAGTGATGATGCACGCTTGCTCAGTAGACCGCACATCGCAACCCTGGCGTCCTCTTAATCCGGGTCTCACCAAGCCTACCTCATGGCGAGAGCGCAGTAGCAACAGCCACAGCAACAACGGGACATCTTCGACCTCATCGTCTTCCAACAATACTACTTTTGGACGGTGTCCGATACGGCTAGTACGCACTCAACTGCGTCTGCTCCTGCGGGCTTGCCCGGTCCTCGTCACCGACCTGCGGATCTGAAGATGGGCGATAAGGCCGTTGATGTGTCATACCTCGCAGCTGTGTTCAATGGTGTCAAGGAGAAGATGGGAAGTAGTCACCTTTTGGGAATGGGCAGGAAGACGCATCATGTCAATGGGGGTCCGGGCCAGGCGGGTCACGGTCACGGCCACGGCCATGGGCATGGACATGGTCGTCCTACGGCTCAGACTGCGAGTGCGCCTGCCAGGCACATTCAGATGCCGAGCAGCATTCTTCACTCTGCTGTGGGAGGCGTGCCAGCGTCGATGGCCATGCCGATGCCGGTCAGCAACAGCAGTGTGCTGTCCAACGGTCATTTGAAAAATGGCAATGATCTAGCAGGTGCTCGACCTCAGTGGCGCGACCAAACAGCACCGTCACACGTCCAACATCAGCAGCAGCAGCAGCAGCACCAACCACAACAACAACAACATCAACAGCTCCCCCAGTCTTCTCCTCATCAACAGTATCACCTTCACAACAACTATCACCAGCAGAATCACCATCGTAACGGGCCAGACAGCCTTCAACAGCCTCCTATGCACCACCACATCCAGCAGAAGGGAGCGGCAACCTCACTGTGGGCACCGCCGCTTCCGGGATCGCTGACCGGATCTCGAGAAAACGGCGTTATATCTTTAGGTGCGGTTGCGAATGGACACCATCATCACCACGGTGCCGTTCGGAACGATCATCACCGTGCCGTAGCGGGCGGCAGCGCGGCAGCTTCTCTAAATGCAGACGCGGCGAAGACATGGCGCCGGAACTGAACTTCTCCCGCGACCAGTATGCGGGCAACCTCGATCGGTTTATGCTATGTGCGATGCTCCTCGCCGTGGCGGACCAGTCTTTCTTCTACTTCTTTCCTTCTACTTGACAACAAACGCCCCGAATCCTCAAACTCCTCTGTACTTGTACCTCTTGAAGGCTGTGTATCCCCAATTCCATTGCTTCAACCCGAGCGTAAGTCCTGCGAGGAAACGTCAGGCGGGCATGGCTAGAACACATCAAATAATGTAATTTCGTTCCCTTTGATCAAGATTAAGTGGTATTGCGCTGAACATCCGTGACGAACCAGCATGCCGGGATCAGACATCAGGTTGCAGGGGATCCTTCAGTGGAGTAGATAGGGACACCTTCGAAAGGCCGGAGGACCGAGCCGAAATCGAAGTCGGGATAGTCGTCGGGGCTGCTCTGGAGCGATCGAACCTGTACGACCACGAAGCGGGTAGTGTTATCTGTCCGCCATGGGCGGCAGACGGATAGAAGTAGACTCAGAACAGAACGGAAGAAGGACAAACGCGTGAATGCAAGAAGATACATGAACACTCACCTCGCTTGTCTTCGATGTGTCTTCGGAGGACGGCGAGTCCGTATACTTCTGCACAAAGCTCGGCACCGATCGCCGCTACGAGCATTGGGGGTGCTAATGACGAAGACGACGAGGAAGAAAGAGGCTGGCGAGACGAGGCTTTTGTCTGTATGGATGGTGCCCGCCCGGATCCGTTGGGAGCGGGTTCTCCTTGGACGTAGTTGTGTTGGAGGCGATCTCTGCTGCGAGTGCAGTGGATGCGACCGCTCTGGTGCGTGCGTGTGGTGCCCAGCTCTTGAGAAAGTTCGAGCATTGGCCAAGCGCCTGGGTGGATATGATGGATTAAAAGAGGGAAGCATGACGAGGTCAGTGGTTTCGTTGCCCAGTATCCCATCAAATACGGGACCAGATCATCCTCTGGTACCAGAGCACGCGGAGGACGGGAGGGAGAGCACATGAGGACGTACTCACCTGTTCATGACTTAGCACCAACCCAAGCGAATCAAGCTCCTCCAGCGGAACCTCGCCGTCTTCCTCCCGTATCTCAGTCGATTGATGATAGGACTTGGTGCCCCGCGCAAGCTCCCGTAACCGCTTCTTCGTGCCCGGTCCCGCAAGTAAAGTGTGTGACACCGGTAACCGGTACTCCCCCGCGATGATTGCCCTTCCCCTCCTGTTTCTTCGCGCTGTTTCCTCGGACGGCGCTGAGCTTGATGCCGTACTTTGAGGCGACGGATCGAGAGAGATACCAGCATGCCGTAAAGCCTCGAGAGTTTCTTGGACGGGCCCGAAAGTGCTGTTCTCGATGGGTAGGACGGCATACGCGCATCTCAGCGTTCCTTGCGCTGCGCCTCCTGTCGATCCCATCGTCGCGTCTCCATCTTCAGCGTCCTTGTACCGAGCCGCAGCGCCGTTCGCGTTCCCATTCCCATTCGAAGGTCCGCCGTTCACTTTGGCATTGACGACCTTCTGCGCCGACTCGGAGTGGGCGTTCCCTGCTGCCGCCGCGCCACTGACGGCCTCGAAAGCAGTCTCAAGGACCTTCGTAATCGTCGTACACGGTACCAGTTCGACCTCGTTCCCTGCCGACGTCGAAGATGAGCTGGAGCTCGTCAAAGTCGACGCGGAGGACGCTGCGTAGCTGGACGCGCCTGGCGTTGGCGGCGCAGAGGGAGGTACCGCATGGAAGGCAGCGCGGGCTACGCTGTGGGAGTATGTTCCGCGCGGACCGAGGTAAAAGCACGGTGCCGGGGTGTATGCTGCTCCTCATACTTCGTTGGGGAAGTGTTGTTCTCCTGGGTTGAGCTCATCATGCTCGAGGTCGAGGGCATCGCGTCCAGCTGGGATCTTGTTGGCCGTCCTGGTCGCGTCGCTGGAGAGATGCCTCTGCGAATGCTGCTCCTTACTGCTGTTGCTGAACGCCCTGCGCAGAAGGTGATGGACATCATGCTGCATGAATGCTGGATCTCATGCTCATCATGGTCCACTTCTTCCCACTGGCTTCCGCGTTCCGCTACAATGTCCCCATCATGCTCAGATCAGTCACAGACAACCCAGACAGATAGAGAGAGAGTGCTTGCATTGAGAAAGAAAGAAGGAAGGCTAGAGCAGGGAAACTGCTTTCCCTAACGCCAGCAAGGAGGGCATGCGACATGACAATGGAATGGAGGTGGTGGTGATGATGCTGAACGAGGTGTAGGGGATCCAAGTCGACAATGGGCATACTTGTGATCCGATCAGCACCAGGTGCTGGGTCGCCCGGCAGCGTAGGTGCCACGCGAAGCCGACCGGCGGTGAGGGAGGGGGAAGCGAAGCTGGGGTGCAAGCAGCTGCTTGATGTATGGCCGGCGGACGTCGCTCGTCTTCTCGAGCTCGACGACCTTGAGGATGTGAATCGAGGCAAATCGGGCACGGTGACGGGCAGCCATGTCCTGGTAGAGGGTCTCGACGGCGTCGGCGCGGGACATGGTGCGGAACTCCTTGTACATGTTGTGGGTACCGGAGCGGGAGTTGTATCGGAGCCAGATGCCAAAGTTCTTGACCTTGGTGGGCTTGGCCTCGTGGATGGCGTGCACGGCGACGATCTCACCGGTGGCCTTCTTCATCTTCCTGTGGGGGGTTGGCGAAATCGCAAAGGGTTAAGAGTCAGTCCTCCAGTTTCACCGATAATGGAGCGTCTTGCCAAATCTCCGTCTCCGCGTCCTTCCACTCCCAAGCATCTTTCCGCATCATGAAGACATAACAACCCCCTGCACGCAATGACAAAAACCTCGATGCTGCCCTGCAGAAATCCTTCCACCGCGCATATACCCCCAGTGCCGCCGCATGCATCATGCCTGACAACCTTCCATAACTTGTCCGCCTGCCCTGTTCATGCCTTCCGTCCTCACCCCTTGTAACCCCCCATCCAACCGATCCACCGAAGAAAGAAACGAAGATAACGCACCTGAGCTGACGGACGAAGTACCAGAAGCGTGACTTGGCAACGGTGGTGTTGGGCGCGAAGATCCGCATGCGGTACAGAGTGGGCTCGGGGTCCCGCTCGGTAGGCAAGTGACGGCCAATGACGAGGAATCTGGTAAGAGAGAGAGGAAGGGGAGAAGAGGTGAGCAGCTGCGCGCGAAACTTGTAAGGGAGCTGGCGCGGAGCGGAGTGTCTTCTTCCGCATAGGTTGGTGCAGGATCGGAGGAACGGGCGGCAGCATATGCAGGCAGCGGGGCAGCAGTGGCGAGGGCGATAGCGATGATGGCTGCGAGACCGGCGGTGACCTTCCACATCCTTTCCGGTTCGTCCCCCCTTTCACCACTCAACCTCCCTTCATTAGTGATATGCGCATACAGTCGCGGCGGAATCCCCCTCCGTTGCAAGCCCACAGACGCCAACCCTCCTCACTGCGACCGATCCCGTGCGCATGTCCACAACTCCTCCATCGCTAGCCATCTGCCATTGACGCGTCCTGCTGTAATATGTGGTGATGTATGCTGGTCCGCGCTGCTGCCGGTCCTTGCCGTTGCTGCTGCTCCGTCCGCCTGTTATTCCGCCGCTGCCCTGGAAGAAGATGCCCGCCCCTGCGCTGGGAATGAAGAATACGTACTCTGTGAAGCGACCCATTGTTGGAGATGTGTGCTGTTGATCCTTGGTGACTTGAAGGGTTGATCTTGAGGTGATGGAGGTCTTAATGCTGCGAAGGTCGGGTGGGAGCAGAAGACTTGGGCACAGCTGAGCGACCGAAATTCTTCTCGGCCGACAGAAACTCCAACCACGTGGTCTGCGATTTTCTTCGTGGTTGGGAAAAAGTTTTCGCAGCTGGGCCTCCACATTCTCACCACCACTTTCCCACGCTCGCTTTCTCACCCACCCACTCACTCACTTGCCTTGAGCCCAACCTCACCTTCAACGCGACATCATCAAGCAACGATCCTAACAGATTTGGCCAATCATGCAGATCTTGTAAGCAGCCAACATACACCCATACTCTCTCTCTCTCCTCGCGCTGACCTCTCTCCCTCCCCACAGCGTCAAGACCCTCACCGGCAAGACGATCACCCTCGAGGTCGAGTCGTCCGACTCCATCGACGCCGTCAAGACCAAGATCCAGGACAAGGAAGGTATCCCCCCGGACCAACAGCGTCTCATCTTCGCCGGCAAGCAGCTCGAGGACGGTCGCACTCTCTCCGACTACAACATCCAGAAGGAGTCCACTCTTCACTTGGTCCTCCGGTGCGTATCTCTCTCTTCGCTTCTTCCTTTTGCAGTGGACAGGTATGCGGTCTACGTGTGTGTGTACACGGTGTATGCGTGTGGACGCGTAAGGGTGAGGACGGAGAGCTGAGGTGCTGGTTGAATGAGTTGGACACTGTTGCGGGAGAACAGGAGATGGGTCAGGCAACGGGCAGTGTATGCGCATACATGGCGTCGGAATAGGGTGGCACTGGGTACATGCGAGCGGGTGCTGTCATTGCGTGGAAGAGGGAAGGCATCACATGCTCTCAGATGAGCCATGACACATGCGGTCGGCATGGTGCAGAGTCCCAAGGGGGGTAAGGAGGATCTGTCAGCGTTGAGGGGAAACGGGGTCGGTTTGGCATACGGCATGGGGGTTCACCGCATACACACGTATACACACACACGCCGCATCACCTTGCCCACAACACGAGCCATTTCACTCTGACACAGCAGTAACTCACACGCTCCCTCCACATCCACAGTCTCCGTGGTGGTATCATTGAGCCCTCGCTCAAGGTCCTCGCCTCCAAGACCAACTGCGACAAGCAAATCTGCCGCAAGTGCTACGCCCGTCTCCCCCGCGCGCAACCAACTGCCGCAAGGTGCGTTCTTTCCCCCTGTCCACTCTGTTGCGATAGTTGTGTCCTGATTCTATGTGATATTTTCTACAGCGCGCATGTGGGCACTCGTCCCAGCTCCGACCCAAGAAGAAGCTCAAGTGATCGGATCGCCCTTTTCTCTGTATCTCAATGCAGGAAATGCCCCGCGCTCCCTCTCTTTTACTGTCCATTCTCTCCCCGTGTTCACACCCACTACATGACCCAAGCCGTTTGCACAATCCCATGTACACTCCCTTTCTCTCCTTTTTCTCGTTGGCTGATACTCGTGAGGTCCACACCCTCGTCAGAGAGAGAGAAAGAGGAAGAGAAAGTCCGCAGCACAGCTCTGTCTCTGTCCGCGCCGATGCTTATTAGAGAGCGCAGCTCTGCCTCGGCGGCAACTCTTCGACGAGCAGTCAGACCTACCCAGCATTCAGTCTCCCACACGGTTCAGATGAGTAAAGTTTTCGTTTGATGGACATTTGAAGGGGGAAAGAGGAGGTAAAAGAGGAAGAGATAGACAGGAGGGGGGGGGTTTAATGGGAGGTTCAGGAAACTTGATCGGAGGGATAGAGTGTCAGGAAGAAGGGATGTGGAGAGAGAAGAAAGGGAAGGCATCGTGACAAGAGGAACAAGGGGAAGGGGGGGGGCGAAGTTTTTTGTTTGGTTCCGGGGTCCTATGTTCGAGGTGAGAAGCGAGAAGGGGGGACGGATTGCAAGAGCGCTCGAAAAGGAAGACGAGAGTTCGGAGGAGGCGAGAGCAAAAGACGACGGGAAGGTTGGGGAAGCAAACGGGTTGCAGATGGATCGGAAAGGTTCGTCAGGACGCCGGCTGAAGGAGGGGCCACAGGAAAGGAGAGGGGAGGACTTGTCGTGTTCGTTACGCTGTCGTTAAATCATTGCCCCCCTTCGCTCCCAAGCTTCGCCCTCCCAGACCAGCATGCGCATGATCCACCCAGTACGACCCCATGAAATCCCATTAGCCATCCCCGCACCTTTCATCCCGCCGCATATCTTGTTCGCACTCGTCCTTGCACCATGGACTCTTCTCCCGCCTTGCCACCTGGACCCCGATTCCCCCTTCTCGCCCGGGAATTGCACCGCCAGTGTGCATCTCCCACGACGACGGACAATGGGCACGTCGGCGCTGACCTGTTCTGTTTTCCTTCCTTCTTTTCCGGACGCGAGGGTCGTAGACGAGGGCGATGCGCTTAGAAGCACTGCGAGATAACAAAGGCAAATCGAAATCAGCATTTTCGGTCTCAACACGAATGACAACAGAGCGAGGACTGACCTTGCGGTGGACAATACCAGGCCCAGACTCGTCGTACTCCTGCTTGGAGATCCACATCTGTTGGAAGGTGGACAGCGAAGCCAAGATGGAACCACCGATCCAGACGGAGTACTTGCGCTCCGGGGGAGCGACAATCTTGACCTTCATTGAGCCAGGGGTCAAGGTCTGAATCTCCTTCTGCATACGGTCGGAGATACCGGCGTACATGGTCGTACCACCGGACATGACGATGTTGCCGTAGAGGTCCTTACGGATGTCGAGGTCACACTTCATGATGGAGTTGTCTGTGTAGAGTGTGGGAGTAGGTGTGAGTATGGTACGTGTGAGAGCGTCAGTGTTGGAAGAGATGACACTCACAGGTAGTCTCGTGGATACCGGCGGACTCGAGACCGAGGAAGGCGGGCTGGAAGAGAGCCTCGGGGCAGCGGAATCTGTGTGGGCAAGAGTGTGTATGTTTCAGTTAGGGTTCGTTATTGGGTGAGCGGGTGTGAATAGGGAGAGGCCGTCTATGGCGCAGCAGGCGAACTGAGCCTTCGAAAAGAGGCCCGTGCTGAGTCGGCCCTTCCTATGCTGCGCCACCGAATAAGGGGCCCAAATGCCCTCTTGGCACAATAGAAACTCACCGCTCGTTACCGATGGTAATGACCTGACCGTCAGGAAGCTCGTAGGACTTCTCAAGACTGGAGCTGGAGGCAGCAGTGAGCATCTCCTGCTCGAAGTCGAGAGCGACGTAGCACAACTTCTCCTTGATGTCACGGACGATTTCGCGCTCGGCAGTGGTGGTGAAAGGGTAACCTCGCTCCATGAGGATCTTGCAGAGGTGCTCGGTCAAGTCACGGCCGGCCAAGTCGAGACGGAGGATGGCGTGGGGGAGAGAGTAACCCTCGTAGATAGGGACGGTGTGGGTGACACCGTCACCGGAGTCCAAGACGATACCAGTCGTCCGACCGGATGCGTAGAGGGAGAGGACGGCCTGGATGGCGACGTAGAAGGCGGGTGCGTTGAAGGTCTCGAACATGATCTGGGTCATCTTCTCGCGGTTCGCCTTGGGGTTGAGGGAGCCTCGGTGAGGAGGACGGGGTGTTCCTCGGGTGCGACGCGGAGTTCGTTGTAGAAGGTGTGGTGCCAGATCTTCTCCATGTCGTCCCAGTTGGTGACGATACCGTGCTCGATGGGGTACTTGAGGGTGAGGATACCACGCTGTTGTTATGAGTGGGGGTGTGCGTCGATTGGAGCAGCATACAGTCAGGGAGGGGGGGCGATGCGAAGTCAGCGGCTAGCCACCCAACCAAGGGATCTCGAGAGGAAGAACGAGGGAATGAGACTGACCTTGGATTGCGCTTCATCACCGACGTATGAGTCCTTCTGACCCATGCCTACCATGATGCCCTGGTGCCTGGGCCTTCCGACGATGGAAGGGAAGACTGCGCGTGGTGCGTCGTCGCCGGCAAACCCGGCCTTGCACATTCCTGAACCATTGTCGATGACGAGAGCTGCGACTTCTTCTTCCATGTTGGGCTGCTGAGGGTGGATGTGGGAGTGAGAGGTGTGAGTGGTGAGTTGAGAGAGTGCTGTGACTGAATGAATGGCTGTGGTGGATGTGGGAGGAGGGAGAGGGATGTGCGCGCGCTGGATGGGAAGGGGCGACGCACTCCACTCTCTTCTCTGTCACCTTCCACCCCTTGGCTTGCCACGTGACTGCACTCAGGCACTGCAGCAGTGTGTCTGTGCTCATTTCCAACTCCCCACTGACTCCTTCGCCCCTTTGGACAGCCAAATCCCTCCAGCCAGCCAGACACACACAGCATACAAACATCACACTTCTTTACAATCGCAGTCCTTCTTACTCTCCATTCCTTACTCTGTCTGACGCTCTGAGATGATTTCTCTCCCTTCCAAGTCCCAATGCAGAAAAACTTCCAAGTTCCAACCCTCCCGTGGGTGACTGAGGCTGTGAGCAAATCCTGCACCGCTCTCGTACCGAGTTAAAGTCCCGCAGCCATCATCACTCACTGGGCGGACAGCACACATGTGAGGGTGGCACTCCACAGCCAGTGATTTAAAAGTACAGCCCATCCGCGGAGCATGCCGGTGCGCAGTGCGCAGTGTGCAGTGTGCAACAATCAGAATAAAGAAGGTAGAAGCAGACCGTTCCTTCCTCAGAATTTGGCCTTGATAAGAAAGGAAATTTTGGATCAAGTTTTTCGGAAAATGTTTGCGTCTCGGTAACCGGTAACCCTAAGCGGCAAATTTTCATTTTTTTGGGGGGGATTCGATATTCGATAGCCCTCTCGGGTCTCTAGCAATGATTGTCATGAAAGTTCTTATACTTATCTCATAACTCCTAAACCTCCTACACCTCATACAGAACTTAGGAGGTAATAGTATGAGTATGTAGGAGGTCGCCAAAATTTTCTCAAAAATAATAGGAGGTAATAGTTCTCCTTTTTTCGAGAATAGGAGAAATAGTAGAAATAGCAGTCCAAAATAGGACCTCATCCAACACTCGTTTTTTGACCTCCTTTTTGACCTCCGATTATGACCTCCTATAGAAGATGGAAACTCATAATAATTGATACCTCATAAAAATAAGAGGTTATCTGTGACGTGACGATTGTTGGACAAAGACGGTACCATCTACCAGTTACCACAATTCACGACCTATGTGGATTGTGGTCTGACTTTGAAAATCAGCGCACCACCGCATAAAAATTAAAAGGTCAAAAAAACTCCCGATATGATCTCATATTCTCATAGAGAAGTGAGAACTATAGAAGCCAAGGACTCTAGGAGGGCACAATAGGAGGAAAAAATTAGTAGTTGAACACATCTCATATAGGAGAATAGGAGGTACTCCTATACTTCCATTATGCGTTATGAGTAGGAGATTGTCATTCCTGCAAAACTCATATGGAGTCGGGTGTGGCCCGTGTGGGAGATCGAGCCCAAACACCTCCTAAAGTAGGTATGAGTGTATGACGATCACTGGACTCTCTAGAGTCTCGACTTTCGACATACTGTAAATAATTGAATGATATCATCACCATCAAAACTATCCGGACATTGATTTGCCAGTCAAAATTAAAATATAGTGATTTACATTACTTCAATTTTCAAAGACTTTCTATCTTTTAGTTTCTTAAAATTCTCATTTCAAATCTAATCTCTCAATTTCTCGAGTCTTAATTGTTATAAGTTCTTTAAGATCTTTCATTGGAAAACAATTGGTACCCTAACATTTCAAATTGCGTGCATCCATTGCAACAGCCGACATAAGAAATTCATATTAAACAAAGAGAAGAAAAACATGTGAATCGCTGTTTCTGAGTTTTCAATTTAGTTACTTTTCCCGGCCTCGTGGCGCGTGTCCTCAGAGTTTAACATGCTATGGTAATACTCACTACTCCTCAAGGCTGTGGTATGTAAACTATGTATGCTACTCGTTAAACATACGATATACTATCTGATTTCGTGAAGCTGGTTTTGATATTTTGTTTTCCTTTCTTTTGAAATCCTTTTTCAATTTCTCAGATCAATGGCTGTTCGACGCCCAGGCCGGCACCAGCTCCAGGGCCTTCATCCATTTGCCCTTCAGTTTGATCCAACCTGAGACGTGTCGGCCCAGCCTTCTGTAACGGAGAGCAAGCTCTGCCGTGAATATGCCAGTGAAGTTAGAGTGGATTGATTAATGGGAGAGAGGAGGAAAGCAGTTACAGGAGTGAAGGAATAAAGATAAGATAACAGGAACGGGAAGAGAACGGAAGAGGAATGGTGATTGGTGAGAAAGAGAAAGAGCAGGAGCAATACCTCCGCCACACCTTCCTGGCTGCAGGAGGAATACAGACATTGGACCCTCGTCCACAAGAACCGTCAAGACGCGGAATGGGAGCCTCTCGGCCGCGACGACCTCGCGAAGGTTCACGACCTCGTCTCGAATCTCCTTTCCAAGCTGGAAAAGAGAGCGCAGCTCGACGCCGACCGCAGGATCGGATATATGTACTTACACACACATGGTCGACAACCGAAGGTCTTCGTCTCCCACAGGAGTGTTATCCGACACATCCGGACGCACCATTCGCAGCCGGTCGAACCTCAAGATTTCGGAGATGTTATGATCTCGACACTACAGATGGTCAGCTGGGCCGTGCTGATCATGACGGCATTCAATGACAACGTTGGAATTCTCTGGGATGGGTACATTAGTTAGTACACTTAGGAAGGGTTTACACTGATCCATTGCTGACATACTTCATTTCTACATAGTCGGAGCGGACGTGGCAAAGGTCTGTCGAATTGCATACGACGGCTTTCGATGCGCCAATCCAGGCCTCTCCCTCGTCGGGGTGTGCGAGCTTCTTTCGGCTTGTCAGCATCTCCAGCCCCCACAGCTCTTCCCCCGCCGGATGACCCTCCTCGTCTCGGCCTCGATCATCGCGATGATCCTTTGTTCAACACAACAATTTCACCCGGGCCCTCTGCGCTTGCGCCGCCGGCCCCCGCGCCGGACGGCTCGGACGGCGAGGCCGAGTAAGATTAGTTCCCCTCCCCCCCCCCCCCCCAACTTTAATGCTGTATACAATGGTCCATGGAGGGCGCGGCCTGGTTGGAGCGGGCCAGTACAATATCTTATTCCCTTCGCAACCTCCCCCCTCTTTTTCGAGTCAACCTCAAAAGCTTTCTCCCTTGTTCGCAGCAGTCATCCCAAGTCGACGAAATGTTTGATGAAATTTAGATCCTTTTTTTATGCGACGATGAGGACCGCGTATGCGACTATGCGAGAAGGAGCGAGATGAGTGGATGGATGGGCGATGGGGCTGTCCATGAGTCGGCATAGAGAAGAAGAGAGCGAGAGTATCACAAGAACGTGGGAGTGGTATTACGGAGCTTTCTAATCGATAATCACGCGATGTGTGAATTGTGACGTGTGCGTGACGCGAATCGATGACGATGATATTTTGTTGTTCTCTCATCGTTCATACTCCACCATCTCCACCAATCTCCCTTCCCCTTTCTTCTTCAACATACCCTACCTTTTCTGCAAGCTGGTCTTGCCATCCCGTTCTTCTTTCTTTTTTTCCACTTTCCTATTTCCACTTTCCAGATCAATGGCTGTTCCTGTTCGACGCCCAGGCCGAATTCAACTTCAGGGCCTCCACCCATTCGCGCTTGGCTTCCACCCCATCTGGACGTGCCAGCGCAGCCCTCAAGGCTTCACGAGCAATCGGACCACTGGACACTCGTATTCAAGACCGACCAAGACGGCGAATGGTAGCCGGTCGGCCGCGACGACCTCGCGAAGGACTACGACCTCGTCCCGGATCTCCTTCCGAAACTCATGACGCTTGACTTTGTTTGCAGTTGGAGCGGACGTCTCAGAAATCTGCAAGAAGGCTTACCAAGACAATCGATGCGCCAACCCAGCCCCCTTCCTCGTCGGGGTCTGCGAGCTTCTTTCGATCTTCGAACATCTCCAGCCCCCCGACTCTCCCTCCGCCGGATGACGCTGCTGGTATCAGCGGCGATCATCGGGATGGTTCTGTGGGCAACTCAAGATCGTCCCCGGCCTGCAGCGTCCCCTGCGCCTGCGCCGCCGGCTTCCCGCGGAGGACGACTCGGAAGGCGAGGCCGGGCAGGATGAGTAGCCCTCCCCCCTAATGCTTTTACAAATTGGAGAGGACGGCCCGGTTGGAGCGGGCGTAAGATTTTCGCATTCTCCCTTTACCTTTATGACTTCCCCCTCTGTTGTTCACTCAAACACACATGTATTCTCTCCTCTGTTCGCATCAGTCACACAACAGTCATCCAAGTCGTTCATCAATTTTTGATACATAGAGCTCGTACAAGAACTATACGTGCTACGTGCATCAGATTGATTTTTTTGGACGCCGTGTGGAGACGATCAAGTGTGATATCATGCTTTGGAGCCGCGTGGTCAGTGAAGTACCCTGGACGCGTCAATAATCAATGATCAATAATCATTAATCAATGTCCAAGGTTTAGCCTTTGGCATATGTACGCGTAACGCGTCAATAATTTGCCCAAGTCACATTATCGATCATCGCATCAACTGAAATTTTTAATTCCAAGCTCAAAAATACACTAAGACTTGTGAGTGTAAAAATTATGTCAAATGGCTGAATAGCTTTACCACATATCACATGGTCCTGCCCAGTTTTGGTATCTCCTTCTCTTTTCTCCTTTCCTTGTGGAATTTGAATATCTTCTTTCTCTTGAGCCTCGGACGATTCACGATACTCTGTTTCGTCGTGATACTCGTAATAGAACAGCAGAGCGGCTCCCTTCTTACTCCTCTCAACCATCGTTCCGTTCAGAAAGCCTTCCCAGCAGCAGCGCAGTAGTTCTTGTCTTTGATGTTTTTAGCGCCTGTGTTTGATCTTGGCGAAATCTTCCAGTGCCGGCGCTAACTGCTCCAGCCTCCACGTTTGGCGGCGCGCGGAGGTGAAAATTGCCTTCGCGGTCCGCAATTCGCGGAGTCCCGTTCAAAAAGCGTCCCTTCGCGTCGCGGAGGTCGCGGAGGTTTTTGGGCGGAGGTGCGGAGAGAAGAAACACTCCGCGCCTCCGCAGTCCAATCTTCACATTGTATAATCGACAATCACGTGATGTGTGAAGTGTGACGCGTGCGTGACTCGAATCGATGACGATGATATTTTGTTGTTCTCTAATCTTTCATCCTCCACCATCTCCACCACCGCATCCACTTCCCCTTCCACTTCTTCTTCAAAATACCCTACCTTTTCTGCAAGCTGGTCTTGCCATTCCGTTCTTCTTTCTTTTTATATCCCTTTTTTACGTTCTCAGAATGGCTGTTTGACGCCCAGGCCGAATTCAACTTTGTGGCCTTCATCCATTCGCGCTTGGCTTCCATCCCATCTGGGACGTGCCAGCGCAGCCCTCAAGGCTTCACGAGGAGTGCGACCACTGGACACTCCTCTTCAAGACCGAGCAAGACGCCGTATGGCAGCCCTTCGGCCCCGACGACCTCCCCAAGGCATACGATTTCGTGCCGAATCTCCTTCCGAAACTCAAGAAGAAGGCTCAACTCGACGCTGACCGCAAGATTGGTTACATTGCTTACACATGCACGGCGAACAACCGAAGGTCTTCGCTTCTCACCTCAGTCTCATCAGACACATCCGCACCCATCATTCGGAACCGGTCGAAGCTCAAGATCAAGATTTCGGAGATGTCATAATCTCAACACTGCGGATGGCCAGCTGGGCCGTGCTAATTGTCATGGCTCTCAGCGACATCATCAGAATCCTGTGGGACGGTTACATCAGTGAATACATACGCGTCACAGCTTACACTGACTTATTGCTGACCCTTGACTTTCTTTGCAGTTGGAGCGGACGTCTCAAAGGTGTGCAAGACGGCTTACCAGAAGAATCGATGCGCCGACCCGACCCCCTTCTTCTTCGGGGTCGGTGAACTGCTATCGGTCTGTCAGTACTTGCAGCCCCCACAGCTCTCCCCCCGCCGGATGACCCTCCTCGTCCCAGCCTCGATCATCGCCATGATCCTTTGCTCAACGCAAAAGTTCCACCCGGCTTCAGCGCCCCCTGTGCTTGCGCCTCCGGCCCGCGCTGCGGACGACTTGGACGGTGAGGCCGAGCAAGATCAGACCTCCACTCCCTTCCCCCCCCCCCCCCCCCCCCCTCCCCCCACCTTAATGCTGTATACCATGGAGAGAACGGCCTGGTTGAAGCGAGCCAGTAGAATTTCTTATCCCCCCTTCGCACCCTCACCCTCTTTTTTTGAGTCGATCGCAAATGCATCCTTCCCTGTTCGCAACAGTCATCCAAGTCGAAGAAATGTTTGATCAGATTTCGATTTTTTTTGGCGACAATGACTGCGATGTTTGATTTTCGTGAAGGCCCGAGGCCGATGATACCCGATATGACATACCTATGCAAAAATTTGTGCGCGTACTATATTATATACCTATCACGATTCACAATAGTATCCTTTTGGGACAACGAAATGAAAACTGATATCATTGTATGCCGTTTGTGCCTTGTGGTAGTTGGTAGTATACTGTGTAGTACTCATAATTTAAATTGTCAAAAAGGAGTATGATGGTACTGCTATTCGGTTGAGTTCGACCGCGATCTCTCGGAACGTCTTGCGGGCTCGGTTCCTGAAGGCCAGGTGCTACGTCAGAAAATTAAAGCACGTACCACTGAATGCTCACGTGTCACGCTCGCGGCTCGGCCATCTCGGCCTTTTGCAGAGCGTTGTCAGCCATGATTTCCATGAGCTCGGCTTGGAGGGCCCGAGCTCCGGCTTGCACGAGATCGGCGGTGGTGGTAGTTTTCTGGTTATATGAGGAGCGGAACTCCGCCGGAGGCGTGGAACATACGCCCTTCCTTAACTCCAACTTGAGCATAGCGACATTTCTAGTGCCTCACATCGTTTCTGTTGCAATCAATACCTCTTGG
The DNA here is from genome assembly GCA_001689995.1 of Tilletia indica. Classification (NCBI taxonomy): domain Eukaryota; kingdom Fungi; phylum Basidiomycota; class Exobasidiomycetes; order Tilletiales; family Tilletiaceae; genus Tilletia; species Tilletia indica. Next base: position 52,878 of record MAPW01000093.1, read on the forward strand.
AAGTTATTGAAGCACAAATATGCATGGTTTATGCCGTTGTTATGTCCTAAAGTTGCTCATTTTCCCAGAATTCCGCACGATTCCGCGGAATTCGGACGGAATTCTGGCAGAGCGCACTCGAAATGAGGTCACGTGTGACGTGAACCTTATTTTAACTGTCACGTAAACTCATAGCTCCGTCGGAACTCCACGGAAGTTCCGTGAAAGGTCCGATAACATTTTGTCGACTAAGCACTCCGCATATTTTTCGACAAAGGTCATCATCGAGCTCCGCGCTCCGCATAAATCCCGACGGATATTTTTGTTTCTGGAAGTCCAAAAATTTTCAAAGAATGAGCTCCGCGCTCCGTCGAAGCAGCGCGGAGGCCGCAAAACCCGAGATCCGTGCCAGCTCCGGGGACAGCCTTGCCTGTGAGATGCAAAGTGACAAATGCTTCACGTATCGGAGGGCTGACTTAAGAAGCGTTAGATGACTTTCGAAGATTTTGTTTGACCGAGGAAAAAGCGACATCGACCTCATGAAACCCAAAACTCCAAAGAGTCCGGGTCAAAAAAAAAACAGATGACAGATAAACCAACCAATTCATCGCGAATCGCCGTACAGCATGTCGAAACACTGGCCGAGTGCCGGAGTGCGGTATCGAGAGACTAGGGCCTATAGAAGGACTTTAAATAAGCAAATAAACAGTGGTAAACTCACCCCGAGGGATTCAGTCATCCGCGAGTCTGCGAAGCGGTGAAGGACTGCATCACTCAAGAGTCAAGTTCTCGGCCGCCTAAAAGAGGTCACTGCAACTATTCTTGGCCTCTTCGCTCAGATGGTAGAGCAAGAGGTTGAGAACAGTAGCCACTGAGACCTACCTGAAGTCGCGGGTTCGATCCTCAGCCCCGGCCAGGCTGTTGATCGACTTGCACTGAAGGCAAGCAACCTGTGGCCGGCCTTGGCTGGGACGGGTGTCAGGGTTCTCATTAGAGGGCCCTGCCCCGCGGACTCCACCCCCACCCCCTCTGCCCGATGATGCCGTTAGCGTAATTCCAAGCTTGCTTGGTCGCGGACGCGCGGAGGGCGCCCACCTTCCCCCCCCCCCCTCCCTCCCGCCGCGGGGCTGGGCCCTCAAGCCCACCCTGAACCCGTCCCAGCTAGGACCCTGAAGCTATCAAGCTGACGGAGCAAAGGTGGGGCCTGTGTAGACAGGTCCCCGAGAGGGGGCTTTGCCCCTCTCGCGTTAGATAAGAAATTGCCTTTTTATTGCCCGACATGCTTGGATGCTTGCCAATAGAAAAGGTTGTAAAGGAATGAAATGAACAGAATGCGATGACATTTTGTTGACAAGCCGCTGACAAGCGGATGATACACCATTTCATTTCGATTATGTAATACGTGCCATGTGCCATGCGCGCGACGCGAAATTTTTTGGTGCGTGGCGCGTCGACGCGTTGCGCGTAGCGCTCTTTACACCGCCGCGTAGCGCGTTCTCGACCCCCCACCAGTTCATTACCTTTGCATCTTCGTGTCTCGGCCCTACCACCACTTGTCCTCTCACTCTCGCAGGAAACGACTATAATACGATTGCGATCCAACATGAAAAGAGCTCCAGCGAACATGTGCGTACCTTTTCCAGCTCCCAGCTCGCACACAATAGGTACTTACTTTTCTCTCTACCGCCCTGATTTTGGTTCCCTCTCCGCAGTACCGTAAGCGGCAAGACTGCCCTTCCTCGCCAGAACCAGCACCGAGACACCTCACGCAGGTTGCGCGGCACGATCAATGGTATGATGAAAACAAACGACAATTTTGAAGACGGGGCTGCCTTGGACGATGAGTTTGGAGACTTCGAGGATAGAGATGAAGACAACTTCCTGAACGTCAGCGGCGCTGACGACGATCAAGACGGGTTCAGTACGAAGACGAAGAAGCTGAAGACAGTCTCTCGGGAGGAAAAGGACCGGGACCCCGGCAGGCCGGCACACCCCTTACGATGCAGAACCCCTCATGGCGCGGTGCAATCAAGGTCGTCCCTACAAGACGGCCATCAGCACCGCAACCATTCGCGAGACACACGCGCGCGCGGTTGCACCAGTCCAACTGTCTTTTGCAGCTCGGCGCCATGGAACTATGGCGCTTGTCTCTCAGAGCACGTCTTCGAGCACTCCTGTTTCCCGGAGCACACCCTCTTCTCGGGCTTCCATCCAATCCAACTCATCTTCGCTTGGTACCCCTTTCAGGCGCAATGTACATTCCCGTGGTGAGTCAACCGACTCAGGCGCATCTACACTCGAGCAGGTAGTGCACAAGTATCACCAGCAACAACACGGGACTAAGATGGCCCTCGGAGCGGATGAGCACGGCGAAACCACCGTGGCCCAAATTCTGTCCGCTATTCTGGGCACCCTTCAGGATCTACGGTCGGATATTTCTTACCTCGCCGATTCGCGCCAGGGAGGAGAAGATCGGATAGAAGGTTCGTCGCAGATATCGGTGCAAAAACGTAAACAGATCATCGCAGGAGATAGGGAGGTCTGCGCGGAGACAGCCAAGGATTACACCGAGCAAACGGGTATCAAGTTGGATCCCAAATGTCTGTTCACATCCGCAGACGCCCGAGCTGCCTACGCTAAGCACAAGAAGGTTACCTCCCTGAAACCATCTCAGGCAATCCCAGTGGAGTTCTATCTCCGCGACAAAGATGGCGATGCGGCCAGCCCAGATAGAGTCGGTCTCGTAAAGGAGCTTTTTCGAACGCTGGTGGCCAGTCTCGAAGACCTGGAGGACCGCCGCGTGAAGGACGCGGAGGGCCGACGAGTCGGCACCAAGTCGATGACCTATTACAAGATGATTCACCGCTCTGCGTTGATTCAGGTCTTCCGCGACGCGGCGAAGCAGATCCCCGAGTTGCGCTACTGCAGGAACCACTGGAAGGCTTTCAACATCGTTGACCGCCGCCTCAAGAGCATCCAAGAGAGGGACGCAAAAGGTGAAAAAACGGTCGCCAAGGCGGAGGCTTCCGAGTCCCAGATGGATGTCGAGGCCGACGACGACAACGACGAGGCGCTTACAACACCCTCTACACCCGCGACGCCGAGCTCCGCAAGTATGAACCATTCTCAACGGTCGCACCTCCAAAGATCCCTCGGTGCCGACGGTGATCCGTGATGTTGGCGACGTGGCAAGGACCACTGGATCCGATCGTAAGTGGTCGAGAGATGGTCTGCCGGGCGTTATGTACGAACCGCTGCTAACAAGGCGTCTTGGACTATTTTTCTAATGTCCAAATACTTTCAGCTGCAACCGCACGACAGATTCAGAAGAGGAAGTTCGTCGTTGCGACAGACGGCGAAGAGGATCGTGTCGAGAACCATCCAAACAGTGTGGCCAAGAACTGGCCGAGACACCAGCAGAGTGATCCCGAGGCCCTCAAGACCTCTAACAAGTTCCCCATGCCCGGCCTTGGCTTCTTCGTCAACAATGCACGAGTAAGTGGATAAGTGCATACGTGGCTACAGCAGACGGACGTAGACTTTCTCCATTCTTACGCTAGAATCTTCACCATTGTTCCTCTCCTTACAGGCCCAAGACTCCCAGACGCAAGCACCCCAGGCGCAAGTGTCCACCTCAGGAAACCCATTCACTGGGTACGGTCAGCAGGTGCACCGCCACAGCATGCCACCGCCACTCCCACCTTCTATGAGTAACTGCATCCTGCCTGCCTGACGGTTTGACAACAAGAACTGTACCCTGACTGCAATTGGTATCTTCGTAAGCAGCGCCTACAGCAGCTGCAGCCGCAGCAATGACAGCAGCAGTTGTGGCAACAGCAGCCGTCGTGGCAACAGCAGTCGTCTTCATGGCAAGACCGCCTACCTTCGGCATCTCGGCAAGACTTCCGTTACCCTTCTCCACCGTCGGGCATGCCTGGACCACCCGACATGAATTCCTTTCCCTTCTCGCAACAATGAGGAATGGACTATCAAACTCATCGATGCGATTCATCTTCGGCTCGACACAGCGCCATGCCTGTCTCCCTTCCGAACATCGCACGTCAAAGAAAAAGAAATAACGCAACTCATCACGCTACTTTCCTCTCCACGAGACCATAACCAAAGCGAACCCTCCAGCTCCACGAGCGACTCCGTTCCAGCCTTCCAGGACATCCAACGTGGCTAAACTATGACTCTCTTTCCGTATCCGGTGCTGCTCTCGCAAATCTTCTCGCGCCGGCCACCTAACAACCATAACCATCAAAAAAAACTGGCACGTCCATGTGTATTCTGTTGCCTGTGGGCTACGGTTCCGTGGACTTCATTGTCGTACGTCGTTATTGCCAATGGAGCTCCTCTCTCTTTTCTCTTTCTTTCGAATCGTGCTTTGGGCGGATCTCAACCGGTATAATCCGTGGAAAGGGTTGTAGTCAGAATCAGGACGAGCGATGTTGTTGCGGAAGGCATGAGCAGAACGCGTCTCACGCCTCACGCGTCGCGCGAGGCGGCGACTCTTGATTGACGCGTTCTGCGTGTCACTGTCAATGCCAGGGCAATACCTCCATCATACTTCCAGCCACCATCACCTCGTTCTACCACCACAATCCGAGATCGGGACAGAACCTCTTCGACATCACCGACCTCGCCCCCAACCCGTTTTTCGGCATGTATGACTTCATCACGCCTTCTCCTGCTCCTCGCTATGATCTACCCGACATTCCACCGAGGATTCAGGATGATGCCGTCAACTGACAATTTGCTCGACCTGTCCTCTATTCCTCCGGGCCCTTTGGAATCAGAAAACTCTGGCGGCCACGAAACGCTCAGCGATTCAACCCTATCATTCGTTTTCAGCAGCTTCGATCAGCGTCTGTCTGGCCACATCACCACAGAGGAGCTGAGTTGCGGCATCAGCGCAACCCGTTTGCCTCCGGCTACACAGCAATCTCTCCAGACCGCCGCCTCTCAAACCAGTGGTGCCGTTGAAGGAAACTTCCCCTTTTCCAACCTCTGGGCACATATGGTAAGCACAGTCTTTCTCCGTCTTCCTCCATCGACCGTCGCTGGTTCTCCTTGGACTCGAGGTTGATACTAACAGATAGGTCCCCTTCCGGCTTCCGCAGCCCGGTCCAACCCAGAACAGCCGTCTTGAATACGATGCTTTGCTTGCCACTGCTCAGAAGGTTGCATCATCACAGTCACAGTCTCGGCCTCCTGTCTCTTCCAGTGCGCGTCGCCCTCCTTTACCTCCTCCTCCATCAAACTCTTCCAGCTTTCCGTCCTCTCAGCCTCTCAGTCACCGTACCACCGCTACCGCTAGCACTAGGGCCGCCCTACTCAGGTCAACCAACGATCTTACGGAAGCTCCTGATGTCCCGGCCAAGAGAGGTCGCGCCGAATCTAGCGATCGCGACTCGCAAGGTTTCGTCGAGAGGGCTGGCTCAATCGAAAGAAATCCGCCGTCCGAAATGGGTCCAACTAATATCATATGAGTATTAGGTGCACATTTTTTCGGGCCAAACTCATATGAGATTAGTATTAGGTACCTCATATGAGCTCATATGAGACTATGATATGAGAATTATTAGTATGATATTGCAAAATCGCCTCTCCTCCAGAGACGAATCCGTCACGTGTCCCAAATTTTTGCCGCACGGGGTCACAAAACGCGTCCCCAGTCGTGTCTAGTTGCGCGCGCGTCTCCATTTTGCCTTTCTTCTTCGTCCTGACTCTCTTTCACATTCAGTACCTGCGCTCACCCATCGGTATTCGTCGGTCTTCATCCTGTCTCCCTCATTTTATCTTACTTATAACTCAACAAAGCGTCAAAGGCTCGGCGCAAGCATTTTCTAGATGAGGTTGTCGCAGAGGTTGTCACTGGGAAGAACGAATGCTGCTCGCTTTCGCGAAGTCTCTTCACGCGATCGGGCTTGGTTATTGGTGAGGCAGTATTGTGTAATTGTGTTGCCGGAATTCGCGGAAGTGTACTGTGTATCGGAGGGTGAAAATTGGGCCGAGGAGGGGGGCCCGCCAGGGGGGGGGGGGGGGTTCAAATTGAGCATGGCGGCGTTGTAAGCTCTCTCATCGGGAAATCGTGCATCCAAAATCCAGAAACTACCTCATAAGCCGACCTCATAAGTCATACAATATATCATATCAATATGAGGACCTCATGAAATATGAGATCTCATATGAGACATCATAACTCCTCATATGAGCTCATATTTCCCAATAATATGAGATTATGAGGACCTAATAGTTTCACCCAAATTTTCGAATCTCATAAGAGAAATATGAGGTACTCATACACAATAATTCTCATATGAGTCGTATCACGTATGATATTAGATTTTGTGGTGAACACTGCTCAAGAGTCAAGTCTGAAATCTGAATATTCTCGGCCGGTACGTTATTAGTTGTTACTTGCTAGTCCCCCTCAGCTCTGATAACAGATATCAAGCCTGCGCGGAGCGGAGTGGGTATCCCTTGCCTCCTTGGCTGGCACTTGAATTTTTATTTTTATTTTTATTTTATTTTTCATTTTTTATCTTTATTTTTTTATTTTTTTTAAAAAATAAAAACATAATTCACACTTTCACAGAGCGAAGAGCTCTCAGAAAAAAAATCTCGGCCGAGGGCATGTCGGTTTCGGCCGAGAGTCCGGATGTTGAGCGTTGAGGTCCGGAAACAAAGTGACCGGAGAGCTTCAGAAACCAAAAGTGGTCCTATTCCACTGCGCCTGTAAGCAGCCGGACACCCAGCCTGTCAGGGCAAGGAAGACGACATCATGGAGAGAAGAAAGCGGAAAGCAGGTAAAGTGTTTGGAGGCGCGACATATGCCCTGGGTCGAAAGAGCTTTCCCTTCGTTTCTGGACAGCTTCGGGAGTATGTTAGGGTGCCCTGATCCAACTTCGGTCGGCCAAAAGGAAACTCCCAGGCACGAAGTCCTGAACGTCGACTTCTCTTAGAGGTAATGGCCCGTCACCGTGATCCTTTGCGCCACTCCCAGCTACGCCCTGCCAAGTACACTACTCTCACTGATTTTGTTCCCACCGCCTTCATTCGAGGTGATGATGGATACAGCGTGCTTGTTTGGACTCAAGATGGACCGACGGGATACAACACATTGGGAATAGAAGCCACAGTCCGTGACATGTTGCCCATCACAGACCAGGACGTCGTCCGGGTGAGTGAAGGGCTCCGTTACAGGGGAAGATGATGTCGATTGCGGTCGAGAGATGGCCGAATATCGAAGATGATTCAGAGCTGTCGACGTCGGATACCAGCCTCGAGGAAAGTGGGCTTGCGCAGGAATCCCTCGACGGTAGGAAGCTCCAAATCTGGGTCCTTAAGCTCGATCTCGTAGCGCTGTGAGGAAAAGCAGTCAGCATTGGAAGGCCTGACTTTCATACAAAAGAGAGAACTCACCCTAAAGACAGTAGCGACGAACAGAAGCAGCTCCTGATCCGCCAAGTTCCGGCCCACACACGCCCTAGGCCCCGTCGAAAACACGTTCGAAGCCTTCTCAAATCGCTTCATGACCTCCTCATCCCCAGCAGCCTCGATCCATCGCTCAGGTCTGTAGTCGTCCGCATCGGGACCCCAGCACTCCTTGGAGCGGTGGATGGTGTAGGAGGGCACGGAGAGGACGGACCCTGCGGGGAAGAAGTGGCCGAGGACGTGCGTGCCTGGTTCGGGGATGAGACGGGGTAGACCGATGCCAGAGGTGGAGTGGTAGCGGAGAGACTCGTTGATCACTGCATTCCAAAGGAGAGGTCAGCTCATAGCCGTTGTGATGGAGAAGAGAAAGAGGCAAATACTCACCCGCGCGTAGATAAGGCAGGTCCTTGACGTCGTCGAAAGTAGGGACATCCTCCCAGCCCTTCTTGTCCGCCTCGTCATCCAACTCCTGCTGCAACGCCTTGAGAACTTGCGGATGGGTGCATACATGGTAGATGATCGCACAAGACGAGTTGGACGTCGTATCCGACCCGGCAATCAGCTGAGTCAATGCCTCAGCAGTCAACTCTGACTTGGACATGGGTTCTCCGCTTTCGTCTGTTCCCGACTGCAGCTTGGCGAGGAGGTCATCTCGATCCGATCCGTTCTGGAGTCGATCGTTGACGCGACCGAGGGCGATACCGGTGAGAGCCTTGACAGATCTCATCCGACTGGCGAACCAGGGCAGCTTGAGCAACCAGGGTCTCATCCACGCAGGCGCGACGCCCATCGTTGCTGATACCTCTCCTCGTTCGTTGATGATTTTGATAGCGCTGCCGTATTCTGTTTGCTGGTTGCCGTTCTTGTCTTCGTAGACGATGGGGACGCGATCTTGACCTGATTCGAGCATGCCGAAGGGTTTTCCGAAGGCGAGGTCGCCGATGGTGTCGAATGCCCAGTAGTTGGTTTCCGTCAGAGCTGTTGATGGGTGAAGTGAGGGTAAGCATGAATCTCCGAGGAAGAGGAGTGGATGAACACATACCATCGATCCAAGCGTATCCTTTCAATCCACGAGGTCCATCCTGTTTTGCTTCCTTGGAGCAGAGGGAGTCCCATCGATCGAGGAGCAACTGCAGATCCTTCCTGACGAATGGTTGGAAGGCGGTTATGCTCTTAGGCGCGAATGTGTGTGAGACGATCTTCCTCTTGCGGGTGTGTTCGGTGCGATCGCGAGTGTTGAAGAGACCACGGGGAAATCCTGGAGCGGCGAATGCGTCGTAGAAGGGAGATTTGAGTGTGCGAGTCGAGTGTCCGTAGATGGGCTGGAGGGCGTCTGGGTCTGCGATGGAGATGTGGTTGGGAGCGAGGCGGACGAACTTGCCTGGTTGATATGAGGAGAGATTCGTGAGTGAAGGGCAAGTATGTTATAAAGGGATGAGGTACTGACCATGTTTGAGATGGAGATCATGTACCCTGATGGATCTGTGGCCGTCCTTTGCGGTGAGGATGAGCCATAGATCTGAGAATTTGGCGACGAATGGACCTGGGATGTTGATGGCTGCTGTGTTGCGTAAGAAGGGGATGAGCCAGAGGGAAGTGATGGCGATGAGCAGGAGAGTTCCAGCCAACAGCAAGGGTGAGTCTGTGAACATAATTTCTTCTTTGATCTAAGGAGAACGTGGTGGTTGTGCGTTGATGTCGAGAAGGGCGAGTGCGAGGTCTTCCCTTTAATAAGCAAGCCAGCGAGAGTCAGTGATCTTGTTGTTGAGCGCCGTCTCATTTTCTTTGGCATCTCACGTCTCACGCTGTGCCATACGCCATACACGCGGGCTCTTTCTTTCTTCCATTTCCCATCCTCGCTCATCTCTCCGTTCCCTGTCATGGGGTCTGGCTGGGAACGAGAGGCGGGGGGAGATGGGAGAGAGAGTGGATAACACGGCAACGACGATGGAAAACACGGCAATTCGCGGGGTAAGTTCTTATCTTTTATCTAATCTTCTTATCAAGACTCTTATCGTGACTTCGTGCTGAACTGACGTCACTGATTTCTATCCACACTCGATTCAGTCGCTGCCTCAGCTGGTTGACGTCCACGACCATCACCATCTTCACTCTCTCAGCCATCAACCAAGAAGCGATAATGTCTTCACTCTCACTGCGAACTCTCCCTCTGCTGCGTCGATCCTGCGTCGGCATTGGCAGGTATTCATCCACACCTGCCATCTCAGCAGCAGCAGCAGCCACCGCTTCCATCTGGTCGCCCACTCTCCACTCCCGCATCAGCAACACCCCCACTCGCAACATCAGCACTCACTCTCTCCTTAAGAACAACTCATCGCCCATCCTCACCGCAGTCGCTGCCAAACAACACCAGCACCAACAGCAGCAATCATCCTCAGCATCAGCATCATCAACTCCTATCCTCACCGCAGCCATCGCAGGCGCAGCACTCATCCTCTACAACACCACACGCGACAACACCCTCCACTGCGAATCCCTCATCAACACAAACATCCCCTCAGGAAACGCAGACCCCAAATCACTCAACAATCCGCTCAACCCAGACAGCAAGTACCCAGAGTCATCCGTAAACCTCTACCAGCTCAGCTTCGGCACCGTCACCGGTATGTACATTCCCTCTCCTTCCATCCACTCTCTCCTCCAATCACCCCTCTTACTGACATCATCATCTGCATCACTACAGGCTTCTGCGCAGGCGTCTTCATCAAGAAAGGACTCAAAGCACTCGCCTTCCTCCTCGGCGCAGGTTACGTCCTCCTCCAATACCTCTCCTCCCAACGCCTCGTCAACGTAAACTGGGGCGCAATCAGTCGCAGCTACAACTCCGTCGTCGATCGCGCTGCAGGTGGGGGTGAACCCTCTCTCTCCGTCCGCGGCTGGAAGGGTTCCAAGCTCAACCGCATCTGGAGTCGCTTTGTCGACTTCCTCACTGCCGACTTCCAGCCGAGGGCGACCTTCATCGCCGGTCTCGTCCTCGGATTCCGCTTGGGATGAACAATGGTCACCATCCAGCGATCGCCTTGCGTGCAAAACAAAGAACACAAACTAATAGTCTTGGAAATCAAACCAAATGCAATAATACATGAACTGCACTTCTCTCTCTCTCGATCCCTCCATGTACCAGTAACGCGACTTCTGCTGACCACTCCCTCCCTTTTCTCCTCCTGTCATGTGCTTGCCGTCCGCTTACCCCTTACTTCCAGCCTCGACATCTGACATTGACCCCTCTCACCCCTTCCCTTCCGTTCTCTGTCTACAAACCAACAGTCATACGTCTCCACCCCCTCAAACAGGTCAACGCGGCCACAGCTTGGTCCAAGGCTACGCGGGTTGGCGCACATGCATCAATGGTCTCGACTCTGTGGCCGGATACATATCGATTGGATGTACGATGAGTATGTGTACGGCGGAATACGACGGCAGATACCCTCGCAGAAGATTGTATGAACAGAAAGAATGCTGGCTGCAGGCTGCCTTATTCGCCATTTCTCCTATCTGCATTGCACAGCGCACAGTATGTCGATAGGGTCTACGAATGTCACATTCTTTCCCCGTCATCTGCTTCTTCTCACTGCGCAGGACTCCGACAGTATATACATAACACAAATACACTCAAAGAAGGAACTCCAGGTCTACGACCTCGCCGACCGTGGCACACCCGCATCCAGCTCAACAACAGCCATCGCCATCCCTACCCAGCCAAAAAGGCAAAGGAGGAAACAGATCAACAAAATTCAAACAACTCAACACGCTCAAAGCAGCCACTCACCAGCCATATGATGGACAAGCGTATGGCAATGTAAAGCCCATACACCCGGATTGTCCGCCTTCCATCTGATCACAACAAACCCTCTCTCAGGCACACTAATCGTATCCCTCCACATCGGACTCTCCAGTTCATACTTTCCCTCATGCTCCGCAGTCCACGTATACCGCGAGAGCGTGGGGCCCTGGCGATAGAGCACTGCGAATTTGTGGCCGTGGAGATGGATGGGGTGTGGGTCGTCGTCGAGGTTGTGTAGGACTACTTCGACCGTCGCGCTTCGTCCCTGAGCTTGAGACGAGTTGATGTGAACGCGAGGGCGGATAGGAACGACGAGTTGATGGCGCTGATCCCAAGCTTCTTGTATGTCCTTCGTTCTCTCCTCCTCCTCCTCGGAGTCGAGCCCAGGCCAGATGAACGGCCTCAACCGATCTAAGAGCGAATCATTCGACGCTTTAAGAACTTCAACCCGTCATCCCTCCCACCTCCTCCTTCTTGTTCGGAAACAGTACGACCCCAGCGCCAGCTCGTTCGGTTCATCACTGCCATCGGAACCAGGCCATTCCGGTCCAGTTTGGGAGACGCGGCGTAGAGGATGATTCTTTGGTCTCCTTTGCTTTCGTCGAATGAGGGTGCGGCGCCTGAGTTGCTGCTGCTGTGAGGTTGAGGCATGGGAAGAGGTAGGAGGAGGTCGAGGGGTAGATCTCGACACGGGTCCAGCTCGAAGTCTTGCGCGAGGGGCTGCGTTCGAGGCTCGACGATTCGACGAGAACGGTGTCTTCCAACGGCCCGAGTTCGAAGGCCATCCCTTCTCAACTCATCCGTCGTTGAACCTGAATTCGCCTTCCATTTCCACCCCAGTAGACCTAAAGCTGATGAGGAAGAAGAGGAGATGTACCTCAACACAGCCTTCGTCTCCGTTTCCAAAGCCGGGTTGACCATGTTGAAGCAACTCCGATCCATCCTCGACCGAATCCAAAAGGCATCCTCTCCACTCACATTCGCATGAACCAGCACCGAGTACCTTTGTCCTGGGATGACAGTGAGATGTGTAAGGTTGAACGGTCGCACGAGTGTCCCATCAGCTTCGATAACCGTCAAAGCATGTCCATCGATAGAGAAAGTCTGTACGCCGATCGCACCCGTATTCACGATCCGCAATCGATAGGTCCCTCCTGCCTTCACGTGGAACTCGGACCGTCTGCCACGGGAGGTCGTACATTCCAATCCTGGGTAAACTAAACGCGAGCAGTCGAAGGTATTATAGCCATTGATGAGACCATTGTCGGGCACGGGTTCGCGTCCGATGCTGAATCGACTGAGGTACCATCCCAACGAGACCGGGGCGGGTTTGTGGAAGTGATCTCCGAGAGAGATGAGTATTTCGTCGTCCCACGGTCGTCTTCCTTTTCTCGTATCGGACGCGATCGGTGGAGATACCGCATCGGCGATGACGTGGTCGGTAGAAGGATCATGGACCACAAGGAACCCCCAAAGTCCATCAGCCTCGACATGCCCGAATGGCTATGCCACCAATGCGTACCCGCATCTTCCTTCCCCAGCACAAACTCATACACGAACTCCTCCCCAGACTTGATAGGCACAGACGTGAAACCCACAGCTCCGTCCATAGTCCCGTTCGATCCGCGTAATGAGAGCCCGTGCCAGTGCAAACTGAGCAAACTATCGCTTTCCCTCGGAAGAACACGTCCGACCTGACTCGAATAGATCGAATACGCCTCTTCATCCCCGTCCGCGTTCGCATCCCGTACAGCATTCCGAACTCTAACCCGAACTCGATCGCCCACGTTAGCTTCGATCGTTGGGCCGGGATAGACGCCGTTGACGAGGTAGAGCATCCGACGGACGGAGTCTGGGTACTTTGCGGTTGAGCGAGTGATGGTCCAGTCGTAGGATCGCAATTGGGGCGGAGAGGTCCGATTGAAGGAAGGGTCGAGTCGGAGTGGGTCCGCCCGATGGGTGTTCCCTGGGAAGAAAGCCCATCTAGGGTAGTCGAGGGTGAGAGTGATGAGGGAGGAGTGGAAGTTGATGAAGAGGATCAGGATCAAGGCGGAGACGAGTGGGAGGAGAGGACGGAGAAGGAAGGATCGAGGTTGTCTGCTTTGCTTGTCCTCCGGCGTCATCGTGTCCGCCATTGGTACTCTCGCCACACTGGAAGGCGTTTTTACTCTAGACAGGGAATAGGGGAAGAGAAGAAGGCCTGTTGGGAAGGGAAGATTCAAAGAAGGAAAGGAGCAAGGAACATGATGTTGGAGGGAGGAGGGTTATCAGCACTTCAAGTCTACAAGTCCAATCCATGCTTCTTCGATTTCGGACAAGAGCTCTTTCTTCTGCCGTAGCTCGTCCGTAGTCCGTGCGCTGGGCATCAAGGTCAGTGCAGCGAGCGAGAGCATAAGCTAAACGACGAAGAGGATTATTAAGGCAGGTTGTACGCCGGCCTTTTAACCCTTTTCTCCGCTGCCCTCACCACTATGCGCCGCGCGGCGAGAAGTCCGCGCCGGCAGAACCAAGGACGAGCGCTTCGCCGCCCTATCCACTATCTTAGGAGCGCGCGAGGAGTTGGAGGTCGTCCAGAAGCGAGCTCGTGAATTGAAGCGGAGAACGTGGACGATGGACTATCCTCAAATCTCAAATCTTCTGCAGCGACCACCACCTACATTCCTAGCTTTCAGTAGTCGAATCCCAAAGACGGCCGCGAAGCTGGTCCCCGGTGGGTCTGCAGAGCTCGGCCTGCTACATGCACCGACGGCCGATGTATTGAAGAAGCTCGAAGCGGATGGTCCAGGAACGCGGTTTTTCCTGGTCCCCCTGCTTCCTCCTTGTCACTCTACTGGAATCTTGGACCCTCGACAGTCGACGATACACGTTCTCCCCTAAGGAAAGCGAACTCCATATGTGACAGAGATTACCTCTCCAGTTTCCGAAGCTGATCGCTTTATAAAGCAGTGAGGCTGACCGCTGACCCTCTTTGATCTCCACTTCTGAACTCCAGGCCATTGGTCATCCTCCCTCCCTCCCTGCCTTTCTCTTCCTTTCCCATCGCTCCCTCCCCTTCCCCCTCCTCAGTTCCCCTCCGTATTTTACCTCCCCCCCCATCCCGAAATTTTTTCTTACAGGTCCGTCATGAAGCTCATCAGTCCAGCTTTCGTCGCGCTCGCAGCCGCGCTCGCCGTACTCTCGGCGCCCCTGGCCCAAGCCGCCCCAACTACGACCGCCCAGGCCTCCAACAGCTCATCGTCGACGGGCTTGACGAAGCTTACCAAGATCGTGCTGTTCATGCAGGAAAATCGGTAAGTGTCCTGTTGTCCCTGTTCCGTACTGTTCTCAACTTCTCATTCTGGCCCTCCTTTCTTTTCAGCTCGTTTGACCATTACTTCGGAACTATGGCCGGTGGTGCGTGACGTCCTTTCCTCACTACTCTGCCACAGTTCCCCTCAGCCTGATCTCTTGACCGCTTATTTTCTACACAGTCCGCGGCTTCAAAGACCCCAACGTCCACATCTCCAAAAACACCGGAAAACCAGTCTTCCATCAACCCGTCAATGCGACCCTCATGAAAGCAGGCCAGGGCCCACCTGCGGGTGTGACGGAGTTGCTTCCTTGGTACTTCAACTCAAACAGGACGAATGACATGACAAATTGTGCTACGGCTGGATCCAACAGTTGGGCTGCTAATCATGGTGCTTATAATGGGGGCGAGATCGATCAATGGGCTATTAAGAATACACGTGAGTCTTTTGGGGGTTCTCTGCTTTGATTCGTACGGAGAATGATGCTTAAGTTGAAGCTCTTCCATCTTGCAGCCTACTCGATGGCATACTACAAGCGGCAGGATATCCCGCTTCATTTCGCATTGGCTGAGGGTTGGGCTGTTGGTGATGCCTACTCTGAATCCGTCATTGCCTCGACCCAGCCAAACCGAGTTTCCTGGGTACGTCGTTCCTCCCTTCCCCACCTTGAAAGCAAAGATCTCACCATCTCTCACTTCCATGCAAACAGATGAGCGGAAGCATCAACGTTCCCGGCGGTAAGCAGTCCACCGACGCTGGGGGTCCAACCATTGACAACTCCGGAACGCCCGGCTGCGAGACGGAGGCGCATGGATCAACACACTCTTGCTATCCTCTCCACTGGAAGACGGTCCCCGAATATCTCGAGGATGCGGGCATCTCTTGGCAAGTCTACTCGAACGAGGATGACTTTGGGGATAACAGTCTTGTAAGTCGTCTCGCAATTCGAAACAGGTACTGAGAGGTTTGCATTGCTGATGTTCCCCTTGGACAATAAATCTCCCTACCAGCCTGCTTTCGCTCAGTACCAGAATGCAGCGCCACCTCCAACCTCTACCAGCGAGGTCTCACTCACATCGGTCTTGACCGCTTCGTGTCAGATGCTGCGCAGGGTCGTTTGCCGCAAGTCTCTATCATCATCGGTCCGGCTGACTTGTCGGAACACCCTCCCTATGGTCCACTCGATGGCGCTTGGCTTCAGGTGAGCGAAAGGACTCTGATAATAGTCTGATTTATACTTGCAGTAGATTGCTAATATTTGCTCTCCCTATACTCATAGCGCAAGATCGTTGAGGCTGTCGTGACCGTGAGTGGAAACATCATA
The DNA here is from genome assembly GCA_001689995.1 of Tilletia indica. Lineage (NCBI taxonomy): Eukaryota > Fungi > Basidiomycota > Exobasidiomycetes > Tilletiales > Tilletiaceae > Tilletia > Tilletia indica. The sequence goes on from MAPW01000093.1 coordinate 68,716, forward strand.
TGCACATAAGATTGAGCATGCCAGCAAGCCTGACGCTGACGAATCCTAAAATAACACAGGGCAAGGACTGGAATACCACTGCCCTCCTGATCTCCTACGACGAGACAGGCGGCTTCGCAGATCATGTGATCGCTCCGCTCTCACCCCCAGGCACACCAGGCGAATGGTTCCCCACCGACCCACTCACCTCCTCCCTAGGTCCCGCTCCCGCAGGTCCCGGCTTCCGTCTGCCCTTCACAGTGATCTCCCCATACACCCGAGGCGGCATCGTCTTCTCCGAACCGAGCTCTCACGAGTCTCAAATCCTCTTCTTGGAGAAGTGGAGCGCTGCGATTGGTCGACCTTGGCAGACGGCTGAGATGAGTGATTGGAGGAGGGCTCATATGTCTGACTTGACGAGGATTTTCGATTTTGGGAGGATGGATGTGTCGGTTCCTTCTTTGCCTGTGATTCGGAAGGCTTCTCAGGACTTGTTCGGGAACTATAATGGCGCGGCGGTTTGTATGCAGAAGTATGGATCGGTACAGCCCGCTATTCCTTACGGTAACCAGACTGAGGCAACTGCTGTGAGTACTGCGCTTTGAAGACTTGGAGGGTATCATGGTGCCGTGAATATTTTTCTGACTTGCCTTCTTATACTCTTCCGTCTGAACAGCTCGCCACCGAAACTGGCTTTAAGAGTAAGTTCCGCATCCCGCCATCTCAACCTGAACCCATCTCGTAACCCCCAAGCTGAATAGACTCCTCTTCTACCACAGTCCAACGTGGCCAGCTCTTTGAAGGCCACTACCTCGTCTTCGAGTCCAACTCGACAGCGCTGACGAGCTCCACCACGACCCTCACCCTCTCCCCCACCACACCCACTCACAACCCCCATCCCAACGCTGGATAATCCACGCCCAATCCTCCCTCCCCGACAGCCGAACCTTCACCCTCCAATCCTCATTCTCAGGCACATACCTCGGTTCGAACCTGAGTATGACGAGCACAGCTTCCGATGCGAGTGTCTTTGAGATTTCGGATGTGGTTGTTGGGGGGGAGGGTGGGAAGCGCGGGTATGTGTTTGTTGAGGTTGGGAGTGGGAAGGTCGTCTCTGTTCAGGGGGGTCAGGTTGCGTTGGTTGTGCCTGCGGGCAATGGGACGGCGACGAGCGTGCCTGGTTCGCTGTTCGCTGCTTTCTCGGTCACGTACTGAGAAAGGGAAACAGATGACTGCGCTGGGATCCCGGATTACATTCTTCCTCAGGCTTCAGGCTTCAGGATTCAGATGCTCTCTCACTTACATATACAATCGGCTCTCTTCTGGATCACGCTGTCTCTCTTCATAGATGCGACCTGGAATCCATCTCTAACGACGTACTTCGCACTGATACTGAGGGAAGGGGACAAACGTTACTTGCGAACAGGATAGAGGACGGCAAATGTACTGGTACAACAAAAGAGACGAGAAGTGAAACTCGGGCGATGAAGGGGATCACCATCCGAACTTGAGTTGCGCCCTCGTGAAAACCGGCGGCGTCCAATTCAACCTCTCCGGCACAATCTTCCTCCTCCTCTTACTCATCGCCCGATCATACTGCTCAATAACCCCATCCGACAGATTGAGATAATGCTTCCCATTCACCAACTTGAGCATGTTCAGCGCCGTGCACGTATGCAAGATATCCCCATGCGTGATACTCGTCTTCAGCGCGAGCTCGTCAATCGTCGTCTCGTTCTCCACACCCTCCAGTTTCTCGAGTTCGAGCAGGATCTCGACAATGGTCTCCATCCAGTAGGCGCGGTAGCCCATCAGACCCAGATCGGAGAGGGGTTTCTCGGGCGATCCGAGTTTGCCCTCGCGCTTGCTGAGCTCGTACGAGAAGTCGATGAGGAGTCGACCGTAGCCTGATCGCTGATGTTGCGGCAGCGTCAAGATACATGCCAAGTTGTAACCTTCGGCGGACTCCTTCTCCTTAGAGAAATAGCCTATGATGTGAGCGCCCGTATGATCGCGACGGGTCATAATGTAGTAGAGGAACGGGTCCACATCGAAATAGACCGTCTTGTGATCGAGGAAGCACTTGGAGAGAAGGGAGAGATTGCGACAGTACGTCTTCTGTCTCCGTCCGTCGATCTCGAAGAAGGAGATGTCTTCGTGCCGATAGATCTCGTTGCCCGGCGGATGGACGAGGGTGCACTTCATCCGATGCCGACGGAGGGTGAAGGAAGAAGGGAAGTAGAGGAGACACATCTCGCAGATGTAGAGGGTGTCGATGTAGGAGTATTCGATGGGGTACGGACTGAAGTACCACGTCTCGACCTCGAACTCGCCCATCTGGATCTTGTTCAGATTCTTGACGCGTGAGATCTCAGAGACGGACTGAGTCATACTGCCCGATGTCCGCAGTTTCTCAATCTCGGCAGCTTTGGAGAATGTGGGTGGCTCGTCGGATGTTTCGGGGGGAGCAAGACCGGCGCCCCACCTCCTGCGGCTGGATGGGAAGGGTCGATGGGTTGAAGTTGGGAGGGGTCTGTGTTGAGTTCTTCCTTGATGATGGCATCTGCAGTGGAAGCCTGTGAACCGAGCGTGATGTCGGCCATGAGGGCATCTCCATCTGTATCATCCGCGCCGCCCGGGCCGGAGTGGCCGTCATCGACCGCTCCCCGTCCTCATCTTCGTCCTCTTCTTCTTCCTCGGCACCAGTGACGACTTCCATCTCTACGACGGCCCCATCTTCGCCTGCTACGCCTCCCTGCTCTGTGATGATGCGTCGTGCGCGTGCTCTTGCGCGTGCTGTGCGATGACGGGCTGGTGATTGGGCCGGGGAGGAGGTGGCGTCGTTGACGAGTTCGGCATGGACGTCATCCTCGTCCTCGTCATCGTCATCTTCGTAGTCGTCGTCCTCTTCGACCTGACTTGCTCTGGCGGGTGAGGATGCAGTGGATGTGGAGGAGCCTTCTGAGCTGTAGTTGTGGTCGATGATGATGCTGTTGTCTTTTGAGCTGATCGATTCTGCTTCTGTTTGGCTTGTTGCTGGAGGGCGGCCTGGGTAGCTGCCTTCTTGAGCAAGTTTGTCTGCTGAGATGCGGATGAAGCCGAGGGTCGTACGGGCGTGCCTGCTGCGGAGGTCGATACTGATCCCGAGGAGGCGGCAGTCTTGCGTTTTTCGGCTGCTGATGATTGGGAGGGAGGAGGTGCTGGAGCGAGTGGCCACTCGAGTTCCTTGGTAGTTATCAGGCGGGATCCCTTCACCCACTCGTCCAGACGCTTGTTGAACTCGACGTAGTGGACATAGTACTCTGTCTGATCGACCTCGTCCTCGCCTTCACCGCCGCCATCGATGTCTTCCTTGATGTCGTCGTCCCCCTCCCCCTGGTCGTCTCCTTCCTTCTTTACCCCTCCAGCCGCCTGAGCGCGTCGTTTTCTGCGTGCGCGGATGAGGGCGAGACGGGAGTTGCGGGCGGTGCGTGTGGGTGGTCGTCTGCGGATGGATAGGATCTCTGCCCTGCGCTGTTCGATGTCGCCTGTGTCTGGATCTGGCCGCTGTACGAAGATCTTGCAACCCGCAATGACATCCTGGAGCGAGTATTTGCCTGGCTGACTGACGACCGCCTCGAGTGGGCTGCTAGTGGAGGCATCCGCTGGGCCTGCATTGGAGTGAGCACTGCTGCTGGGGTGTGGGCTGGCCTGAGTACTGCTGCTGCTGTTGTTGCTGTTCCGCGGTGCCATTTTTCGCTGAGGATGTCGAGGTCGAGGTCAAGGAGGTCAACGATGAGGAGGACGACCACCACCTCAACACACCAAAGATGACCGCAGAAGACGACGAGATCCGCAAACTGCAGCTGGAAAGAGCAGCAGCACGACGCACCAACAACAACACCCGCAAGCAAGTACGTCGCCGAACTGCCCTCTAGTAGCAGCAGCAATACAGGGAAGCAGCATAACGAGGAGGAGGAGGAGGAAGGAGCAAACCCTCTCGATCGATTCACTGCACCTCAACATCTCCTACACGAGTTCGCTCACGAAGGCGATGACGACGACAACGACCCTCTCCAGCAGCGCGCAAACGAGCGCACCATCGCAGCCCGTCAGAACGACTACCACCTCAGAAGATTCAATCGCAACCTCGACGACGAAGCTCCCACCGCAGCGAGGATGGCAGCGAAGATCCCGCAAACGCATACAAACATGCCATGCGCAGGGCAGAGCTCGAGCGCGAGGAGGAACGCGTAAGGAAAATCATCGAACAGCGCCAGAGAGAGCAGGCACACAGCACGGCGCCGATGAGGATGCGGCCATGGCAGGAGACAAGACACCCCCATGCGGCCATCAGCTGCGGACGACGAAGCCGATCAGCTCACTCCCAAGTTCAACAAGAAGCGCAGGTGGGATGTCGAGGAGTCTTCGGGGCAGAATGGGGCCAAATCACCTCTCGCAGAGACACAGGCCAATGCTACTTCCACAAATGGCGACACACAGCTGCCACCTCGCAAGCGCAGATCACGATGGGACGAAACTCCGGCCGCGGCAGTCGGCGAGGAGTCCGCAGCAGGGAACAAGACGCACCCTCAGAAACCCCAAAGCGATCCTCGCGATGGGACCAAACACCCGTCGCTTCCTCAAGCTCAGGTTTCGGAGCAGTCGTGGTTCCCAACGGCGCGAGCAGTCTAGCCTCATACAGTGCCGGTGGCTCTCGCTACATGTCCGACGACGAGCTCGATGGCATCCTTCCAGCCGAGGGCTACAAGATCGTCGAACCCCGCCGGACTATGCTCCCATCCGCAATCCAGCACGTAAGCTGGCAGACACTCCCGTCCCCCTCGAAGGCGGCGGTGGTTCATGATGCAGGACGAAGCTGCAACACGAGCACAACTCGAGGCCGTCATCCCCAACTTACCAACCGACATCCCCGGCGTCGGTCAGCTCGCATACTTCAAACCGGAGGACAGCAGTACTTCGAGAAGATCCTCAAGCCAGAAGAAGATGGTTTCGAGTCACTCACCGTCGAAGAGCTCAAGGAGCGCAAGATCATGCGTCTCTTGCTCAAGATCAAGAACGGAACACCGCCCATGCGCAAGACTGCTTTACGCCAGATCACGACAAGGCCCGCGAGTTCGGTGCAGGTCCTCTCTTCGATAAGATCCTGCCCCTCCTCATGGAACGCTCGCTCGAGGATCAGGAGCGTCACTTGCTCGTCAAAGTCATCGACCGCATCCTCTACAAGCTCGACGACCTCGTCCGGCCGTACGTACACCGCATCCTCGTCGTCATCGAGCCTCTCCTCATCGACGAGGACTACTACGCCCGACTTGAGGGACGAGAGATCATCTCCAACTTGTCCAAAGCGGCTGGCTTGGCACATATGATCTCTACCATGCGGCCGGATATCGATCATGTGGACGAGTATGTGCGGAATACGACCGCACGAGCCTTCGCTGTTGTCGCCTCCGCACTCGGCATCCCCGCCCTCCTACCATTCCTACGCGTCGTATGTCGGTCCAAGAAGAGTTGGCAGGCCAGACACACCGGAATGCGCATCATCCAGCAAATCGCCATCATGCTCGGCTGTGCGGTCCTACCCCACCTCAAGGCCCTCGTCGATTGTGTCGAGCGCGGGTTGGACGACGATCAGCAGAAGGTGAAGACGATGACCGCCCTCGCGCTCGCGGCGCTTGCTGAGGCTGCGGCGCCGTACGGTATCGAGTCGTTCGAGAATGTGCTCAAGCCGCTTTGGATGGGTATTCGACAACATCGCGGGAAGGGACTCGCTGCGTTCCTCAAGGCGATCGGATTCATCATTCCACTCATGGACGCCGAGTCGACGGTGTTCTTCGTCAAAGAAGTCACGCCTACGCTCATTCGCGAGTTCCAATCGGCCGATGAGGAGATGAAGAAGATTGTGCTCAAGGTGGTCAAGCAGTGTGCGGCGACGGATGGTGTGACGGGTCAGTTCTTGAAGGAGGAGATGCTTCCGGAGTTCTTCAAGAATTTCTGGGTGCGGCGGATGGCGCTTGATAAGCGGAATTACAAGCAGGTGGTAGAGACTACCGTTGAGCTGGCGCAGAAGACGGGTGTGACGGAGATTGTGGGTCGGATCGTGAATGATCTGAAGGACGAGAGCGAGCCTTATCGGAAGATGGTGATCGAGACGACCTCGAAGGTCGTCGCGGGTTGGGATCGGCCGATATTGACGAACGGCTGGAGGTTCAGCTGATCGATGGACTCATCTACGCCTTCCAGGAGCAGACGGTCGAGGATCAAGTCATCCTGGATGGATTCGGGACCATCGTGAATGCGCTGGGCATGCGGTGCAAGCCTTACCTCTCCCAGATCGTCTCTACGATCCTCTGGCGACTGGGTAACAAGAACGCCAAGACGCGTCAACAGGCTGCGGACCTGGTCACCAAGCTGGCCGTCGTGATCCGACACTGCGGCGAGGATGCTCTCCTATCCAACTGGGTGTGGGACTCTTCGAGCAACTAGGTGAAGAGTTCCCCGAAGCGTTGGCATCTATCATCTCCGCCATCAGCGCCGTGGCGAATGTGGTGGGTATGACGCAGATGAACCCGCCCATCAAGGATCTGTTGCCGCGGATGACGCCGATCTTGAGGAATCGGCATGAGAAGGTGCAGGAGGCTAGTATTAATTTGATTGGGAGGATAGCGGATCGTGGGGCGGAGTTTGTTAGTCCGCGGGAGTGGATGCGGATCACTTTTGAGTTGCTGGATCTTCTTAAGGTGAGTTCCTACTTTCTTATCCCTCGTTCCTTCCTGCGGGTTGATCATATATGCTAATATTCCTCGTTACTTCGGATTCTTGCAGGCTCACAAGCGCGCGATCAGACGAGCGGCGGTCAACAGTTTCGGTTACATTGCCAAGGCGATTGGTCCTCAGGATGTGTTGCAGGTTCTCTTGACCAACTTGCGGGTGCAGGAACGCCAGAGTCGTGTGTGCTCTACCGTCGCGATTGCCATTGTTGGTGAGTGCTGTGGTGTCGAGCTTTTTGCTTTGAGGCTTGCAGCTCATCTGACTTTGATTCCCTTTCATACAGCCGAGACATGTTCGCCTTTCACAACCATCCCACACATCTTGCAAGAATACAGGACGCCGGAACTCAACGTGCGCAACGGGTGTCTGAAGGCTTTGAGTTTCCTGTTCGAGTACATTGGCGAGATGGGCAAGGACTACGTGAATAGTGTGGTCACCCTTCTCGAGGACGCACTTATGGATCGGGACCATGTTCATCGGCAGACGGCGGCTGCGATTGTCAAGCATATTGCTTTAGGGTGAGTAGGAGCGACGAGCCACTAAAGCACAAAAAAGTGAGAAGCTGACCCCCGACCTTGTTCTTCGCACAGCGTCGTCGGACTTGGACAAGAAGAGGCCCTCCTCCATCTGCTCAACCTCGTCTGGCCCAACATCTTCGAGACCTCCCCGCACCTGATCGGCGGCATCATGGACGCCATCGAAGCTCTCCGACCCGCGCTAGGCCCGGGGATCATCCTGAACTATACGCTGCCCGGTTTGTTCCACCCGGCTCGGAAGGTGCGGGAGGTGTATGCGCGGATCTATAATACGACGTATTTGCAGGCGCAGGAAGGGTTGGTGCCGTATTATCCGGACTTGGGCGAGTTGGAGCCGCAGTATCGGAGGAATGAGCTGTATGCGTTCTTGTAGCTAGGCTTCCAAACAGTAAATCTTCTTCCCTTTGCAAAATTTGAGTTCTTGTCCTCTTGCGAGACCGTTTCATCCAGCGGGAGTTGAGAGATGCGCTGACGCGTTGGAAGCACCTCCCACGTCTCTGCCTATCATTCTCTTGTCGATGGATTCTGCGTTAGTTTCTGTTCTGCATCTGTCAATCCATCATGCATCATGCATGGCTCGCGTTCCCTTTGTCTCCCCCTTTGTCTTCTCGCCTCCCCGATCCTCCAGCTTTTTCAGACGCAGACGTCCACCATCGCCTCATCCTCCGAACATCGCACACAGCACAGACAAAGATGGCGAATATCTCAAGCGAAAGTCCTCCGGTCGCGATGGAGACGCCGTCTCCCATGTTTGAAAAGATTATGGCCGATGTTTTGGCTGCGGCTACTTATATGTGTGATCCAGGATGCGACGATTCCTCTCTGTTCTTGGAGGACCATCCAGACTACCGCGAATACAGTAAGTACAGAATCAGCTGGGTCAATGTCTTTCGCCTAAGGTATTCAAGGAGTGCTCCTGCTGATCGGATTGCCTTTGATCGTGTGTACAGCTTCGTCGGACATCAGTGACGATCTACGGCTTCCATTCAACACTCCAGTGGCCATTCGCAGGCTTGGTTCAAGTCTGAACTGGCTGGGCGGGCCTAACAGCAAGGCCATTTCAGAGGGCCGAGAGATCGGCATCAAGATTCTTAAGCTCTCGGAGGATATGGCGTCGCTCCGACACGAGGGCAGGTGGTTCGTTCGTCGGGCGTTCGCGTTTCTCGACCTGGTCAAGGCTGAGATGAAGGATTCCAGTCCACTTGGAGTTCCCGGAACACTCCAAGATCTCTGCGTCCGCTCCATCGTTCAAGACATGAGGGAATTCCATGAACTGATTGAGGAGCACAATTCATTTTCAACAGTCATGCGCAGCCGCCAAAGGAGACATTGCAAGATGACCGCGGCAAGACGCACTGCATCCCTTAAGCGGACCATTCGAGCGGCCGAGATCCAGCTCGGGCTCATCAGCAAGATGCGCAAGATGGCGAGCGCCGCAAATGGTCCTAGCACAGCCTCAGCTATGACACTCCGATCCATCAAGAGGCACTTCAAGCGGAATTTGTGCATGTGCAATACGCTAATGACCATGCAAGCTGATTCCCGCCTGGCCGAATTTCCTCCACTCGAGATGCATCTCCAGTTGACCGATTTCTTTCGGGCCATTCAAACTGTCCAAACCGAAGTGGAAGAGATAAATGGCAACAAACGGATGCGCGACGGCTCTGACGCTCATCAAGACGGCCACGAAATGCTTGAACAGCAAGCGGAGCCAGAGCTAGCAACCGCGTCCGACGACTTGTCCACCGACTTCCTCATACCTTTGCTGCGGCGAGAATTGGAGCCGGACCGAATGGCGTTCGAAAGCATCACCCAGGTCAACGAATGCAAGAGCGAAACACGTCAGCAGCTCGAGTCCATGTTTTGGAATTGGTCTGAGGACGAAGGCATTTTGGTCCACGAACATCGCTTCGCCTTCCTTCAATGTCTCTGCATCTTATCGGCTCGAGTGCTTTTGGCCGAGGAAGCTGTCGCATTTGGCGAGTTGCTCGTGCTAATGTACCGTGAAGAAGAGGAGCGAATGCCTTCCATCAAGAACAAAGTCATCTTGGCAGCCGCGCTCGGAGCGCTCTCCGTTCTTCTGGCCCCCACATCCCGGAAGCTCGCGGCTATCCTGGCGGCTGAAGAAGGTGTGCGGATCATATCACCTATTTTCAACGCTGAGCCAACTCGTTACCACGCCCTGAGGACGGCACTCAAGGCAGTTAACGCAACGGCATTGCTTCATCATGAAGATCGAATGTTGACCGATGAATCCAAGATCCGCCAGTTGCGTAAGGCATTCAGGATTGCTGGGGGCCAGCGGCGCGCCCTCCCCAGCAGCCTGTAGACCTGCAAGACCTCAAACTACCCCTCGCCGGGGCTTTCCGCATCCAGGCATTGGCCGCAAAGGGCATGATCAAAATGCTTCTAAAGCACCAAGCTCAACATCAACACCCACGCTTTCCCCTGATTACTTCCTTCGCGGCCGGGGAACTCAATGACACTTCAACGCATTACAGATATTCAAAATATCTTGATGGTCTGGTTGAGAATCTCACCGTCGACATCGGCAACACCTTTGTTTTCTTTTCGTTGCTGTCCCTCCAGCTTTATCGCGACGCCGCCCAAAAAGTTCCTCACCTTTTTGAACCACTGCTCGGCGAAGCAATTCTACTCAAGGCGCAGCTTCTTAACTTCTACTCTCCACGAGCATCTGACGCATTGCGCGAAGCCACCACCTTTTACGACCAGCTCTCCATCAAGTTTCCACACCAATTCGATGAACCTATCACAAGAACTTACATCAGCTTGGCCAAACGTCAACGTTGGGACAAGGATCTGGAAGGCGCGGCGGACTCGTATGCAATCGTGCTACAGCATGTCCTCAAACCGTTCGAACAGGCTGAGCATTACACTGCTGCCCAACTCAAACAGTGGAAACGCGCTGCCAAGCTGAACATCGACCGTCCGATAATCTGCATCCAGCTCGAGCGGTACGAAGAAGGCATAGCTGATTTGGAGCGGTCACGCACATTCTTCGACGGAGCAGCTAAACATTGTTTCGGCGCGCCGGAAGAGTTGTCGGTGCGAGGCTGCTGTTTCTGGCTGTTGGGCCGATCAGAGGAAGCGCTGAAGATTCTGAAGTCGGCTCTTCAGCTGGTCCACAACGAGGTCAACAAGGACGGCTATCAAGAATACGGCCTTGCTCTCGGCTGGCAGGGTGCCATCAAATCAGCTATGGGCGATCACCAATATGCGCTGAAGGATGGCGAACATGCAGTCAGAGTGCTTCGCAACAGGCTCTCAAGCACCGAGACGAGGTTATCTGCGCAGTTCGCGCTTAACCCTTTCGAGCGCATGCTTCCTCATCACCTCGTTCTCCTCGCCGGAACACAGCTTGCCGTCGGATTGAAGGAGGAAGCTATGGAGCATGTAGAGGAGAGTCTAAAGCTCAACAGCGACATCAGGGTTGATGGATCGACGGTCAAGACAGCCTTGTTGCTGAAGGCTCGTCTTTTGGAGGAGAAGACAGGCCGGGGAAACTTTGAGGAGGCTGCCAGGATCAGGGAGGAAGCGGAAAAGATCCCTTTCCGGGGCTTCTTGCATCGAATGGGCTGCTCACTTGGGCAAACGCGGTTGTCGCGGCGAAACTCGTTTTCCAAATGAGCGACGACGAACTCACAAGGACGCAGGTGCAAGGCCCTGGGTCGTCTCTCTCCTATGACGAACCAAACCTACGATTTGCCAACACCTTCATCTTCATTTCCATTCTCTATGTCTTTCGTTCTTCAGCAAGCATCACCACAGAATCACCGCATCTGAACACGACTCGGGCGAGCCATTCTCATCATCACTTTCTAATGTCACCAATCTTTCTCTACAGCTCGAAGACTCACAGCGAACTTTGCAATATCTCAAGTATCGCTATCGATTGGTGACTGACTATGGGCTTCCTGACTCCCTCTTATACGAAACAGACTCGATTCTTGCGGAGGATGAACTCTGTACTGCTGATCCTTACTCCATGGTTCTGCTACAGGACATCAGCCGTTCAAGCCGTGAAACAAGCAGTCTAGGTTGTCCAATATTACATTGTTCAAAAGGTAGAGAAGGTGAGCTGCAGTCCTAGTGTTCCATGTCTGTCTCGATCTGCGCTAACGTCCATCTATCACATACTCTGCAGAACATCCTCTATCCCCAGGCAGGTGACCGAGACGATACTCCGACGTCGTTGCAGGTTTTCGATCTACCAGGGTGTACGAACGGCTTGAAGCCACGCCCATCGACCAGCTCATCTGCACCGTAGAGAGTAGATGGCCGATGAAGACGTTCAGGTCGAGGAGCACGCAAAGGAAGAGCTGCAGGTCCTGGTCGGCAGTGCGATGCCCAATCTTCGGTCTATCGCGTCGCAGAGGTGGACAAAGAGGGTGGACGTGCTTGTGAGTCTCGTGTCTGGGGCAGCGAAATGGTGAGAAAGAATGCTTCAGCACCTCTCTTTCTCGGGTCCTGGCATGTGTTCTGATTCGTTTCCATTCTATTATACCCACAGGCAAAGTACGGAGCCCTTACGCAAGCGGCGACCAAGATGTTCCGAATGTGGAAGGAGATGAATCCTCAAGAAGGGACAAACTCCCTCACGATCAAATTGTGATTGGATGGCGATTGCTACCGTCAGTCGAGCGGTGAGCATCGAGCTTTCTTCATTCCTTTCAGAGCTGATCGCTGATCGTTGGACTCATCTACGCCTTCCAGGAGCAGACGGTCGAGGATCAAGTCATCCTGGATGGGTTTGGGACCATCGTGAATGCGCTGGGCATGCGGTGCAAGCCTTACCTCTCCCAGATCGTCTCTACGATCCTCTGGCGACTGGGCAACAAGAACGCCAAGACGCGTCAACAAGCTGCGGACCTGGTCACCAAGCTTGCCGTCGTCATCCGACACTGCGGCGAGGATGCCCTCCTATCCAAATTGGGTGTCGGTCTCTTTGAGCAACTTGGTGAAGAGTTCCCCGAAGCGTTGGCGTGTAGACTTTCTGCCATCAGCGGATGCATTGCCAAGGCGATTGGTCCTCAGGATGTATTGCAGGTTCTCTTGACCAACTTGCGGGTGCAGGAGCGCCAACGTCGTGTGTGCTCTACAGTTGCGATTGCCATGGTCGGTGAGTGCTGTGGTGTCGACCTCTTTACTTTGAACCTTGCAGCTCATCTGAATTTGCTTCCTTTTCATACAGCCGAGACATGTTCGCCTTTCACAACCATCCCGCACATCCTGCAAGAGTACAGGACGCCGGAACTCGACGTACGCAACGGGTGCCTGAAGGCTTTGAGTTTCCTGATCGAGTACATCGGCGAGATGGGCAAGGATTACGTGAACAGTGTGGTCACGCTTCTCGAGGACGCACTTATGGATCGGGACCATGTACATCGGCAGACGGCGGCTGCGATTGTCAAGCGTATTGCTTTAGGGTGAGTCGAGCGAGGAGCCTTTCCAAGAACAAGAAAATGAGAAGCTGACTCCCGTGTCCTTGTTCTTTCGCACAGCGTCGTCGGACTCGGCCAAGAAGAGGCCCTCCTCCATCTACTCAACCTCGTCTGGCCCAACATCTTCGAGACGTCCCCGCACCTGATCGGCGGCATCATGGACGCCATCGAAGCTCTCCGACCCGCACTAGGCCCGGGGATCATCCTGAACTATACGCTGCCGGGGCTGTTCCACCCGGCCCGGAAGGTGCGGGAGGTGTATGCGCGGATCTATAATACGACGTATTTGCAGGCGCAGGAAGGGTTGGTGCCGTATTACCCGGACTTGGGCGAGTTGGAGCCGCAGTATCGGAGGAATGAGCTGTATGCGTTCTTGTAGCTAGGCTTCCAAAACAGTGACATCTTCTTCCCTTTGCAAAATTTGAATTTCTTGTCCCTCTTGCGAGACCGTTTCATCCAGCGGGAGTTGAGAGATGCGCTGACGCGTTGGAAGGGCCTCCCACGTCCCTGCCTATCCTTCTCTCGTCGATGGGATCTGCGGAAGTTTCTGTTCTGCATCTGTCAATCCATCATGCATCATGCATGGCTCGCGTTCCCTTTGTCTCCCCCTTTGTCTTCTCGCCTCCCCCGATCCTCGGGGAATTCTAATCCACTCCCCGGGCGAATTCGAAGACGTTCGCCCCCTTCATCACTCACCACTCGAGTGACCATCCCTTCAACGATTTCAAACGTCCTGAAAATTTACATGGTGGTACGTGAGATACTTCTGCGTCTACCATCCAAATCTAGGTGTGGGTTGTTCAGTACGTTGCTGAGTACGAGGGGGTTTGGTGGAGCGTCTTCCCACATCAGGATTTTGGGACGTTTTGTAATGGCAGACGCACTGACATTACAAATCGTAATGGGGGCGAACGTTCGCCCGGGGGAGTGGATTAGAATCACCCCCGATCCTCCAGCTTTTTCAGACGCAGACGTTGAGCGAGACAACGCAGACGTCCACCATCGCCTCATCCTCCGAACATCGCACACAGCACAGACAAAGATGGCGAATACCTCAAGCGAAAGTCCTCCGATCGCGATGGAGATTCCGTCTTCCACAGTATCTGAACAGATCGAGGCCGATGTTTTGGCTGCGGCTGCTTATATGCGTGATCCAGGATGCGACGATTCCTCTCTGTTCATGGAGGACAATCCAAACTACCGTGAATTTAGGGAGAGTGAGTAACAGACTGACTTGCCTCGTCTTTTCCCTGAGGGTTCAAAGAATGCTGACGCTGACTTGTCTGCGATTGATCGTATTTACTGCAGCTTTGGAGAGTCGTCACGAACTATATCTCTCATGGAGCGTTCCACAGGCCATTCAGATCCTCGCTGAAGAACTCGAATGGCCGGTCAGGCCCTTCAACAAAGAATTTTCTGAGGGCCGAGAGATCGGAATGAAGATTCTCAAAGTCTCGGAGAAGATGCCGTTGCTTCGACACGAATCCAGGCGGTTCGTCCATCGGGCCTTCGACTTTCTCAACCTGATCAAGGCTCGGGATAAGGTCTGCGGTCCACTTGGAGTTCCTGGAACACTCCAAGATCTCTGCGTCCGCTCCATCGTTCAGGACATGAAGGAATTCAAAGAACTGATTGACGAGTACCATTCATACTCAACAGTCATACGCAGCCGCCTTAGGACCGAGAGCAAGATGGAAGCGACAAGACGCATTGAATCACTGAAGCAGACTATTCGAGCCGTCAAGAACAAGCTCGGACTTGCCAGCAAGATGCAGAAGATGGCGTCCGCTCCAAATGATCCTAGCACAGCCCCAGCTATGACACTTCGACCCCTCAAAAGGCACTTCAAGCAGAATCTGTCCATGAGCGCTACGCTAATGATCTTGCAAGCTGACAACCGTCTGGCCGACTTTCCTCCTGTCGAGATACATCTCGACCTGACCGAGTTTTTTCGGGCCATCGGAACCGTTCAAAACGAAGCGGAAGAGGTCTATAGCCAGAAGCGAACGCCCGACGTCTCTGATGCGCATCAAGACGACCACGAAATGCTCGAACCGCACGCGGAACCAGAGCCAGCAACAGCGGTCGCCGATTCGACCAACAACTTCCCCATACCTTTGCTGCGGCGGGAACTGGCGCCGGATCGAATGGCTTTCGAAAACATTGCGCAGCTCAACGAATGCAAACGCGAAACACATCAACAGCTCGAGTCTATGTTTTGGAATTGGTCCGAGGACGGAGGCATTTTCTTCCACAAAGATCGCTTCGTCGTGCTTCAGTACCTCTGCATCTTATCAGCTCGAGTTCGACTCGTCGAGGAAGCTGCCACATTTGGCGAGTTGCTCGTGCTAATGTACCGCGAGGAAGAGGAGCGGCTGCCCTCCATCAAGAACAAAGTCATCTTGGCAGCAGCGCTCGGAGCGCTCTCGGTTCTTCTGGCCCCCACGTCCCGGAAGCTTGCGGCTATCCTGGCAGCTGAAGAAGGTATCCGGATCTTACAACCGTTCTTCAAAGATGATCCAGCTCGACACACCGCCCTGATGGCAACCCTCAAGGCAGTCAACGCAAGAACACTCGTTGATCATGAAGCTCGCCTCTTGAGCGAGGAATCCAAAGTACGCATGCTGCGAAAGGCATATAGGATTGCCGGGCAGGCGGCGATGCACACTTGCGAGGTCCATAAGGTGCAGGCAAACAGTACGGACTTCCATCGATGTCTGGCCAGGGCTTTCCGCATCAAGGCATTGGCCGCAAAGGCCATGACCAAAGTTCTTCTGAAACGCCAAACTCAACACCAGCACCCACGCTTTCCTCTGATTGCTTCCGTCAAAATTCAGGAACCTGATCGCTTTTCGATGCATTGTCGGACTTCAGATTATCTTGATGGTCTGGTTGAGACCTTCACTGTCGACATCGCCAATGCGTTCGTTCGAATATCGGAGCTGTCCATCCAGCTTTATCGCAGCACCGATCAAAAAGTGCCTCACCTTCTCAAACCTATGATTGGTGAAGCACTTCTACTAAAAGCGCAGCTTCTCAACT
This sequence comes from Tilletia indica, assembly GCA_001689995.1. Lineage (NCBI taxonomy): Eukaryota > Fungi > Basidiomycota > Exobasidiomycetes > Tilletiales > Tilletiaceae > Tilletia > Tilletia indica. The sequence goes on from MAPW01000093.1 coordinate 84,506, forward strand.
TCTACTCCTCACAAGCAGCTCATGTATTCTGCGAAGCCGTCACCTTTTACGAGCAGCTCTCTGTCAAATTTCCATCCCAGTTCGATGAACCCATTACAAGAGCACACATCGGTTTGGCCAAGCGACAACGCTGGAACAAAAATCTGGAAGGCGCGGCGGACTCGTATGCAATCGTACTTCAGCATCTCCTCAAACCGTTCGAACAAGCTGAGCATTACACTGCTGCCCAACTTGAACAGTGGAAACGCGCTGCCAAGCTGAACACCGACCGTCCGATAATCTGCATCCAGCTCGAGCGGTACGAAGAAGGCATCGCTGATCTGGAGCGGTCACGCACATTCTTTGACGGACCAGGTAAATTTTGTTTCGGCGAGGTGGAAGAATTGGCAGTACAGGCCTGCTGTTTCTGGCTGTTGGGTCAATCAGAGGAGGCGTTGAAGATTCTGAACTCAGCTCTTCAGCTGGTGCACGACGACGTGGACAGGGACGCCTATCAAGAATACGGCCTTGCTCTCGGCTGGCAGGGTGCCATAAAATCGGCTGTGGGCGATCACATCTATGCGCTGAAGGATGGCGAGCATGCAGTCAAAGTGCTTCGCAACAGGCTCTCAAGCACCGAGACGAGACTATCTGCGCAGTTCGAACTAGACCCCTTCGAGCGCATGCTTCCTCACCACCTCGTTCTCCTCGCCGGAACACAGCTTGCCGTCGGATTGAAGGAGGAAGCTATGGGGCATGTGGAGGAGAGTCTAAAGCTCAACAGCGACATCAGGGTTGATGGATCGACGGTCAAGACGGCCTTGCTGCTGAAGGCCCGTCTTTTGGAGGAGAAGACAGGCCGGGGAAACTTTGAGGAGGCTGCCAGGATCAGGGAGGAAGCGGAAAAGATCCCTTTCCGGGGCTTCTTGCATCGAATGGGCTGCTCAATTGGGCAAACGCGGCTGTCGCGGCGAAACTCGTTTTCCAAATGAGCAACGACGAGTTCACCAGGAGGCAGGAACGAGATCTCCATCTCCGATTCTCCATCTTCTTCGTTCTTCAGCAAACATCACTACAGGATCACCGCATCTCCAACCACGTGGACGAGCCATCGTCATTGTCACATTACAATGTCACCGACTTTCTTTTCATCCTCCTGCTATAGAGCTTGAAGACTTGCAGCCAGCTTTACAATATGTCAAGTATTGCTAACTTGCTATTGATTGATGACTGACTATGGGCTTCCTGACTCCTTCAACTCAACAGGCTCGACTCTTGCGGAGGATGGATTTTGTACTGCTCATCCTTACTCCGTGATTCTGTTATAGGACATCAGCCGTTCAACCCGCTAGACACACAGTCTAGGATGAAATCACGTTGTCCGAGATGTAGAGAAGGTGAGATACAACAAAAAAAAACATGTCCGTCTAGATCTTCTCTGACGTCTATTCATCGCATGCTTTGCAGAACCTCTATCTCCAGGCAGGTGACTGAGACGGTCCTCCGACGTCGTTACAGGTTTGCGATCTACCGGGGTACATACGGAAATGGCTTGGAGTCAAGCTCGTCGACCAGCTCGTCTGCATCTGTAGAGAGTATATGGCCGAACAAGACGTTCAGGCCGAGGAACACGCGACGTAAGAGCTGCAGGTCCTGGTCGACGGTGCGCTGTCCAATCTTCGGTCTATCGCGTCGCAGAGGTGGACAAAGAGGGTGGACGTGCTCGTGAGTCTCGTGTCTGGGGCAGCGAAATGGTGAGAAAGAATGCCTCAGCACCTCTCTTTCTCGGGTCCTGGCATGTGCTCTGATACATTACCATTCTATGATACCCACAGACGAAGTACTGAGCCCTTATACAAGTGGCAAACAAGATGTTCCGAATGGGGAAGGAGATGAATCAGAAGGGACAAACTCCCTCCCGATCAACTTGTGAGTGGATGGCGATTTCTACCGTCAGTCGAGCGGTGAGCATCGAGCTTTCTTCATTCCTTTCAGAGCTGATCGCTGATCGTTGGAATCATCTACGCCTTCCAGGAGCAGACGGTCGAGGATCAAGTCATCCTGGATGGGTTTGGGACCATCGTGAATGCGCTGGGAATGCGGTGCAAGCCTTACCTCTCCCAGATCGTCTCTACGATCCTCTGGCGACTGGGCAACAAGAACGCCAAGACGCGTCAACAAGCTGCGGACCTGGTCACCAAGCTTGCCGTCGTCATCCGACACTGCGGCGAGGATGCCCTCCTATCCAAATTGGGTGTCGGTCTCTTTGAGCAACTTGGTGAAGAGTTCCCCGAAGCGTTGGCGTGTAGACTTTCTGCCATCAGCGGATGCATTGCCAAGGCGATTGGTCCTCAGGATGTATTGCAGGTTCTCTTGACCAACTTGCGGGTGCAGGAACGCCAACGTCGTGTGTGCTCTACAGTTGCGATTGCCATGGTCGGTGAGTGCTGTGGTGTCGACCTCTTTACTTTGAACCTTGCAGCTCATCTGAATTTGCTTCCCTTTCATACAGCCGAGACATGTTCGCCTTTCACAACCATCCCGCACATCCTGCAAGAATACAGGACGCCGGAACTCAACGTACGCAACGGGTGCCTGAAGGCTTTGAGTTTCCTGTTCGAGTACATTGGCGAGATGGGCAAGGACTACGTGAACAGTGTGGTCACTCTTCTCGAGGACGCACTTATGGATCGGGACCATGTACATCGGCAGACGGCGGCTGCGATTGTCAAGCATATTGCTTTAGGGTGAGTAGGAGCGACGAGCCTACCAAAGAACAAGAAAGTGAGAAGCTGACTCTCGTGTTTGTTCTTTCGCACAGCGTCGTCGGACTTGGACAAGAAGAGGCCCTCCTCCATCTGCTCAACCTCGTCTGGCCCAACATCTTCGAGACGTCCCCGCCCCTGATCGGCGGCATCATGGACGCCATCGAAGCTCTCCGACCCGCACTAGGCCCGGGGATCATCCTGAACTATACGCTGCCGGGGCTGTTCTACCCGGCCCGGAAGGTGCGGGAGGTGTATGCGCGGATCTATAATACGACGTATTTGCAGGCGCAGGAAGGGTTGGTGCCGTATTACCCGGACTTGGGCGAGTTGGAGCCGCAGTATCGGAGGACGCGTTCTTGTAGGTCGAAAAGTTATCCTTCCCTTTGCAAAATCGAACTTTATCCTATGCGGGTCTGCCAGGCTTGATGCCTGCTCAAACTCAGCAGGCTATCTTCCTTCCAGGCGCAATTTAACCTTGTCCTGCTCATAACGGAACAGTATGAAACATGGTATGATTGGAAAAGAGAAATGGTGACGGTCATGTCATGTGTTCGTAACAACTTAAGGTAGTGTCATGGTCATACAAAGTGCAACACTGAACCTTGTCCATGAAGCCCGTTCCTGGAAGCAAGTCGGCCTTGAAAGCATATACGGCAGCCTCGTACGGTCGTTCGGTAAGCTCAAGCAGTCGTTTCTTCACCAGCAGTGCCGTCTTGTATGTCGTTGGAGAGCATTTGCGTCCTTCCTCGCCGAGTTCGAGACTTTCCTCGACACATGCGAAGGCCTCATCGACGCACTGCCTCTCCAGCAGTATGGCGGCCGAAATGACGAGCAGGTGAGGAAGGATGTGGTCGATGGGTCCGTGTGCAGCTCTGCCGTGCGCTGCGCTGGCTTCGAACAAAGTAGAGCACGAGCCTGCTCGATTGCTTTGTTGATGTTCCCTTGTGCTCGCTCAGGATCGCCCAGGCTGGCTTCGACGCCGGCCTTCCAACCAGAGGCGAGAACGTAGACAGGATTGAGAACACAGTCCGTCTTCAAGGGTTCGCCATTCTTCTTCTTCTTCTTGTCCTTGTCCACGTTCAGGGCTTCATAATCCTCCAGAAGCTTCAGACTCTGTCGAAGTGTCCTGAGCGCGTCCTGAGGTCGGTCGAGCATCCACTCAGCAAAGCCTTTGACCGCTATCGGTTCCGCCAAGAACACCTTCGTCGGGGATGATTCATAGCAGGCACATCGTAAAAGACTGTCTCCGCCCGCTGTGCCTCTTCGAATGCTTCGACGTACCGATCCAATTGGGAAAGGACGAGAGCGTGGCATGAAGCCAGAGAGGCAACCATGTTGAACCCTCGCCAGAGGGTCCAAGCCTTCGGCTGCTGAGTGATGGCCGTCTGGTTCTCGATCGCTGTTGATAGAGCCTCGGCAGCCTTGTGATATTGCGCTTTAAGGCGTAATTGAAGCGCATATTTGGCGTGGAACTGCGCGGCCTTCCGACTGAAGTGATTCGGCCACGCCTCGATGAGTCGCGCGAACACCTTTTGTCCTTCTTCGTAAGCGCCGAGCGACTCTTCTACGTTCGATTTGAATGTGGTGGCCTTCCATTCAAGCACATCCGCCAGGAGCGGGTCGTACGCGTTCGGTTTCAGTGCGGCCAGCTCTCGATAAATCTGGATCGCCTCCCCTTTGATGTTTGTCAGGTGTGACTCGATTCGTTCGCTGAGGTTGTCCTCGAGCGACCCATGGACGAAGAGGGCCTCTTGAATGGTACTAAATCTTGCGCAGCATTCGGGGAGTGTCTTCCAATCGAATTTATTCAAAGAAATCGCACCGTGCTTATCCTTGAGGGCGCTGAAACGACCGAGCAGAAATAACGCCGTCGATGCCTGTCGTTGCAGTGCCTGAGCCAGGCCTTCTTTGCAATGCATGCTTTGCGGGTGGACAGAGACTACCTGGCGGAAGGTGACGATGGCCAGATCGGCGGCCATCCAGGATCTGCACCCCAAGAATAGTTGTTGCGCATCGTTGGCGTTGTGGTTGAGAAGCGCGAATAAAGCGTTAGAGAGGGCGAGTTGGAGCGAGCCGTACAGCATCTTGGATCCACTTCGTTGCTTCAAATATAGTGGCATCACCAACTGGATGCCTTCTTCCGCCGCCTTTACTGCGTCCAGGTGCCGATATGTCCTCGTCAGAACAGTCGACAACGCTCCCAGAGCAGCGCAAAGATTCTTCGTCTTCGTCCTGTCGGAAGGATCGCGCTCATAGGCTTCTCGATACACTACGACGAGCAGTTCGGCTACCACCGGAGCGCTGTCGTGGAAGTTGAGCTGTAAGATGAGAATGAGGACGCGTTGGATGATCAGGTGGTGATCTGGGTCGGAAAGGATGGTCTCGAGACTGTTGACATGTGTCCACCACTGCCTGACGCGCCGGCGCGTATTGTCTTTCCATTTGGTGAGATGGATCACGTCCTTGAAATGGAACCAGCTGGCGTTTGTTTCCGACTGAAGCATGGAAATCAATTGGGACTTGGCTTTGTCCGCTTTCGTCTGCTGCGCATCTGCACTGCTTCCTTCTCCGTCTTCATCGCCGTGTTTCCGTTTCCTGCTCGCATCCGGCTTGTAGATCCCCAGGTTGATCTGGCGCAGAAAGGCAAATGTTGGATGCAACGCATTCACGTTGGGATACTCCAATCCCAGGGAGATCCATAGGTGTTGGACCCTGAAGCGTTGGAGGACATTGTTGATGGTACGTTTCAAGCTCTCCACGACCGAGGGCACGGTCATTGTTGGCCGATCTTCGAGTTCAGGCAACCCAGCTGCAATTCTGTGGATTTTGTCGGCCATTCCGAATTTCTTGCGAGAGTCCATGACGACTCTGCGGATGTCCTTGACTGACTTTGCAAGAGCGGCTTGATGATACTTGCGACGTCGGCTTCGATTAACGAGCGATGATTCGCCATGGGAGAGGAGACGGCTTCGGAAGAGTGAGAGGCACCCATGTACCAGGCTTAGGAGTACGTTGGCGGTCGTGCCCGGAGCAGGGTATTGTTTGGACAGTTCTGGATGATTGACGACGTCCTTCCATAGATCCATGACCATCTTGACCACCTTTACACAATGAGGCTTGCTGTATTTGAGTCGAAGGCCGCGTTTGAGAAGCTCCTCGACCTGGTTCAAGCCGTCCCCGATCACGTCAGGGTGTAGGGGCAGGGTAAGTTCTAGCTTGCTGAACATATCCGAGAGACCCGGCGCTGCCTTGATTCGTGTAAAACTTCGCATCGGATACCGCGAATCGATGACTACAAAGAGAATGAGACAAGGTCAGTGCGGTCCCGTGAATCCATTCGTTCCCATCAGATTTCGAACTGCTCACCTTTCTTGCTGATCTGGGTCCCATCATCGACCAGGAACGATTCGCGAACGCGGTCACTGAGATTTTGGGCGTTAATCTGACCTACTCGAAGGTCATCGAGAGCCTCGACCTCGTCGTCTGAGTCTGAGTCGGAGGCGGATGGGCTAGCGTCGTCGTGGAATGGATCATATTCAAGTTCTTCTTGCTTGACCTGGATATGCCGAGGAGCGGGCTGGAGGTAATCGAGATCCTCCACTTCTGCGTCGGAATGAAGACTCTCGCTCATCTTTGCCAGTATGTATGTAGTACCAGATGTGTATATGTATGTAGAAGATGGTGGAGGACGTCCCGCTCAGACCAACACTTTCTCGACGCCCGACAAGGAGACGCGGCATTTGAATTGTCGAGTATATCCGGAAGCCAAAGTTTAAAGTTTCCTTAGCGTAACTAGCTCGTTCTCACTTCCCAGTGCACGAAATCCGACAATCCTTCACGGTCTTCATGTTGCGAGTATCAAGGTGAGCTTGGGCACCTATCTTTCGCAGGCCCTGGCATTCGTTCTGATGTATTCCCTTTCTATGACACAAGAACAACCACTGAGCAGTCACGCAAGCGGCGATCAAGGTGTTTGGCCAAAGGCGGTTGGTTCTCAAGAATGGATGAAACTCGCTCTCGACCAAGTTGTGGATGTGTCGCGATTTGCTACCATTCTTCGAGCGTTGGACATCAAGCTAACCTTCCACACGCTCATCTGACATACTCTCTATCTTCTTCACTCCTCCTTTCTGAACGCCCTGCAGTCGATCGCTGTAACACTTCTACAGGCGCGGCAGCAACAACGGACAGCGATGAGGACGCAGCCACGACAGGATACAAGAATCCTCCCACAACGACCTTCAGTATTGAACGAGGACGAACCGGATGAAGCGGATCGTGCGGTCTCCAATCCGTGTTCATCAACACCAGTGGGAGATTCGGTACCCAGGCGAGCGACTGCTACCCGTCAAACGATTACAACCAAGCTATGCAAAGGTCCCCATCAAGCTGCGGGTACAGGCTACAGCAGTCAGCACGCGCTCTGCTTGGTGTGCAAGCACCCTTGACGCCTCCGCCCACGGCTCAACAATCTCAGGCCTGACTTCGCTCTCGCGTCGCAGAAGATCATCCAAAAGGAAAAGATGTAGCACATCGGTCTCCTCAAGAGAATAGAACCACGAGTCAACATCGCGAGCAACGTCCACGGAAAACCCACAGATTCTCGCTCGCAGGAGATCAGGATAAAGTCGTCTGGCCTATGATGGTGCACAGTATTGCCATTTTGCACACCCTAGTACTTGCCGAGCTGATCGAATTCTGCTGACACTCTTTTTGGTAGTACTTTGACTACACAGGTTTCGAGCTATACGCATGCGTTCCCAAGGCTGAAACTGCTACTAATGGTGACTGGTGAGCAAAAATCCCCTCTCTGCCCATAAACTCTTGGCCACCCATCTGAAAGCTATGTTTTCACCACCTCTCAGCCCCTTGCGGTCCAGGCCGAAGATAGCTACACTTGCTGTCCTTGCATGACAGGGCTGAACCTCCTTCAACATACCGAGCGTCACGTCAGGGTCATTCTGTGAAGCATCAAGCAACCGTCAAAACATCTGATCTGCGCTCCGGATCCATCAGATAGGAGCTGACCCTGGCAAGCGTGTGGTCACTTTCCTTCAGGCTGTTTGGATCGCCCCCTTTCTCGTCAACAGAAGGCAGTGGTGATCAGTTACATCGCTCTGTGGTGCGTCATCTCACAACACTGTATTGAACTTGACTGGTTCCAAAGCTGAACCCATTATTGTCCTCCCACAGCATTGCACATCTATCCAAGACGAGGCCGCTCGCCGCCCACTCCATCTCGGCTGAAGGAACAAGCTGGAGCTCCCATCTTCATTCGAGCATCAAACACGTCAACGGAGTCCATGGAACCGCCTCTAGCAGCTGGCTTATGAATGTAGACGCGTCTGGTCTGCGGGTCTGCGTCTATCACCGAAGAGCATGCGGGAAGTGCGTGGCAATTCCGCTGGGGTGGTTTGGGGCAACAGAACCGTCACTGAGCTGTATACGATAACGCGTACATGCGCACGCGCGCTTTCGCTATGAGATGCAATTCAGTCATTCCCTTGCCTTCATATCAAGACCATATCGCCGTCTCTTGATGCTGAACCTGAAACAAAGAAGCAGAGCCTAAGTATAGCAATTACGTGTTGGCGACCTGCTGTGCTTGAGTCTCGGCCGATATACACGCAGTGTGAGTGAGCTGCTGAGTGAGTGTGAAAGCAGGTCAATGAATGAATTACACGTCCATCCATCTCACCCGCTCATTTCTCCCTCTATATCTTCCTTCTTCTTACGCCCATTGACAGGAGTCAGGACCATCACCAAGCAGAATCAAGACGCGGCTCGCTGCTCGCTGGCCGCTCAAATCTTCATCAGATCACAGATGCCCGCTACCGCCTCAGTCGGAGTGCTTCTCCCACCAATCGGCGACACAAGTGGCCAGCTCTCAGCAGATGCTTTCATGGGCGCCGGCCGCGACGATTCGAAGTCCATTTCCGATGAACATCCAAAATCTTGTAGGACTGGTGAGCAAGAATCGCGTCTTCTCTCCTTGTGCATTCAATGAACAGTGTAGACTGATGATGGAGGTTCTGAACCCACAGGCTATCGGCTGGACCATGAGCTCGATGCCTTGGCCAACTGTCCTGAAGCAATCCAAAAGCTCTTCGTGGAACTCCAAAACCTCACAGAGACCTGCGGCAGAACGATTCGGACAGGTCTTGAGGCAGTTCTTTCCATCTTCAAGGCATCGGAGAGCACGTCCTTGCTACGGAAAGAAGGCAGATGGTTCGCTGAGAGGATGCTCGCCTTGTTAATTCAAGTTGCGAACGAAGACAAAGCCGCTGGAGCATGCGACCTACCTGGCCGACTCTCGGATCTTTGGCTTCGGGGCCTCATCCACGACACGGCGCGCTTTCACTACCTGGTCTTCTCCCACAAACTCGATTCTACGGTTCAGCGCAGTCGGTCCAGAAGAAGTCGTCAAAGAGAAGCAGCGATGCTAATCCAGCAGCAGAAGGACTCAATCTTGGCCTTCAAGATACATTTCGGGCTCAACGTGACGGTCCGCAACTTGGCGTCTGCTCCGAGCTCGGAAAAGAACGTCTCTGCGGCATCAATCTCAACTATTCAAACGATGTTCGACAGAGAGCTCGCCGAGGTCCAGGAAAGGGTACTCCATCAGCAAGAACGCCTCCTTGCTTCGTTTCCAGACACCGAACTACTTCTCGATCTCTCTGCTTTTTTCCAAGCTATCGACTACGCCACCACGCAAGTCGATCATTCGCGCAGCAGAAAAAGGGCACGCAACTCATCGGAACTTGCGACGGATCAAGGTGCAGTGGTGGCGACGACGGCGCCAAGTTGGAACCATAGCTCCATCCAAACAAAGGTTCGATCGGAGCTTGAGAACGACGGAATCCGCTTCAAAGATCTTCAGCAACTCGAGGCATTCAATGACCGAACGAGAATCGAGCTCCAAGCGACCGAAACCGTCTCAGGCTCGCAGTTGGGCACTTTTTCGGCTGAGGATGCACCTCTTTTTCTTCAACGACTTTGCATCTTTTCCGCCAGAGCCGCTCTATTCGATCAATCGGTCTTCTTCGGAGAGCTCATGTTGGTTTTATACCGGGAAGCTGAGAGCCGTGAACCTTCTCTCAAGAAGAAGAGAATCTTGGCAAACGCGCATGGATCGTTGTCCGTTTTGCTGCGCGCTACCTCCCACAAATTTGAAGCTGTTCGAGCGGCTGAGGCAGGCATCGAAATTCTACAGCCATTCCTCAAAAGCAATCCAGAGCTTTGTTCCGGTCCGATGGCGGCACTCAAGACAATGAACGCAAAAAGCGTTGGTGCAGCTGCGTGTATACGACACAGAGAGCCAAGTCAGCATTCTGCAAAAGGCATACAGGACCTTCGGAGAAGCAATCGGTATCTTTCAGCAACTTGCGGTCAAAGCAGCGACCAACCTAACTGTCAAGAGGTCTCTCGCGGATGCGCTACTGGCTCAAGCTTCAGCGAGCAAACTGATGATCCAGGAGATGCTGAAATATCAGAACACTCTTCAATTCGAGTGCTTCCGTTTTTTCGATGGTCAACCTCGTGCAGAACAAAACCGCTTTGGTTGCGGATATTGTGAAGGTTGCGAGCCTCCAGATCTTGTGCACGATCTCATCAAAAGCTTTGGGGTCAACATCGTCAAGGCTTTCGTCACAACTGTGGAACAATCCATCGAAGTCTTTCGCGTGCTCGTGGCAAGAGTGCCTCACTTATATGAGCCAACGCTCGCCAAATCACTGTTTCTGAAGGCAGAGCTGATTGGCATGTACTCGTCTCGAGCCGCGGACGAATTTGCCGAGCCCGTCGCTTTGTTGCAGAACCTTTCAAAAAAATTTCCACGCTACTTCACCTCAGCTTCCGAGAGAGCGTATGTCGGGTTGGCGCAGCAACAACGACGGGAGGCCGACTTGGAGGGCGCGGCAACATCGTATCAAAGCGCGCTGCAACATCTTTCCACGCTGATAGATCAAAGCAGGGATTCGAAGGCAAGCTCGCAGCGAATGGAGTACGTCAACCGGGCTTACAAGGCACAGATTGATCGAACTCTGCTTTGCATTCAGCTAGAGCTATACGACCAAGGTTGGATCGATGCAAATCGGGTGTTGATGCTTTTGAATGAGGAGGGAAAGGGATCAATCTCGATGAGATTCCTCGGCAGCGTGGCGATGAGGGGATGCTGCAGGTGGCTGTCGGGTCACTTGGAAGACGCTTTCGACGATATCGAAAAATGCTTCCAGGCTATCAAGGTTGAGGAGCAGAACGCTGAAGATGCCATGGAAGAGTACGGCGACGGAGCCTTCAAGTTCGATATCGCGGAGGAGAAGTTCGAATACTGTCTTGCGATCGGATGGTATGGTGCCATACAGTCGAGAAGAGGAAAACAAGAAGCTGCTCTGGAATGTGGCGAGCGAGCCGTTCGAGCTCTACGAATTCGACTTTCCGATCGTGGAGCCCAGCTGCCTACCGAGTTCGGCTTTGATCCTATCCGCCAATCGCTGCCTCACTTCCTTGTTCTCGTTGCCGGAACACTCCTTTGCATGGGAAGGAGCGAAGCTGCGTGGAGACAAGTGGACGAAAGCCTCAAGCTCAATCACGATGCGCGGATCGATGGTTCGACAGTCAAAACAGCTTTATTGCTGAAGGCTCGTTTGTTGGAGGAGAAGGCAGGCCCGGGGGACTTTGCTGAAGCTGCTAAGGTTAGAGACGAAGCGGACAAGATCCCTTTCCGAGGATTTCTGCATCGAATGGGCTGTTCGCTGGGACGTACGCAACGAAGAAACTCTTGGTCGGCATGATACTTGCGACGAACGAGGATTGCAATCTTTCGACATTTCCAGGCCTCCAGATCTCCGCTTTCTTCGACAACCGACATACATCGACTACAATCTCTCAAAATCTTCATCTCTCTGCTTCCTCAGCGTACATCACAGCAGAACCCAACATCTCAAAATGACTCTCAATCCCAGAACGCAGAATCATCAGCTTCCACCTCCAGATGTGTAACTTTGTGATGCGAAGCACATTGCGTTAATTCTGTAGTTCTCGCCGTCGAATAATGACTGATCATGTGCTGCTGACCTTTACCGTTTATCGTTGCAGTAGATCTTCTTTCACTTCCCCTAGGACGTCCTACATGCATCGGTCCGCACACAGGAAAGGACGCGAACAATCGCCGCCCGCCAGAACGACTACCACCTCTGAAGATTCAACCGCAACCTCGACTACGAAGCACTCATCACACCCGAAGATGGCAGCGATGACCCAGCAAGCGCATATACAAGCATGCCATGCACAGAGACAAACTTGAGCGCGAGGAGAAGTGCGTTCGGAAGATCAGCGATCATCGAACAGCGGAAGGGGAGTGCAGGGACCGCAGACGGAGACGAGGATCAGGCCATGTCAGCAGGACACAAGACACCGCCCATGCGTCCATCGGCAGCGAACGGGGACAACGAGGCCGATCAGCTCACGCCCAAGTTCAACAAGGAGCGCAGGTGAGGTGTCGAGGAGAAGCCCTTGGGAGAGGATGGAACGACGATATCACCGCTGGGAGAGACGCAGGCTGATGCTTCGCTTCTTTCTTCCACGAACTGGCGACACACATCAGCCACCGCGCAAGCACAGATCACGATAGGACGAAGCACCCGCGGCGGCAGCCGGCGAGGTCGTCCTTACTTGGTCCTCAGCGGGCGAATTCAGAGGCACCCTCAGTACCGCCAAAGCGATTGCAATCTGCATGGTCCATTGTCCCAAACAAGTGCTAGACCGATCGTCTAGGTTGATGAGTGGTCAGCGGCTGGCTAACACTGAGGCCTCACAGGCTTGACTCCTACAAAAGATGCACTCTCCGCTGCTAATCTTGAGTCTTGACCCCGAGCTGTTCCTTTAGAATTCCAATCAGTACACCTAGGACGCCCAACATGCTGGATCTGGACACCAGAGAAAGTGATCTACCAAATCTGCCGCTGCAGGTTCGTCTTGCTTTGCTCTTACATCTTCTTATGCCATGCTTTTGCAGAACCTTTTCCTGGCCCAGGGAGGTTGTCGAGGCTGATATTTTTTCACTGGCTACCTTCCTTAATCTTCGCAGGGTCGTTGGACAGAACTGTCGAGTCGAAACCTTCCTGTTCGTGCACACTCAGTTCGAGGAAGCATTGGAATTGATCAAGCCGTACGACTTATTGAAGGCAACAGGCCAACCGATGGAAAGGACGGGCATTCATTTCATTCGGGGAAACGCAAGAATTGCGTATCTTGATAGAGGTATACTAGGCATGGCATTCATTGCAGCTTGTCCATGAAGCCTGTTCCCGGCAACAATTTCGCCTTGGATGCATACTCGGCCGCCTTCACAGGTTGTTCGATGGCCTCAAGAATGCGGGCCTTGAGCAGGATCGCCGTTTTATACGTCGACGGAGAACACCTCTTTCCCTCGTCGCTGACCGCGAGACTCTCGCAGATACGCTCGAGAGCCTCGTCGAAGCGCTGCCTTCCCAGCAAGATGCCTGCGAAAATCACGAGCAGGTGGGCGAGTACCTGCTCGATCGGGTCGAGCTCCTTCTCTGAATCCAACCTCGTCTCTGCCGAACCCTCCCAAAGGCGAGCTTGCTGTACGGCTTCATTGATGTGCCGCATCGCTCGTTCGTGATAACCCAGGGAAGCTTCGACGCCGGCTTTCCAACCCAGAGCGAGCATGTAGATCGGCGGGTGAGTACACTTCTCCTCTTCCTCGTCTTCTGTCTTCACCCTGTATACGCAAGCCGCATCGTACTCCTGCAGGGCTGTGAGACTGTGCCGAAGCGTCTTCAGGGCGTCTCTGGGTCGACCGAGCATCCACTCGGCGTAGCCCTTGATGGCAATTGGTTCCGCCAAGTAAACCTTTCCCTCCGGGTCTGTCTCATCCTCGGTATCATAAAATACCGTCTCAGCGTGCTCGGCCTGCTCGAATGCTTCGGCGTGTCGATCGATTTGGGAAAGTACGAGGGCATGGAGGGACGCCAGAGAAGAAAACATGCTGTATCCTCGCCAGATCGCCATAACGCTGTCCGGCTCTAGAGAGCTCGATTGGTATTCCATCGCCGCTGCCAGGATTTCAGCAGACTTGTCGTATTGAGCGGCAAAGCGGAGCCGAATAGCATAGTCGCCGTGGAAGCGTGCGACCTGTCGATCGAAATGAGTCGGGAACGTCTCGGCTAGCTGGGTGTACACCTTTCGCCCTTCTTCGTAGGCGATCAGTGATTCCTCTGGAGTCGTTTCGGGAAGTCCAGCCTTCCAGTCGAGCGCCTCGGCCAGGAAAGGATCGTATGCCTTCGTCCCTGTTGCGCCAATGTCTCGATAGATTTGAACGACCTCCTCTGGGAATTTGAGGTGAAATGCAAGTCGAGCGTCGTGGCTGTTCGGCAAGCACCCATGGATGAAAAGAGCGTCTTGAACTGTGAGTTCATCGCAACAGTCCGGAACCGTCTTCCATCCGAAGTTGTCCAAAGGGACTTCATCGTGCTTCGAAGCGAGCTCCTGGAGTAATTCGGAAACTGCGACCGTCGCGTTCATGTGCGCTTGAACAGATCGAGCTAGCCCGGCATAGGAGGTTACGCTATCGTCGTGCGCTTTGCTGTATGCTCGCAGCATGGAGACTGCTTTTCGAGCGGCCATCTGAGCTCTGAAGTGTAGGAAGAGCTTCTGAGCATCATTGGCGTTGTCTTGGCTGAGGCCGAGCAGAGCAGAGGAGTACGCGACCTGGAGTGCTCCTAGTGATACCAAAGATCGGTCTCGAGAGTCCTCGTATAGCGGTGTGAGGATCTGAATACCGTCTTCTGCCGCCTGGGCTGCCACGAGATAGCGTTGGTCGCTCGACATGGCGATGGACAGTGCTCCGAGGGCATTGCAGAGGTTTCTTCTCTTCGTCCTGTTGGAAGGGTCGCGCTCATAGGCCTCTCGATAGACGACAACGAGCATTTCAGCGATCGAGGCAGCCTCTGTCACATATCCGGCCTGCGAGAAAAGGATCAGGATGTGTTGGAGGGGACATTGAAGTCCGGACTTGCCGGCTTGTAACGATTGGCCCTGACTCGTGTGAACCAATTTGATAGGTGCACGCGGACGTTGCGCCTCCACTTCGCAAAGCGAGCAACGTCTCTGAAATCGAACCACTGGCTGCGTGTCACAGTTTCGATAGTGTCAATCAAGGTGTCGATCTTGGTTTTGACTGTGTGCTCCACGGAGTGGCTGGCGTTCTCCTGGTCGCCGTCGCCGTCGGTATCGTCTTGGACGACATCACCGGCACCAATCGTATCGTCTTGAGCGTCGACACCAGCATTGTTGGCACCGTCGCGGTCGTCATCAGCATTCATGTCTTCAGATCGTTGACCATCGCCATGGCCCTCGCCATCGCCATTCTCTTCACCGTCGGCACTGCCATCGCCAGCTCCGGTTTGCTGACCGAGTTGAGTTCTGTGGTCGTCCCCGTTGGCATTGAAGCTACCGTCTGGATTGCCGTCATCATCCCGCTCAATGACAATGTCTCCATCCTGATGGTACTGTTTGCGTTGATCTGGATCCGTCCTGTAGATGTTCAGATCGATGTAGTGAAGGAACGCCAGCAATGGCACAAGCTCCCTGACATCAGGAAAGTCCTTCGACAGCTTCATACCGCCTGCGTGAAATTCATGCGAGGCGAATGCCATCAGAGCTTTAAACTTTTGGTTGAGAGCGTCGACACACATCGTAGGACGATCCTGTAGGTAAGGCGGGCCGGCTGCGATGCTGTGAATTTTGTGGGCCATGCCGAACTTCTTGCGAGACTCGGAGACGATCCTGCGGACATCCTTAATCTTGATCTCCATGCAGCCCTGAATGTGTGCGCGCCGTCGACTTCGGGTCACGAGCGACGATGAGACGTGGAAACAAAGACAGCGACGGAACTCCTTGAGATGTGCGTTCACGAGGCTAAGAAGTAAGTTGGTAGCCGTGCCTGGGACAGCGTGCTCTTTTGAGAGCGTTGGATGAGCCATGACGTCCTTCCACAAGGCCATGACAATTCCGCTAAGCTGAACACAGCTGAAACGGACCCTCTTGAGGCGATGACTGAATTTGAGAATATCCTCGACAAAGTCGAAGCCGTTGGCGATCGGGTCAGAGTGTCGGGGCAGGGAAGGTGCTAACTTCCGGAACAGCTGGGAAAGATCCGGAGGTGCCTCGATGCTAGAAACCTTTCGCACAGGGTAGCGCGAATCGATGACTGTAACAAGACAAAAAGCCAGTATGAGTTCCGCAACTGGCCATATCTTCGAACGTGTCAGGCCACTTACATCTGGTGCTGGGTTTGACCCCGTCCTCTGCCAGGTACCAGCCTCGGACCTGTTTGGTCAGCTTCTTGGCGTCGAATTCCCCGAGCTGAAGGTCTTCGATATCGTCGAGCTCTTCGTCCGAGTTGGAGGCGGAAGAGTCTGCGGCATCTTGGAGGTGCTCATCCGGACTTTCTTGCCGAGGCTGAGGTTGCTGAGGATTGAGTTGGAGGAGGTTGAGGTCCACGACCTCTGCCTCAGAATGAAGACTTTGGCTCATTCTCTTTCTACCGCCTCTGTGTTCGAATGGTGAATGGTGGTCGTCTACAAGGAGAATTCGAATCGAAGCTCGACCCTCGAGACCAACACCTCCAGAGACCAACACTACTTCCTTTCTCGACAACCTCGACTCGACAAGCAGCCGGCATTTGAATCGCGAGTATATCCGACAGCTTACGTAATCTTGCAGTAAATCGACGCGCGAAATTTTTGGCTTCGACCCTATTTTTCGATTATCCAGCGCGAAAAATACACGAACGCTACCGCCTATCGCTGACACTACCTCTTCTCCTCTGTGTTGTCTCTCACCCGGCACCTGCAGAATAAGACGTAAGGCGTTGGCAGCTGGGGATGTTCTTATTGGACAATCCGCGATCTGCGTCTCCAAAAAATGTGCATGTCACCTAGCAGCGGTCAGTCCTGAGCATATAATCTTCCACCATGTGAATTGCTCGCTCCTTCAGACCGGCTGATGCCCTACTTCTTTCCTTATCCTTACTGCTCTCCATTCTGCTCACTTCCATCTCGCTCAATCCATTCCATCAATTGCCCCTCATGAAGACTCAGAAAGGCGACACTATCTATCTGAAGACCTCTTCGACGCCGACCAGTGTCTCAATTACGTGCCAGCGAAACCTTAAGGACAAGTCCGTCAAGTACAAGACCTCGACATACGATCATGGATGTAAGTGCTGGAGAAGCCTTCCTGTCCGTTCAGCAGCACTATTTCTGATATTTTTACCGCTTCGTACACACAGGCGACGAGATTCGCTCAAGCTTGCGGACATCTTAGTACAGAGTGACTACAGCAACGCCGTCATTCATCAAGAAGTTCCAGGCAAGGAGCAGAAGAGCATGAAAGTCGACAATAGCTTCCAAGCTGCCCGGATGGTCCGCGGCGGGAATCGCTTCCTTGTTCATCGTTTCAAGACCAACAGGCCGTTCCAGATGCGTAAGTTGTGTATCCAGTCAAAGCGCCCGTACCTTGCTCACAAGATCTGAATTTCTGGCACAGCATCGCTTCGTCGAGACGACCGTTGGTAGTGGCATCTTCAAAGCGGTGAAAGGACCCCTCAACACTGCCGCAACTCTAATACCTGTTGTAGGCAAAGTCCTTGTGGAGCAGTTCACATCCCGCCTCCCAAGCCTCATTGGTCACCCCCTCCGTGAACTGAACGAGGCTGCTGTCACGGCCGACGACGTGATCGTTGTTGATGACAAGTACGATCCGGAATCTCAAGAGAACGACGTTCCGTGGCTTCAAGGAAAGAACCAAGTCAAAACGCCGTACATCATTACCCGTTTCACCAACCTCAGTGAGTTCTGTCCCAGGTCGTTTTCCGGCTGCTGCTGAAGGTGAACAGGATTTTGACACAGCTCTCACCATCTCAAACTTCTTGCAGCCGAAGAGCACAACCCAGAAGGTATTCTGTTCGTCGAGGCGTCCAAGTGAGACGAGCTCCTGAAGAAGATGCAGGATGATTCTCCCACCCTTCACGAGTCATCAAGGTCGACAGCAAGTTCCAATACGGCCAGCAGGACGGGAAAGGAAACGGTCGCTTCTTGGTCTAACACGACGTCAAGGCCAATCCGATTCTCCGGGTAAGTGAACTTTCCTACTATTATCTGCGCATATGAGCAGGCAAAGGATTGAAGTTTGGTTTGCAGAAACGCTTTCCGGCAACAATCGCCGAGAGCCCCAAGCTGCAGCAGCACCAAAAGCCTGCCAACAAGGTGTCGTTGCTCAGCGGTCTCACTGGCGACGCTCTCAAGACCTTCTGAAACCGCTCGCTACAAGAATGGTACGTTTCGTAGTCACTTCGATTCTCCCGTCTGCGACTTTTTCCAGTTTCAATCACATGGATCATCTTACGGATTCAACGCAAGAACCCTGAGCCCCGGCGAGGTTTTAGTGGGCTCTGGTGCGGTGCTGTCGAAGAGAGACGTGGCTTTGCAGAGCACATCTTGATATTAGTAGTCTTCTTTCCGTCACCGGAATAACAAACTGAAGAAGTGGAGGGGCTGGCCATGATCCCGAAGACGCTGCCATCGCAGACAGCCACCAAGATGCGAAGCGTTCAAGTGTTGATGGGAGTCGGCAATGCAAAGAAGCGATGAGGTTTGTACAGTTGACGGAGGTGTGGTGCAGAAGGGATGTATTTGGGAGCGTGGGAAAAATATATTCTATGTTGCGCTAAAAATGTGAAACATGTCTTGGGTATGTTTCAGCGCGAAATAAGCTATGAGCGCTACACGCTGCCCGTTACCAAAGCTCGTTGAATCTACGTACATACAATGCAGTACGGGTATGGTGTTGTTTGTGCGAGAGAGAGGAAATCTCTGAGTGTATTCAATATTGCAAAAACACACAACGTCCGCCGGGTTTATACGCTTGCCCAGACCTCCCTCCGTTCGTCCCTTTTGACGATTCTTCGCTCGTCCCGTTCGGCAGGTACGCATACCCGTTTGAAATGGTACACCTGGCCCCATTTCTTCCCATACAGATCTATGTTTTTGCCCGTCAAGGTATCCGCTCCCCCGCCTGACAAAGTGGTCTGTGGTTAAAGAAATAAAAATTATTTTCGGAAAATAGGGTGGGTGAATTCGTAGTGTGGTAGTCTCAGCTCTAAACGCCGTCAGCGACCCAGTAACACGAGCTTGGGGTCATGGCCGCCCACATAGAGCCAAAGTGAAGGGGAGGTCTTCAGGTCACGAATACCAGGTCTTTGTTGTCTCAGACTACCCCAAGGGGATTTTGTTTCAGTGGTTTAATACTCACCTCAGACGGGGGAACGGAGAGATCTAGCGGGTCAAAGAGGGTGCCCCCAGGGGGCAAACGGAGAAAGTCACAAACGGGTGAAAGGGAAAGATATGGGGCGAGCGAGAACACAAGCGGACATTGACCTGACTTGCTTCAATATTCAACGAACTATCAAATCGAGTGGAAAGCTGAAAAACGAGGAAACAACAGGAATTGGTCGTTATGAAGAGGATACCGAAGTTAAGCCAGACCATGGAAAAAGGAAAGGAGAAGAGGAGAACGAAAAACGAAGGACGAAGGCAGCGGTAGCCAGCCGAACAGGATATTCAGGAGATCATACGTCATGGCTGGACTTGGCTGGTGATGGTGGAATACGTCGTATGCTGTACCAGGAACATCAGGCGGTCGATGCCTGCCAGACATGGCGATCGACTTTTGCCTTCCGGACCTGGATAAGCAAGACGCGAAGAAGAGAGCTGGTAAATGCGGACTTGAGCGGCGACTGTTGGGAAGCAAAAAGATATAATTATTGACTACTAGACCGCTCCGACAGTGTCCACCCAGCTCGATACTCACCCGCATTTCATTCTTCGGGCTTGATAGGCGAGAGATTGTACTTTTCCGCGGAGAAGGAAGTCATCATGCGCTCGATGGACTAGAAAGTGGCGACGAGTAGGGATGAGCAATAGGGTATCAATTGGTTCCGCAGAAACAAAATCCAGATGCCAACGTACCTTCTGCTGGCTGCACAGCACAGCCGATCCAAAAGCCTTGAATGGTTTCCTTCGCATCTGTTACCGTGGTCAAGATCCAGTCCCACTGTACGATGAGAGTGGAGCGAAGAAAAAGGGCCGAGGTGGGCAGGATGATGGTCGGTAGGCGGTACCCAAAGACAGAGCAAAAGGGAAGGTGGGCCGAGAGCGGAGAGATTTGAGAGCGAGGCTAGAATGAGGAAGGACGTGTGGGTTGACTTCGTGTATGGTGACATGGACGTTGAAAGCAGACTCTGAAGAGGATCAAAGATGTCCGAGGGAGATGGGGTCTTCGAGATCGGTTCCTGTTCTAAGGCTGACTGAACATGGTGAATAGCTCGACTCGCGACCTCAAGTGCAACAACTATGGCCGCTTCCTCATCGCTTGACGTTGATTCTGTGGCCGTTGTCTCGGCGGAAGGGACGAGAGCGGGAAGATGCTGTGCAAGAATGCCGAGTTGAGTCGCAAGAGCGTCCCGCTCGGCGAGGAGGACCTGCGCTTTTGCTTTTGCTTCGTGTGCAACAAGTCGGACTGGTAGAGAAGGCTGGACTCTGAGCCGTGTTTGATGGGAAGAATGGCAGGTGGAGGCTGCTGATGTCGTCCTTGTGAAAGACTGCGAATCTGTCGTTATGGCGGACTCCGAGCGGGCCGATCTTGATGGAGAGTAGCTGGGTGAAACGTGGTTCTAGAATCTAGATGAAAGGAAAAGGAGCGAATAAGAAAAGACATGGTGGGAAAGAGAAGAAAAAACTTGAGTCAAGTGAAGGTGAATGCCAGGTAGCAGCCGACCCTCATGAGTATGCTCAGAAACTCTGTGAAGAGCGCGAGTAGGCGAAAAGCTCAGAAGATCCGTGAAGAGCGCGAGAAAGTAGAACGCTCAGCAGCTCTGTGAAGAGTGCGAGGAGGAAGAAAGCTCAGCAGCTCCGTGAAGAGCGCGAGAAAGCAGAACGCTCAGCAGCTCTGTGAAAAGCGCGAGGAGGAGAACGCTCAGCAGCTCTATGCAGAGCGCGAGGAGGTGGGCCAGCTGTGAGGGGAGGGGAAGAGGGTTAGAAGGGGAGCGAGGAGGATATATAGGTGAGTTTCTAGATAGCTGCTCAGCAATCAGAATCGTCGCATGTCCTGACTTTCTCTCATTCTTTGCGCTTGAACATGTTTCGGGCATGCGGGCATGTTTCTGTGTGAAATCGCGAAAGTCTCGGATTGGCGATTGGCGATTGACATGATTACCCTCGAAACTTTTTTCCCTCGTCTATGGGTGCCCGCTTGTTGCTTGTCCAGGGTCCTCAATCTCATCACGGGCGGGGGAGTATTGCTATGCAGATAGCAATCAGAAAGAGTGAAGCTTCATCCTCAACACCTTTCAACGATCTTCCCTACCACCAAGACATCCCGGATCCTTCACTTCACGCGCTTGCGCGATCCTCACTTCACGCGCTTGCGCGATTCACCCTTTACGCGCTTGCGCGATCTTCCCTTCACGCGCTTGCGCGATTCACTGAGTTCCTCTTTGCCCGCCTTCCAAATTGGCATCTGTTCCTCCGATACTGTAACTCCAACTCGCCCATGTCCGGGTAATACGGCACCAACTCTTCCTGCACCTGCAGATACGTCGTGTTGTAGATCCGCGCATACACCTCCCGCACCTTCCGAGCCGGGTGGAACAGTCAGCCGCCGTCTGCCGATGAACATGATCTCGATCCATTAACGCGTCCTCGAGAAACGTGACCACACTGACTGTTCACGTAGTCCTTGCCCATCTCGCCAATGTGCTCACGTTGCGTATGTTGAGTTCCGGCGTCCTGTGTTCTTTCAAGATGTGCGGGATGGTTGTGAAAGGCGAACATATTTGAGTCACTTCCTGGCATCGTTACTTTCTCACACACACAGAGAGACATAGAGAGAGAGAGGGAGATAGAGAAAAAGGGAGATAGAGAAAGAGGGAGAGGGAGAAAGAGGGAGAGGGAAATCAGACTTAGACATTGAGATTCTGCAGCTTGTCCATGAAGCCTGTTCCAGGCAGCGAGTTCGCTTTGGACGCATATTCGGCCGCCTCCAATGGCTGTTCGATGGCCTCAAGAATGCGGGCCTTGAGCATGATCGCCGTTTTGTACGTGGACGGAGAACACCTCTTTCCCTCGTCGCTGACTGCGAGACTCTCGTAAACACGCTCGAGAGCCTCGTCGAAGCGCTGTCTTCCCAGCAAGATGCCTGCATAAATCACGAGCAGGTGGGCGAGGACTTGGTCGATAGGGTCGAGCGCCTGCTCTGCCTCCCACCTTGCCTTTGCCGAATCCGCCCGGAGACGAGTTTGCTGTACGGCCTCATCGATGTGCCGCATCGCTTGCTCGTAACGACCCAACGAAGCCTCTACGCCGGCTTTCCAACCGAGCGCGAGCATGTAGATTGGCGGATGATTACACTCCTCCTTCAAGCGTTCTGCCTTCACCTTGCCCAAGCCGGCCGCTTCATGCTGCTGCAGGAGTGTGAGACTCTTCCGAAGTGCCTTCAGTGCGTCTCTGGGCTGGCCGAGCATCCACTGAGCGTAGCCTTTGATGGCAAATGGTTCCGCCAAGTACAGTGAGGCCATCGGGCATGTCTCATCTGCGGTAGCGTAAAAGAACATCTCGGCGCGCTGAGCCTTACAGAGTGCTTCGGCGTGTTGATCGATTCCGGAAAGGACGAGGGCATGGAGTGAGTTCAGGGAGGAAAACAAGCCGTATCCTCGCCAGATCGTAACACACCCCTCCTCAGCTGGGGCGTCCGCCTGCTGCTCGAGCGCCTCTGCGAGAACTTCATCGGCCTTATCGTATCGAGCGTCAAAGCGGAGCCGAAGGGCGTAGTCGCCTTGGAAGCGCGCGATCTTCCGATTGAAGAGAGTCGGAAACATCTCGGCCAGTCGGAAGTACACCTTTTTCCCTTCTTTGTAGGCGCTCAATGACTGTTCTAGAGTCGTTTCGGGGAGTCCGGCCTTCCAGTGGAGGGCTTCGGCCAGAAAAGGGTCGTATGCATTGGTCCCTGTTGCGGCGATGTCTCGATAAATTTGGACGACTTCCTCTGGGAATGAGAGGTGAAATGTGAGTCGAGCGTCGGGGCTGCTCGGTAAGCTCCCATGGATGAAGAGAGCCTCTTCAACGGTGAGCTTCTCGCAGCACTTCGGAACCATCGTCCATCCGAACTTGTCCGTAGATACTGTCTTGTGCTGGAAACTGAGTTCTTGGAGGAAGCCGGAGACTGCAACCGTCGCATCCATATGCGCTTGAATAGCCCGAGCTAGCCTAGCGTAGTCGGTCACACTATCGTCATGCGATGCGCTCCTGGCGCGCAACATGGAGACTGCTTTTTGAGCGGCCATCTGGGCTCTGAAGCGTAGGAAGAGCTTCTGAGCATCATTGGCGTTGCCTTGGCTGAGGCCGAGCAGAGCAGAGGAGTGTGCAACCTGAAGTTCGCCAAGAGTCACCAAAGATCGGTCTCGGGTGTACTCGTAAAGCGGTGTGATGATCTGAATACCGTCTTCTGCCGCCTGAGCTGCCACAAGATATTGTTTCGCTCTCCACATGGCGACAGACAGTGCTCCGAGGGCATTGCACAGGTTCCTTCTCTTCGTCCTGTTGGAAGGATCGCGCTCATAGACCTCTCGATAGACGACAACGAGCATTGCGGCGATCGAGGTGGCTTCTGCCACATATCCGGCCTGCGAGAAAACGATGAGGATGTATTGGAGGGTGAGATTGTACTCCGGGCTTGCCGGCTTGTGACGATTGGCCTTAACCCGTGTGAACCAGCTTGACATGTGCACACGGACGTTGCGTCTCCACTTCGCAAATCGGGCAACACCTTTGAAATCGAACCATTGGCTGCGTGTCACATGTTCGATCGTGTCAATGAAGGTGTCGATCTTGGTTTTGGCGGTATGTTCCACGAGCTGGCTGGTGTCCTCCTGGCTGCCGTCACCATTGCCGACACCATCAGCACCGTCTTGAGCAACATCACCAGCACTAATGGTACCGTCTTGGACGCCGACACCACCGTCATCGGCACCATCGCGCTCGCCATCAACATTCATTTCGAATCTGTGGTCATCGCTGTGTCCTTCACCATCGCTACCGCCTTTGTCATTCTCACCAACATCGCCAGTCTCCTCACCTCCAGCAGCGCCATCACCGTCACGATCGCCATAGTCATTGCCATCGCCAGCTCCATTTCCCTGGTCGGTTTGATCTCTACCTTCGTCCCCGTTGCCTTTGCCGAGCGCAAGAAGCGCAGCTGTCGCTGCGAATCCAATATCCCCTTCATCAATGACGTCTCCGTCCTCATCGTATCGTTTGCGTTTGCCTGCTTCGGTTCTGGAGATGTCCAGATCGATGTTGTGAAGGAACGCCAGCAAAGGCGTGAGCTCCTTGATGCCGGGAAAGTCCTTGGACAAGTGCATGCCTTCGGCTTGGAATTTAGACGAGGCGGTGGACATGAGTGCTTTGAGAAAGTCGGTGAGAGGGGGAGCACACATCGTAGGACGATCCTGGAGCATAGGCGGTCCGGCTGCGATGCTGTGGATTTTGTGGGCGATCCCAAGCTTCTTGCGAGATTCAGAGACTATTCTGCGGAGGCTCGCTATCCTCCTTTCCATATATTCCTGGAAGTGTGCGCGCGTCCGACTTCGAGTAACGAGTGATGATGAGGCGTAAGAATGAAGACGGCGACGGAACTCTTTGAGGTGTGTGTTAACGAGGACGAGGAGTAGGTTGGTGCTCGTGCCTGGGACAGCGTGCTCCTTAGAGAGCTTGGGGTGGGCCATGACGTCCTTCCATAGAGACATGACAACTCCACTAAGCTGAACACAGCTGGGCCGGATGCTCTTCAAGGGGTGGCTGTATTTGAGAATTTCCTCGACAAACTTGAAGCCGTTGGCGATCGGGTCAGAGTGTCGGGGCAGGGAAGGTGCTAACTTCCGGAACAGCTGGGAAAGATCCGACGGTGCTTTGATGCGGGAGGGTTTTCGCGCAGGGTAGCGCGAATCGATGACTGCAATAGAAACAGAATTAGTATGACCTTGTTCCACTTCTGCGAGCGCATCGATCACTCACATTTGGTGCTGGGTTTGATCCCGTCCTCTGTCAGGAACCATGCTCGGACCTTCTTGGTCACCTTTTTGGCGTCGAATGCGAGCCGAAGATTTTCCAGAGAATCGACCTCCTCGTCCGAGTCCGAGATGGCAGATTCGTGCCCATCCAAACTTTCTTGCGGGGTCTGAGGTCGGTGAGGATCCGGTTGGAGGAGGTCGTCGAGCTCCTCGAAGTCAGAGCCAGACTCAGAGTCAGAGTAACTACTTTCGCTCATTTTCTTTCTCCTGACTCGTGTTGATGGTGAATGGTGGTCGTCGACAAGAGGAATTCGAATTGGCTGTCTCGAGAAGGAGACCAACACCTCGAGACCAACACCTCCTTTGCTTTCTCGAAACCTCGACCCGACAAGCAACCGGCTTTTGGATATCGAGTTTATCCGACAGCTGACGTAATCTCGCAGAAACATCATGCCCGAATTTTTTGTGTCTCATTTTCTATTTTCCAGCACACAAAATCAAACGCGACCGCACCTCTTCACCTCCTCGCTACTCGCTGTCGGTGAATACCCTCACCTTCTACGGCAGTTTTACTGCCACCGCTCTCCTTTGCGGATCAAAAGAGAGCCCATTGATACCCTATAACGAGCTCAATCGTTCATCGTTCATCCCTAGGCTGACTTTTGATCTTGTGTACACAACAGGAGTCTGGTTTTCTTCCTGGATCTGATCTTCATTGACCCTTGCCACACAGTTGCCAGCAAAGCGTTCTAATGGCCGTTCTCAATGCGCTATGGACGTTGGAGTGCCTCGAGATGGTCCTCATCACTCGTCACTCGGATCAGCGAAGCTACTGGCTCAAGGTGCTTTGGCCAATGATTTCTCATTTGCCGAACGAACCAGAGGTATCAGGAAGGATCTGGATGGCTTCAGATTCACCCCAAAGGCACACCAGCTTCGTCTTACGGACATTTTTATAGGTATGTACAAGTCCTAATGTTTACCTGATTCATACTTCTTTTCTGTACTGCGCACTCGTACCACCGTCCCCTCTGACCTGTGCTTATTCTTCTCCTTTACCTTTCCATTGCACACTACTATTCCAGCCCTTCGAACTTGGGATCGGATGGCCTCCCCGCAGCGGAAATCATCTCAGAACGCAGTACGGAATTCTGTTCGTTGAGGTGCCGAAGTGAGACGAGCTTCTCAGGAAGATGCAGGCTGATCCTCCCCGTCCCGGACGAGTCATCAAGCATCAAGGTTGATAGCAAGTTTCAATACGGTCAGGAGGACGCAACTGGAAATGTTCGCCTCCTTGTCTACCCCGGTGCTATGGCCAACCTGATTCACCAGGTAAGTAAACTTCCCTATCCTTATCTGCGAAGACGATTTTGAGCCGGGAAAGGATTGAAATTTTATTGGTCTGCAGAAACGCTTTCTGGCAATCGCCGAGAGCCCCAAGCTGCAGCAGCTTGCTCCCATTCTCGGGTCCACGACGAACCATCAGCCTGCGAACAAGGCGTCGTTGCTCAGCGGTCTCACTGGTGACGCTCTCAAGAACTTCTGATTTCGTTTGCATCAAGGACATGGTACGCTTCGTGTCACTTCGATTCTCCCGACTGCGGCTAGGCATGAGCTGTCCTCCTTCTAAACCTTATGTATCTGGCCCTTTCTTCACTGCTTCCACTCCGCTCTAGGACTATTGGATGCCCTCTTCCACTATGTGTTCTTATCCTCTTTTTTCGTTTCTTTCCTTCTCCGATTCCTTCACTTCGATCTCCCTCCTTTTTTCTCGTCATCTTCTTTCTTACTTCCTTCAGCCAACCACCTTGTTCTTCATTTTCAATCTGTTGCTTCACGCTTCGTTCTTCTCAATTTCAATCACTTGGATTATCTTACAGGCTCCAGCGTGGACACCACATGATCCGACTGCGGTCCGGAGAAGATTGTGTGAGGAAGAGGGACATGGTTTGCAGAGCACACCTGCCTTGAAGGTGTGATGCAGATGCAATGAATTTGGGAGCGTGGGAAAATATATTCTTACGCTGAGCATTATCTAGCAATGTTTCAGCGCGAAATTCCGAGTTGCGAAATGCGAAATGCGAAATGCGAAAGTCTCGGATTGGATGTTTTTTCCACTTGTTGTTTGTCCAGGGTCCTCAACCTCATCGGCAGGGTGTTGTTGCTACGCGGTATGCAGCGTATGTAGGTACATAAAGAAAGGCTTCATTCCCAACACCTTTCATCGATCTTCCCTACCACCAAGAGTCAACACATCCTTGTATACGTATGCCCTTCACGCGCTTGCGCGAACCATCCTTCACACGCGCTTGCGCGAGTTCTCCTTCACTCCACGCGCTTGCGCGACTTTTCCTCTTTACGCGCTTGGCGAGTCACTAGTCACTAGGTCACTAGTCACTGGTCACTTCCCTATCCTTCACGCGCTTGCGCGAGTCATTCTTCACTCCACACGCGCTTGCGCGAGCTATTCTTTACGCGCTTGCGCGAGTCACTGATTTCTTGCCTCACGAGTTGGCGTTTGTTGGTTGCAAGAGTTTTGAGTGTCAAGATTTGTCTTAGTCGAAGGTATCATGCGATCCCAAGACTTCCGCAACTCGATGTGAGCGACAAGCGCTGCCAAAGCTCCTTGAGTCTACGTACCAGTGATGCAGTACGTACGTGATGACGTCTATACGATAGAGAGGTAGACATTGAGATCTTTCGGTTCTGGCAAAGGAGGGAGGACACCGAATAATGGCACCCGCGGAAGCGTGCAAGGTGCAATAACCACAAAGGGGAGGGATCGCGTTGTGCTGGAGGCCATGAAGGGACGAAGGGGAAATGAAGGAAGGGGAAAGAAAGATGCAGTGGAACGACGAACGAGTGCTCGGAGCTGCCCAGAAACGTCAGATGAGCTGCGAGATTTAAGAAGAAAGGTCGGGACCACAGCACTCACCGACAATAGCAATCGCGACGGTAGAGCACACACGACTCTGGCGTTCCTGCACCCGCAAGTTGGTCAAGAGAGCCTGCAACACATCCTGAGGACCAATCGCCTTGGAAATGCATCCGCTGATGGCAGAAAGTCTACACGCCAACGCTTCCGGGAACTCTTCACCAAGTTGCTCGAAGAGACCCACACCCAGTTTAGATAGGAGAGCATCCTCGCCGCAGTGTCGGATGACAACGGCAAGCTTGGTGACCAGGTCCGCAGCTTGTTGACGCGTCTTGGCGTTCTTGTTGCCCAGTCGCCAGAGGATCGTAGAGACGATCTGGGAGAGGTAAGGCTTGCACCGCATTCCCAGCGCATTCATGATGGTCCCGAATCCATCCAGGATAACTTGGTCCTATACCGTCTGCTCCTGGAAGGCGTAGATGAGTCCACCGATCAGCGATCAGCTCTGAAGGAAGAAGAAAGCTCGATGCCCACCGTCCGACTGACGGTAGCAATCACCATCCACTCACAAGTAGTCCATGGGAGAGTTTGTCCCTTTTTGTCCTTTCACATTCGGAACGTCTTGGTCGCCGCTTGCATAAGGGCTCAGTACTTCCTCTATGGGTATTATAGAATCGTAGTGTATCAGAACACATGTCAGGACCCGAGAAAGAGAGGTGCTGACGCATTCTTTCTCGCCATTTCGCTGCCCCGGACACGAGACTCACAAGCACGTCCACCCTCTTTGTCCACCTCTGCGACGCGATAGACCGAAGATTGGGCATCGCACCAGAACAGGCTCGTCATGTATTTGGCGTTAATCTCCCGGACTGAGGTCTCCGCAACTTTGACCACAACGTGTGGTAAATCAAACAGCTCCGACCTCAACCTTGCGGGAAACTATTTTCAAATGCACGGGAATAAATAGATTGGACGTGAAAGGTTGAGGTTAAACTCGTTGAGGACACCTGGGTGTATTCAATGAACTAGATAATCGAGTGGAAAGCCGAAAAACGAGGAAACAACAGTAACTGGTCGTTATGAAAAGGATACCGATATGGAGTATGGAGCCAGACGATGGAAAAAGGAAAGAAGAAGAGATGAAGAAGGAAGACGGAAACCGAAGGGCGAAGGCAGAGGTAGCGAGAGGAGACTTTTTTCTGATGGTTTTGAATGGTTTGAATGGATCCTGGAGACAAAGCTCGTCGATGTGCCTGTCGTGAGGGGAACGAGAGAAGAGGCAGCGAGAAGAAAGATTGTGGCAAGAGAGTCTTGACCTTCCAATTTTACTTGAGACGTTCGAGCGCCGCGATGAAGGCGCTCTTCTTTTCTGGCTCGGCATCGAGGAGCGAGACGAGCTTGTCGGTGTCGGTGAGAACGTGCATGACCAACTTGGCGATGTCTTGATCATTGTGTGTAGCCTTGGCGGGCTTGATGTCGTCGAAAGAGGGGGCGGCGTACCCTTTTCCAGGGTTGGAACTGTCTCTCGTCTTGGGAGCGGCTGCGGCCGTAGGCTTCGTCTTT
Source organism: Tilletia indica (assembly GCA_001689995.1). Taxonomy (NCBI): domain Eukaryota; kingdom Fungi; phylum Basidiomycota; class Exobasidiomycetes; order Tilletiales; family Tilletiaceae; genus Tilletia; species Tilletia indica. The sequence goes on from MAPW01000093.1 coordinate 113,841, forward strand.
TCACCAGCATGTTTCTCTCCGAGCGAGGGGCGGATCAAGAATGGCGGATCCTTCCAGTTTCTCACATCGCCCTCGTCGTCCGTGTCACTTGCATCAATCGCTCCAGCCGACTGATCCGCAGTGTGAGCGTCGTCTTTGCCGGGAACATCATTTCCGGATTGGCATACTGCGCACCCGAATTATGATTGCCTCCCGCCGTACGGTCTTGACCTTTCTTCTTCTCGACGTCGATCTCCTCCATCGTGGGTGGAAGGTAGACCTCCTCTTTGTCGTCACCGAACTTTGTGGACAAATCTCTTGGCATCAGCTGCATGATGTATCCAAGGATCTGCGGGCCGGGGATGTTGACTACGATCCCATCCGAGGCTTGCTTGGTGGCTGAGGCGCTGGAATCACTCGCACTGGTCTCAGAAGACGAGTAAGAGAAGCAGAGGATTCCACCGGATCGCGCCGCATCCTCCTTCATCGAACCTTTGGAAGTACTTGTGCTTGTTTTGGACTCTGAGACCTTGATTTGAGTGTCCTTGACTGGACAGTATTATAGCAGAATCTTCAGCGTGAGAACGTTAAGAGTTAGAGGGTAGATACTCACCGATAATATAGCCGATCGGGAAGGCAGGAAGAGCGGAGCCTTCCTCCTCGACGGTTCCCGTAGCAATCTTGTCAATAATGGTTTTGGGATTATCGGCCGTGGTTTTGTACAAGGACGTCCAGCTCAAGTCCTTGTTGTTCTTGGCGAATGCCTTGGATGACTCGAAAAATTGAGGTTGGAACCAACCCGAACGGTCAACCGTAACCAGGGTGCAGCGCATGGCGATGCTGACCTTGACCTTCGAGCTTCCTGATGCGGCGGAGTCGCCAGCTTGCGCCTCATTACCCGAGCCCTGGGCCGATCCTATCCACAGATTACATTCGACCTTGCTTGTGGATGCTACAGTGGTCGAAGCCGACTTTGAGTACTTGTTTTCGACCTCACTCTCGAAGACGATATCGATCCAGCGACTTCCGCCCTGCTTGATTGGAACTTTGATGTCTTTCAGCGAAGGTGCCTCTGGGGCCGCTTCCGAGGTAAGATCGTCCGTTTTAGGTTGCGCTACTTGACCGGTGGGCGGTATCGCGACCGGAATACTAGCGATCCCAGCGGGAGGTATCGCTGCTTTATACTGGACCCGAAGATCAGCGAGCTCCTTCTCGGCCGTTGCGATCTGGCGCTCAATGAAGCTCTTCTCTTTCTTCGTGTCCTGTGACTGTGCTCGAGCCTGCGCTGCCAGGGCTTGAGTGAGAATGCGGTTTTGCTTGTTGACTTCGTTGTTCTGGTCGGAGATCTGACGACAGAAATCAAAAGGTCAGCACTCAGCAGCACATATGTAAAGTACGGCTGGACACTTCGACTGACCTTAGTAAGGCTCTCCGAGATAGCTTTGAACGTCTTCTCATCGCCTGTAAAGAATTTGGCCTTAACCGCGGGGTTGGTGGTGACGGCCACGCACATCTTCACTGTCTCGATCATGTTTGCAGTATACTCCTTTGTTAGCGCTGCCTGGGCTGTATCCTGTGGGGGATGAGAGAAAGTTCAATATCACCATCCAAATGTTTTGATGCCTACGTAATCATTACCAACGTACCCTTTTCTGCAGAGCATCGTCGAGGGCGGCCTGGATTCCAACGACATCCTGCTTACCGAAGATGAGGAGGTCAAGCTGGTTTCGAAGGTCGTCGATAAGCGATGCTTTGGTCTGGATCGTTTCAGCAATGATGTTGTAGTCTGCGGCAAGGTCTGCCGGCGTGAAGCTCGTGTCCAGCGCTTCGAACCTGTAGGTAACAGTTATGTTGAGAGAATCTTTCAGCATCATGAGTCTGCTTTTCTTCTCACCAGTCTGTAGGCAGCATCTGCACGGGATACACCTTTGAAGCGGTGAAGAGGGAGCTCAGCGCCGATTCTCTCATGCTGTCCTTCGCATCTTGAAGCATTTCAGCGGTACTTTTGACGTCGATCAGGCCGAGCATCTGCAAGACAGGGACGCAATCATCAGGTAAGCTTCTATTCGGGAAGAGCAAGCTGAATAGCACTCACCTCTCTGACTACGTGACTATAGCCACGTACAACGCTATCAGCGTACTTCGAAGAGAGTTCAGAACGCTCCGCCAGGTCTACATGAGACAGAATCCTCGTAATCTTTTCGAGAGCCTTAGGGTCCTTGGCCTCCCGAGCCTCGTTAATGAGATCCTGTCGCATGCTCTCGTATTTGGCTTTGTCCTTAAGGTATGCCTTGGTCAGACTCTGGGAAAATTCCATCCGAGTCATCAATCGAGGAAGTGTGTCGCCATTCTCGTAGAGGTTTTTGACGGCCAGATCGCCAGTTGGAGCTCTCCTATCTCTCCTAGCTGTTCCAGCACCTTCGAGTCCTTCGACGGAGATGGGACAGGGGTCGAGCTTTTCTGTCCGCCGTTGAGCATGGCTTCGATTTCGGTTCCTATCGATCCAGAAACAACCTGAACACCACTGCTGGCACCGGTCGCGGCCTGCTTCTCGAGCATCGTGTCTGTAAGGCCGTCCTTCTTCAAGACCGTGTTGGCAACGTAGTGAGCGTTGGCACTGTCGGTGGGCTTTAGCAGCCACTGTCGCAGGAGCTCCCGGTTCTCGCGAGCGCCACGATCACTTGCTTTAGGCACCAAGTTGTTGAGTACGAGTTCGTAGGCATTCGAGAGGGTCTTTCCGTTGGGTCCGCCAACGACACGGCCCACAGGATAAAGATCGTCGGTGAGTCGGAACTCGGCTTCATTTACCACCGGCGGCTTGTTGAACTGGGAGTAGATCCCGTCGGCACTGTATGCGTAAGTGCGCTTGTCAAGGTAGCGAGTCGGAAACTGCAGTGCAAGATACTGCGTACCACCCTTGGGACCGAACTTTTCGTTGAGCTTTTTGTACAGTATCTCGATGAAGGACTCGCTAGGAGCGTCGGTAGCGTCGGGAGTATTCTCTTCGTCGCCAGGCAGCTTGGGAGGCCCGAAGGCCGGTTCCGGCTCTTGCGGGCCTTTTGGATTGGCGTAGGCCGGTCGTGAGCTGTCTCGAGCCGGGGAAAACGCCTCTTTCACTCTTGTCTGCTTCAACTCCTTGGCACGCTGTTGCGTCGTGTATGCAGTGAAGGCCGCACGAATCTCTTGTGGGTCGATCTGTCCCGTTTCGTTGTCCCTTCTAGCCTCAGCTAGGTCCAGGATCTCTTGTTTGACGCCATCTGGAACTCCGGCCACCTTCAGGGCATGCTCGAGTGTCCACTCTGGGGCGTCTGGGTGCGGCTTAGAGCGTGGGTAGTTGATGACAATATACGCTTTATCCATTTCCGAGAGCTCGGTGTTGTAGGGCACGTCGTAAGGAAGCCCAGTAATCAATCAGCTTGGAAGAAGGGTAATGCATGATCGAGTGTGGGTCGACCTGAGAAAAGTTCGACACAGAGCTCTTGTTGATGACATCGATGACTTGCTGCTTGGTCCTTTCGCGTGATCAGCCACGCTCTTCGTAGTAGTGGTAGACCTTCCCAAGATTTTTGACACTCGTACCACCGAGGGCGGGCGTCTGATGCTCGTGAAGCAGACCAAGCACATGACCGCACTCGTGAAGGACAGTGGCCCTCTCTCGCTTGGTATACGTTGCCTGCGTACCGTCGACCTCGCCAAGATTGAGCGTGGGCAAGTCATTGGCGTCTTCGTCCGTAGGCTTTGCCTTCAGGCAACCATTGCCGACGTAGGACCAGCTGCCATCCTTCGGATTGAAAGAGACACGGATGAGGGCGTCTTCGACGTCTTCCACACGCTCAAACGAGACATTGGCGTAGCGCTCCCACTCGGTCGCAAATTTGTGAAACTTGAGTTGCTGAATCTTGTTGCCTTTGAAGCGACCCACGAAAGCATACGTGAGGCGCTGAGGAGGGCATCCCAAAGTTTGTCGGCGGTAGACACGACGGCATGGGACGTGTTGTTGCCGTCCTCTTGAGTGAGAGTTGTACTCGAAAGCGTGGCCGTAGTATCGTCCTCGTCGACTTCAGGACAGAAGTACTGCAGGAAGTTCTCCTCATCTTCATTGTCCGGGTGAGGCTCAATAGAGACCTCATTGCGCTTCTTTGCGCTGTTGTTGTTGTTGTTGTTGTTGTTGTTGTTGTTGTTGCCGCTGTTGACGGGCTTGGCGCTGTTGGGAGTGGCCGGTACCTCAGTAGCATCGGCCTCGTCTCCAAGCTTGCGCTTTGAAGGAGTGACCGGATTGGTCGCACGGGTTGGAACTATGTCATCGTAGGTAGACATGATGCTGACAGGTATTTTTCGGTGGGATAGCTGAGAGTGAGAAGTTGAAAGGGGAAGAGATCGGAGTTGGATATGATGCGGGGATGAGCACGAGTATGTGGAGGGAGAATGAGGATATGGGGATGAGATGGTGGGGATGAGAGGGGAGGAGGGGATGAGAGGGGGGGGGGGGGGTAAGGGAAATAGACGGGAGATATACAGCCTGAATTCAGGTGGAACGACACCTTTATTTCTGCTCGATACCCATTGCGAGTGCTACGAAATTGTTCAAGAGGCAGTCGCTCTACACATCGTAATACCAATGGACAGCAGCCGCTAATGATGTTCATGTGAGAGCTGTGTGCAGTAGGCGGTGACTCGTGAACCTGACGGACAACATATTGCGAACCACCAGACTGAGGGTTAGGATAGGAGCACGCCAGTACTTCGATAAGATTCTTGTCTAGTCCCGTGTCTTCACAAAACAGTTCCAGATGGCAGCCCCTGGGAAACGCCTTTACTTGTCCTGCCTGCTCTCCAGTTCACTTGTACCATTCCGCTTGATCAGCTGCTAGGCACGTCCCGGTGCTCGAACGTTACACGGTGAGTGGTCAAGGTCCCAGTGCTTCATGAGCTTCCAGCTTAACGTTACAGTTCTGCGTAGAAGGAGGCGACTGGCCTCCCGGAAATCTTCTGTACAGACCACCTTGCACTGTTCCCGAGGCCCTAAAGATCAATCGCCGCTCAGATATGAAGATGAGGGCGGAGAGCTGCAAAGTACGGTGCCAGAAGATATGGCGATATCTCCCTTCCCTAGATCGGAGCTCTGAGCGACGCCACGTAAGCCACGATCTGATCAAAGCACAGCGCGAGTACTGTTGAGGATTGGGACGCTGATGAAGCAAGGTACTGTGAAACCCTAGAGTGCAGATAACGAGCGCAGGGATTTGCCAACTGGAGGATGCCACAAACGCTCTAGCGATGAAGCATGAAGGCTTGTAGCTCGGTTTACGTTCCATCCCGTGTCGCCGCCTCCTGTTCGTCGCAGTCACTTTTGCCAGCCTCTGCCACATTCCCAAGTTGTCCGGGATCAGATACACAAATGTTCCCGAGAAGCGTATTGCGTAACGGCAAAAGCCCAAAAGCTTAGCCAGCGGAGTTTGAGGACGTGGCATTCTCAGCAGACTGCCTCAGTGGTCGCTTATCCAGATACAGCCATCATCTGTGGGCTATGCGAACCATTGTTCCACGCTGAAATAGTCAGTGTTCGAGTGCGAAAACCTGTCCGTGCTAGGCAGAATGTCACCGAAATTTAGTGAAAGAACGTTCGCACCCTCGGCAGTCGGCACACTTTCAGTGAGAAGCGTTATGTTGGCGAGGCAACTCTCTGTGCATCGTGCTGGCCCAGATTTCGACTGGACGGGGGCATTTCCAGTACAGACCGGTACCTGCGTCCGTGCCACGAAAGATTGTTGCAGAAGCAAGCTTCAGCGGCTGAACTCTGCGTGGCCTGTCTGTGGTGTATCGCTTTCATTGATGAAGTGGAGGTAGTACATACCCCACAACCTACACATCATAAAGCAAGGGAAGAGGGGAGCGATTCGGGACGTTGAGAGCAATCGAAGACACCGACGCGGACCCGCAACGCGCACAGTGCCCGCATCTGGCGGTGACGAATATCAATACGACACCATGGTACATGGTACATGGTACATCTCCAGCTCCCGCCGCAAAGCTTCAAGCTCATCTCGAGATATTTTACCACAGATTGCCACCAATATCGACGCTCGACGTACTTGTGCATCTATTTGGCCGCGATCCTGGCAGCATCTCCCATTCGGCGTCTTGAAATTTAGAGGTGAGGAGATGGTGGACGTTCTTCTTGGAAGATCTGCGATCTGAGTCTCAAGAAAGCTCTATTCATGCCCAGCGGATGGCGAAAAGCGTTGCACACTTTGAGTTGTGGTGGCGCGCCATGCGCCACACTTACTGTACCTATCTTGTGTGTAGTGTGTGTGTTTCAGTATTTGTCCGTATTTTTCCTGATTGCACGCCACACAAACCTTGTTTCCGGAGCTTGAAAATGTATTTCCACTCGTGCTGCACTTTATGTAGACACCACACATTTGCATGGTTCAGCGCACTCTAAGGGCTAAGGACTGCCTACTGCCTACACTTGTATAAGCTATTGGTGAGTGGTTATACATACATGCAGCTGGTGAGACGCCTTCTTGGTTCTTGTTGATTTGCGGAAGCCTTCATGCTTGACTCCGCCCATGCGGACTCGGCAAAACCCCGTTGCCCAGGTCACACTCTGCCAGATCGTATTGTGCTACTGACCGACGCCCTTAAAGGTCGCCGGTCACCTGGCAGGGAACCATCCTTAGTGAAGAACCTTTCGCAAGTTGGAGGCTATTCTTTGGTGTCCTGAGTGCCTGTCCGAATAGGCCCGCTCAAAATTATCATACACATCTCTTCTCTCTAGAATGGTGTCATCAGACACCAGCGATCTTCCAGGTTGTCTCGATCTGATGGCGCCTCAAGCTTTGAGTGCCATCTTGGCTCTCCTTTGGTCAGGCCACAGCTTGCTTTACCGCCCTTCAGGGCTTCAGCGGTAGTTTGAACTGCATCGCGGCGAGCCATCAGGCATCAGGCTTCGCGCATCCGCTGGTGAAAATGGCGTCAAGATCAAACTACGCCGACTCAGTGCTGGAGCTGCAGTCTCTCCAGTCTTCTCGCTCAGCATCGACTAGCTCGTATTTGAACTCTGCTGGATGCCGGATGCCGGAGTGACCTAAGATTTCAGAATCGAAGGGAAAGTTCGCAAAGTCAAGCCCCAAAGCATCCTCCCGTCTCCCGTGATCGCGGATCCAACTTCCCGAGGCACTATCCTTACTCTCTGGGCGCTCTGATAAGGGATGACAGTGCTGGCGCTTGTATCAGCAAGAAAATCCGTACATGCTCCCCGCCTTCTTTCAAGTCAAACGACTTTCGTGTGCGCCACGGGGACATGTGTGGCCCTGTACCCTGTCCAGGCAGCACGGCTGCCGTCCTAGAAGTGCCAGGGAGAAATTCTGGTGCACTTGTTATCCGGTATCCCCAAAGCCAATTGTGGAAGAAGACTTCTTTTCAGCAACACAGACATGTTCCAAATACCAAGCGCTTCCTACTTCCGTCGTCACCACGTTTTCACCTTTAACTGAACTCCTTGATCACGTTGGTGACATACTCCTATATAAGCTGCCTCGTTGGCAGCCCTCAAAACAGTTTCTAGCCTTCATACCAACCCTAACATAATACTCTACACTCTATTCACCTCCATCAAACTCGATTCATCCCATCAACTGCCCTCATGGAGACTCAGAAAGGCGACACCATCTATCTGAACACCGCTTCGGAGCCGACCGAAGTTGAAATCAATTGGCAGCAAAACACTGAGAACAAGTCCGCCAAGTACAAGACCCTCACATACGACCATGGCCGTGAGTGATAGAGAAGGCTTCTTGTCCGTTCAGCCGCACTGATACTGATAGCGAATCACTTTTCATCCACAGCCGACGAGAGCCGTGTCAAGCTCGCAAACATATTCGTACAAAGTACATACTACCAGATCCTCATGGATAGAGCACAGCCAGTACCCAACAAGCAGCAGAAAAGCATCAAGGTCGACAACGATTTCCAGTTCGGTCAACAGACCGATGGCAAGAATCGCTTCCTTGTTTATCACAACAAGGCTAACAAGCCGTTCCAGGTGAGTATATAGTTGCACTCAAATGGACTCAGTCTTGTTGATGAGACCTACCTTTCTGGTGCAGCATCGCTTTGTCGAGACGACTCTGGCTAGTGGCATCTTCAACACCATCAAGGGACCCCTCAACTCCGTCGCGCCTTTGATCCCATATGTGGGCACTGTCCTTAAGGAGCAGTTCACATCCCGCTTCCCCGGCCTTGCCGGCCATCCCCTCCGTGACTGGAACGACGCTGCCGTCACCGCCGGCGACATGATCGTCGTGAACGACAAGTACGAGGAAAAGAACGTAATCGGCGTCACTTGGCTACAGAAAACGACTGAAGTCAAGACACCGTATGTCATAACTCGCTTTACGAACCTCAGTGAGTCTGTTCTCAGGGCGCTGTTTGAGCTTTGTCTCAAATTCAGCAGGAACCTGACATCCATTTCATATCTCCGGTTTTGCGCAGCCGAAGGACGCAGCACGGAAGGTATACTCTTCGTCGAGGTGTCTAAGTGGAGCGAGCTCCTGAAGAAGGCGCAGGCTGATTCTCCCGGTCCCGGCAAAGTCATCAAGGTTGATAGCAAGTTTCAATACGGTCAGAAGGACGGAATTGGAAATGTTCGCTTCCTTGTCTACCACGATGCTATGGCCAACCCGATTCTCCAAGTAAGTGGACTTCCCTACCCTTGTCTCCGAATATGGCAAAGTATTGAAAGTTTAATTTGATTGATCTGCAGAAACGCTTTCTGGAAACAGTCGCCGAGAGCTCCAAGCTGGAGCAGCTTGGTACCACTCTCGGATCCGTGACGAACCATAAGCCTGCGAACAAGGCGTCGTTGCTCAGCGGTCTTACTGGCGACGCTCTCAAGAACTTCTGAAATCATCGGCTTCAAGAATGGTACGCCTCTTGGTCACTTCGGATTCTCTCGTATGCGACTTTGCCTGGGCCTCGCCTTCGCACTTTATTTTTCGGCACGACACAGGGACTACTTCAGGGCTGTCCTCCTCCCCAACTCTTTGTCTCTGACGTTTTCTTCACTGCTTCCACTCCGCTCTAGGACTACTGGATGTCGTCTTCCGCTTTTCGTTCTTGTTTCCTCTTTTCTTTCCTTCCCTGATTCCTTCATTCCATCTCCCTTCCTTCTTCTTGTCATCTTCCTTCTTCTTTTCCCTCTCCACGTCATCTTCCACCACCCATCTTGTTCTCTACCTTCCACCTGTCGCTTCACGCTTCTTTTTTTCACCTCCAAATCATTTGTGTATGTGTCATCATACAGATTTCATTGCGGGAAACCGCAGGTTTTGATTTTTTACAGGGCACACCAGCAAGTGGGTTCCTCCTGTCGCCGGCATAACAACCTGTTCAAAGAATGAGGGGCTGACCATGATCGCAGAGACGCTGTCATCTCAGAGAGCTCCCAAGATGCGAAGCTTTCGATGAGGTGGCTGACGGAGGTGCGAAGCAGATGGGATGTATTTGGGAGCGTGGGAAAAGTATATTCTTGCGCTAAAATGTGAAACATGTTTAGGGTATGTTTCAGCGCGAAATAAGCTATGAGCGCTAAGCGCTGCGCACGACCTGCTATAACATATAACAAAGCTCGTTGAATCTACGTATAAGTAATGCAGTACGGGTATGGTGTTGTCTGTGCGAGAGAGAGGAAATCTCTGGGTGCATTCAATGTTCAATATTCAATGAACTATAAAATCGAGTGGAAAGCTGAAAAACGAGGAAACAACAGGATTTGGTCGTTATGAAGAGGATGCCGAAGTGAAGCCAGACCATGGAAAAAGGAAAGGAGAAGAGGAGGGCGGAAACCGATGGACCGAAACAGCGGTGGCGAGCCGAACAGGATATTCAGGAGATCATGCATCGTGGCTGGATTTGACTGGCGACGGTGGAATACGTCGTATGCTGTACCGGGAACAACAGGCGGTCGATGCCAGACATGGCGATCTCGAAGTCGACTTGCACCTTCTGGGTCTGGATGAGCAAGACGCGAAGAAGAGGGCCAATAAATGCGGACTTGAGCGGCGACGGTTGGGAAGCAAAAAGAGATGATGATTAAGTACTAGACCGCTCCGACAGTGTCCGCCCAGCTCGATACTCACCCGCATTTCATTCTTCGAGCTCGAAATACGAGAAATTGTACTTTTCCGCGGCGAAGGAAGTCATCATGTGGTGGATGGACTGGACAGTGGCATTGAGGTGTGAGCACTAGGGTATCAAGTGGTTGCGCAGAAACAAAACTCAAACGCCAACGTACCTTCTGCTGGCTGCACAACACAGCCGATCCAATAGCCTTGAATAGTTATCTTCGCATCTGTTACCGTGGCCAAGATCCAGTCCCAGTGTGCGATGAGAGTGGAGCGAAGGACAAGGGCCGAGGTGGGCAGGATGATGTTCGGTAGGCGGTAACCAAAGACAGAGCAAAAAGGAAGGTGGGCCGAGAGCGGAGAGATTTGAGAGCGAGGCTGGAATGAAGAAGCACGTGTGGGTTGACTTCGTGTATTGTGGAATGAACGTTGGAAGTACTGTGAAGAGGATCCAAGCTGTCCGAGGGAGATGGGGTCTTCGAGATTGGTTCCTGTTCTAAGGCTGACTGAACATGCTGAATCTCGACTCGCGACCTCAAGTGCAACAACTATGGCCGCTTCCTCATCGCTTGCTGTTGATTCTGTGGTCGTTGTCTCAGTGGAAGAGATGAGCGTGGAAAGATGCTGGGCAAAAGAGCCGAGTTGAGTCGCAAGAGCGTCCCGCTCGGCGAGGAGGATCTACGCTTTTGCTTTTGCTTCGTGTTCAACAAGTCGGACTGGCAGAGAACGTTGGACTCTGAGCCGTGGTTGATGGGAAGAATGGCAGATGGAGGCTGCTGATGTCGTCCTTGTGAAAGACTGCGAATCTGTCGTTATGGCGGACTCCGAGCGGGCCGATCTTGATGGAGAGTCGCTGGATGAAACGTGGTTCTAGATGAAAGGAAAAGGAGCGAAGAAGAAAAGACATGGTGGGAAAGAGAAGAAAAAACTTGAGTCAAGTGAAGGTGAATGCCAGGTAGCAGCCGACCCTCATGAGTATGCTCAGCAACTCTGTGAAGAGCGCGAGTAGGCGAAAAGCTCAGCAGCTCCGTGAAGAGCGCGAGAAAGCAGAACGCTCAGCAGCTCTGTGAAGAGCGCGAGGAGGAAGAAAGCTCAGCAGCTCTGTGAAGACCGCGAGGAGGAAGAACGCTCAGCAGCCCTGTGAAGAGCGCGAGGACGGAAAAACGCTCAGCAGCTCTATGTAGAGCGCGAGGAGGTGGGCCAGCTGTGAGGAGAGGAGGGAAGAGGGTGAGAAGGGGAGGGAGGAGGGAAAAGAGGCCTCCTTATATAGGTGAGTCTCTACATAGCTGCTCAGCAATCAGAATCATCGCATGTCCTGACCTTCTCTCATTCTTTGTTCTTGAACATGTTTCGGACATGCGGGCATGTTTCTGTGTGAAATCGCGAAAGTCTCGGATCTCGGATTGGCGATTGACATGATCACCCTCGAAACTTTTTTCCCTCGATTAGGTCTATGGGTGCCCGCTTGTTGCTTGTCCAGGGTCCTCAATCTCATCACGGGCGGGGGAGTGTTGCTATGCAGATAGCAATCAGAAAGAGTGAAGCTTCATCCTCAACACCTTTCAACGATCTTCCCTACCACCAAGACATCCCGGATCCTTCACTTCACGCGCTTGCGCGATCCTCACTTCACGCGCTTGCGCGATTCACCCTTTACGCGCTTGCGCGATCTTCCCTTCACGCGTTTGCGCGATCCTCACTTCACGCGCTTGCGCGATTCACCCTTTACGCGCATGCGCGATCTTCCCTCCACGCGCTTGCGCGATCTACCTTCACGCGCTTGCGCGATTCACTGAGTTCCTCTTTGCCCACCTTCCAAGTTGGTATCTGTTCCTCCGATACTGTAACTCCAACTCGCCCAAGTCCGGGTGATACGGCACCAACTCTTCCTGCGCCTGCAGATACGTCGTGTTGTATAGATCCGCGCATACACCTCCCGCACCTTCCGAGCCGGGTGGAACAGTCAGCCGCCGTCTGCCGATGAACATGATCTCGATCCATAAACGCGTCCTCGAGAAACGTGACCACACTGACTGTTCACATAGTCCTTGCCTATCTCGCCAATGTGCTCACGTTGCGTACGTTGAGTTCCGGCGTCCTGTGTTCTTGCAAGATGTGCGGGATGGTTGTGAAAGGCGAACATGTTTCGGCTGTACAGAGAATAAGGGGAGAGTCAGATGAGCTGCGAGGTCTAACAAGGAAGGCCGAGACCACGGCACTCACCAACAATGGCAATCGCGATGGTAGAGCACACACGACTTTGGCGTTCCTGCACCCGCAAGTTGAACCTGCAATACATTCTGAGGACCAATCGCCTTGGCAATGCATCCGCTGATGGCAGAAATCTTACACGCCAACGCTTCCGGGAACTCTTCACGTAGTTGCTCGAAGAGTCCCACACCCAGTTTGGACAGGAGGGCATCCTCTCCGCAGTGTCGAATCACGACGGCAAGCTTGATGACCAGGTCCGCAGCTTGTTGACGCGTCTTGGCGTTCTTGTTGCCCAATCGCCTGAGGATCGTAGAGACAATCTGGGAGAGGTAAGGCTTGTATTGCATTCCCAGCGCATATACGATGGTCCTAAACCCATCCAGGATGACTTGATCCTCGACCGTCTGCTCCTGGAAGGCGTAGATGAGCCCATCGATCAGCGATCAGCTCTGAACGAAATGAAGAAAGCTCGATGCTCACCGCTCGACTGACGTAGCAATCGCCATCCATTCACAAGCAGACCGTGAGGGAGTTTGTCCCTTCTTGAGGATTCATCGCCTTTCACATTCGGAACATCTTGGTCGCCGCTTGCGTAAGGGCTCAGTACTTCGCCTGTGGGTTATAGAATGGGAATGGATCAGAACGCGTACCAGGACCCGGGAAAGAGAGGCGCTAAATCATTCTTTCTCGCCGTTCGCTACCCAGACACGAGACTCACAAGCATGTCCACCCTCTTTGCCCATCTCTGCGACGCGGTCGACTGAAGATTGGGCATCGCACCGTCGACTAGGATCTGCAATGCAGACGAGCTGGTCGATGAGCTTGACTCCAAGCCATTCCTATATGTACCCCGGTAGGTCGCAACCTGCAACGACGTCGGAGGATCGTCTCTGTCACTTGCCTGGGGATAGGGGACGTTCTGCAAAGCATGTGATGAATAGACGTTAGAGCAGATCAAGACGGACATGGAACACCAGGACTGCAGCTCACCTTCTCTACATCTCGGGCAGCGTGATGTTAGATATCCTAGACTGTGCGTTTGACAGTTTGGACGGCTGATGTCCTATAGCAGAATCACGGAGTAAGGATCAGCAGTGGTTGACACTTATGAGTTCAATGAGTCAGGAAGCTTATTATCAGTCATCATGCAACATCGACACTTTGAGACTTGAGAGATTGTGAGGCGCCCTGTAAGTCTTTGAGCTGTGTAGCAGGAGGATGGAGAGAGATATTGTGACATTAGACAGTGACGATGAATTCGGTTGAAATGCGGTGATTACTCTGAAGTGATGTTTGCTGAAGAACGAAAGAGATGGAGATGGAGGTGAAGGTGTTGACCAACCGTGGTTTTGCTTTGTCTTAGGAGTGACCCGACCCAGAGTCTTGTCCCTGCGTCCTTGTAAGTTCGTCGTTGCTCATTTGGAAAACGAGTTTCCGCCGTGACAGCCGCGTTTGCCCAAGTGAGCAGCCCATTCGATGCAAGAAGCCCCGGAAAGGGATCTTTTTCGCCTCCTCTCTGATCCTGGCAGCCTCCTCAAAGTGTCCCGGTCTGTCTTCTCCTCCAAAAGACGAGCCTTCAGCAGTAAGGCTGTCTTTACCGTCGGCCCATCAACCTTGGCATCGCTGTTGAGTTTGAGACTCTCCTCCACTTGCTTTCTCGCAGCCTCACGTCTGCCCATGTAGAGCAAGGTACCGGCCATGATAATCAGGCAGTGGGAAGAAATCGGTCGACCGGATTGAGGTTGACCATGGAATCCAGCTGGACCCTGATATCGGAAAGCCGACTGCGTAGAGCGCGAACTGCTCGTTCACCATTCTCGAGAGCAACTTCATGGTTTCCCATGCTCGACTGCACAGCACCATACCACGCGAGCGCAAGACAGTACTCGAGCTTGTCCTTCGCGACGTCGAACCTGAGAGTACCCAAGTCACATTCCTTCACGGCGGGCTTTGGCGTTTTTGGTGTCCTGGAGGTTATTGATGAGCTGGATACTTGCTGTCAGAACCTTGAATGCTTCCTCCTGCTGGCCTAACATCAATGGCACATCCCTTCATTACCGTGCTGCCGATGAATTTTGATGGCTCTTTCTCCTCTTCTTTGCGCAGAAGCGTCGACATTTGGTTGATATCGATTAAGCCTTCTTCGTAGCGTTCGAGCTGAATGTTCAAAAGAGTGCGATCGGTGTATACTTTGAACGTCCGTTCGGCACATCGCCTTCGCTCAAGTGAAGATTGATGATATGGACCTGGATCTAATTGGCTGAGAAGATGTTGTAGCGCGATTTGATATGAAGCCGCTGCGCCATCCAGGTCTCCTTCCCATCGCTGTCGTTGGGCCAAGCCGGTATAAGCCCTCTCGGAGGGAGCATCAAACTGGGCGGGGAATGCCTTCGAGAGCTCCTTGAAGAGAGCGGCAGGTTCGGCAAACGCATCGATGGCATGACGCGAGCAAATGCTGACGAGCTCTGCCCTCAAAAGGAGTGCTTCGGCAAGCAGCGGCTCATGCAAGTGAGAATATCGTACCACAAGGGCGCGGGACATCTCCACGCATTGGTCCAGAGTTTTGACGAACGTCTCGATGATGTCCCTACTGAGCTTCTTGATAACGTCATGAAGCGGATCGTCGAAAAGGGGACTGGGCGACCCGTTTCTTTGGCAGATGCGACATTCTGTTGGTTTTTCTTCCTCTGAGCGAGTTTGCACGTCATTGAGAGGCCGGAAGCAATCGATTCGAGTGACGCCTGCATACTTGAAGAGCACACCGATCAGGGTTCTTGCCGCCGAGGATTGAGCCAGCAAAGCGCCAGCCGCAGATCTCAGGACGTCTGAAGTGGTCGACAGAGTGCTAGGAGGCTGTTGAAGAATCCGGACTGCTTCGCCACTGATTCTGTACGCCTTTTGCAATGCTGAAACTTGGATGTGTGCTTCGGTTATGTCGTTGCTATGCTCCACCAAGGCCCTGGCGTTCACGATCTTTAGGATGGCCAATGGACGAGAACAGTGACCTGGATAGCTCTTGACAAGTGGCAACAAAATTCGGAGTCCCTCCTCAGCCGCTCGAACAGCCTCAAATTTGCGGCGGGTGAATGTGAGCAGACCGGAGAGGAACCCGTGTGCGGTTGCTAGCACGATCTTGTTCTTGATGGAGGGTGCACGATCTTCTGCCTCGCGGAAGATGACAACCAGAAGCTCGGCGAACGATACAGCTGGTCCAAACAAAGTGGCTCTGGCGCACAGAACAGAGAGATACTGAAGGACGAGGGCTGCGTTCTCGGCCGACAACGTGCCCAGACGTGACCGCAAGACGCTCAGGCTCGTTTTAAGATCGTTTTTGGTTTGTTCTCGGAACTCCTCGAGCTCCTGAAAATCCTGAAATCGAAGCTTGTCCTCTTCAAGCTCGTGGCGCAGCAACACCGCGAAGCTCTGTCCTCCTTCTGGCGCGAGGGGTACTGATTGTGGCGCCGAACCTTGATCGTGTGAGCTTGTCGAAGACTCTCGTTCCCTTTTACCGCTTCGTTGGACGTACTTCTGCGCCTTTGTGTCCTCGATGATTTGCAATAAATCGGAAAGATCGAGAAGCAATGTGATGCGTGGAAACGATGGAACTTTGCAGATGGGCTGATAATCCAACATTGAACAAGCGGAGGAGTGCTCTTTGTCGAATAGTTTCTGAATCAGCTGGAGGGACGTGGCCGAGACTGCTTGTGTCGAATTCTGAGCAGACGCGATCTGACGAAGCTTGCCGTTGAGTCCAAAATACGTCTTGAATGCGAGGATCGATCGCTTCTGCTGCTGGATTTTCGACCTTACATCGCGTTGATACTCGTCCCGAACTCGACCACGCTGAACGGTCGAAAAGACCATGATATTTGCTGATCTGGCTGTAGAAGGCCGCCATGTCGTCAGTGAGGGACTGGAGGCATAGACTTGAGAGTCGACCAGGTATGTCCATATTCCGGCGGCTTCCTCCTCAACGGCAACCAGCTTGAACAAGTCGAGAGCCCTTTGCACGAACCATCTGCCTTCTCTCCGGAATAGCGCCGTACTTTCCGACAGTTCGAGGATCAAGAATCCTAGGTGGGCGCCATCATTGATTACGCCGTTGCAGGTGTTCGTATAGTTTTCGAGTTGCCTAAAGAGCTCGAGAATTTTTTGAGGACAGTCGGGCAAGACATCGAGTTCGATGAGGAGCTCAAAACCTGTAGGTTCGAAGCGTATAAAGTGAGTCTCCTTTGACACTTGATCACTGAAAGGCGAGCGAATTAGGTAGATAGAGGCCACGGTTCTGTCCACGTACCGACTCTGCGACGGTGCGGATGTTGCTCAATGATAGACTGTGAGTCGTCGAAGCCGAAGCCCATCAGCTCTTTTACCGCAGGCGTCGCCATTTCTGTCGCTTTCGGCAGCGTGCGTCTCGATAAAACCCTCGCACTACTGACTCGCGTATATATGCGCGTTATGGCTCTCTACAAGTCAGCAACAACGTCTGGAGGGGAAAATGAGACGAAAATTTCAGGCGCAATTTGGCGTACAGTTTACGTAAGCAGGCTTTTGCTTTCGGATATACTCGACGAGCCAAACGCCGTCCCCGCTTTCGGCTCTAATCGCCTTGTCGAGGGCCGAGAAAGTGTTGGTTTCATTCATTCAGCGAGATCNTTGGCGTACAGTTTACGTAAGCAGGCTTTTGCTTTCGGATATACTCGACGAGCCAAACGCCGTCCCGCTTCGGCTCTAATCGCCTTGTCGAGGGCCGAGAAAGTGTTGGTTTCATTCATTCAGCGAGATCTCCAATTCCTTCTAGACGAGGTCCACCATCTTCCGAGCATCGACCAACTCAAAGATGAGCGAGAGTCTACATTCCGAAGCAGAAGTGGAGGACCTCGATCTCCTCCAACCCGCTCCTCAGCCTATTCGGGTCAAGCAAGAAGAACTTGAATATGACCTACTCCACGACGACGCTGCCTCATCCGCCTCCGATTCGGACGACGAAGTCGACGCTCTCGAAGACCTTCGAGTAGGGTCGTTGAATGCTAAGAAACTCAGCGACAGGATTCGACAATCTTTCCTGATCGATGATGTACCCAGATCAGCAAAAAATGTGAGGATGCGAATGTGATGGAAGTTAACGGACCCAGAGGACCGTGCTGACCTTGTATTCTGCCTTTTCCCCTTTGTAGTCATCGATTCGCGGTATCCATTGCGAGTTTTTGCCCGGATCAAGGCAGCACCGGATCTCTCGGACCTATTCCGCCAGTTAGAACCTCACCTGCCCCGGCACTCTGATCCGATCGGAGATGGCTTGGATCACGTCGAGGAGTTGCTCAAACGCGGTCTTCGATTCAGGTACAGCAAGCCATCCTGTTTAAAGGTGGTCAAGATGGTCATGCTGCTATGGAAGGACGTCGTCGCTCATCCGAAACTGTCCAAGGAGTACCCTATTCCCGGCACGATTGCCAATCTACTCCTTAGCCTTCTACAGGCGTACCTCAAAGTCTTCCGACGCCGCCTCCTTATCCATGTCGGATCATCGCTCGTCACTCGGAGTCGACAGCGCAAGAGTTATCAGAAAAACCTTGCAAGGTCCGTCAAGGAAATCGGAAAACTCGTCATGGACTGCCGCAAGAAGTTTGGAATGGCCAACAAAATCCACAACATCGCAGCTGGTCCGCCTGCACTTGAGGATCGGCCAACGATGACCGTGCCCGCAGTCGCCGAGAGCTTGAAGAATTGTATCAATGCTGTCCTCCAACGATTCAGGGTCCAACACTTGTGGGTCACTCTGGGTTCCGACTATCCTGCAGTGGATGCGTTGCATCCAACGTTTGCCTTTCTGCGCCAGATCGATCTGGGAATCTACAAACCGGAACCAAGTAGGAAACGGAAGCACGGGGATGAAGATGGGGAAGGAAGCAGCACAAATACGGAACAGGAGAAAGCAGATAAGGCCAAGCTCCAATTGATTTCGATGCTCCAATGGGAAACCAGGCCGACCTGGTTTCATTTCAAGGACGTGATCCATCTCACCAAATGGAAGGACAACACCCGACGGCGCGTCAGGCAATTTTGGACACTAGTCCAGAAGCTCGACACTGTCTTTCCGACCCTGATCACCACTTGGTCCTCCAACGCATCCTCATCCTCGTTTGCAGCTCAACTTCCACGACAGCGCTCCGGTGATAGCTGAAAAGCTCGTTGTCGTCTATCGAGAAGCCCATGAGCGCGATCCTTCCAACAGGACGAAGAGGCACAACCTTTGCGCTGCTCTAGGAGCATTTTCTTCGGTTCTGTTGTCGGTGAATCGGAACCTGGAAGCGGTACAGGCGGCAGAAGAAGGCAGTCGGTTAGCAAGGCCATTGCACCTGGAGCCACGAGTGGGAATCAAGATGCTGGTCGCTCGCTGAAACTCATGATCTCAACAGCTTTGTTCGCGCTTGCGGACAAGAACGTCAACGATGCTCAGCAACTATTTTTGGATGCAGATCCTGGTCGGCCGCCAATTTAGCCGTCACCACCTTCCGCCACTAGTATCCGTTCACCCGCAGAGCATGCATTGCAAAGAAAGTCTGGCTCAGTCAGTCCAAACACAGACATCGGCGGCGTTAGTGCTACTCGATCATTTGCGCGCCCTCAAGTCTAGGCATGGTGAGATTTCTTTGGACGGGTTTGGATGGAAGGCGATCCCGAAATGTTGCGCAAAACTCAGCACCATTCAAGAGCTCTGTTCGTTCATGGGTCTCTAGAGGACAATATTAGCGAACGACTCGAGTCACACCTCACAAGCACCAAAGGCGAGGCAGTCCAGATCTATCGAGACCTGGTTGCGCTGAGTCCGAACGCGTACGAGCCACTACTCGCGGATGCGCTTTACTGGAAGGCAACAATGTTCAGATCAGACACACAGAATGCACTCAGCGCTTTCGAAGAAGGTGAAAAGGTGTACACGCGACTTGCCGAGGCATGGCCAAATCACTTCAGTCGCCAACTTGCGCAGTTCCACTCCACCTATGCGCTTCAATTGCACCTTCAAGCCCAGTACGACAAGACTGCCGAGGCTCTATCGAAAAGCAATCGAGAACCAGTCAGCCATCTCGCCACAGCACAAAGTTCGTACCATCTGGCGAGGATACCACGTCGTTGCCTCTCTGGCTTCATGCCACGCGCTCGTTCTTTCCCAACTGGATAGGTACGTCGAAGCTTACGACGAGCACAGCGTGCGGAGACAGTCTTCTATGCTGTGATTTCTTCGACGGATCCGAAGGCGAAGATGTTCTTGGCGGAACCGATCGCGATCAAAGGCTTTCTTGAGTGGATGCTCGACGACCTCAGGATGCCCTTAAGACGCTTCGACACAGCCTCAAGCTCCTGGAGGATCATGCAGCACAGACTGCGGCGAAGAACAAGAACAAGGAGAAGGAAGGGTCTTTCACGATGGACTGCACCCTCAATCCTGTCTACATTCTCGCCTCTGGCTGGAAGGCCGGCGTAGAAGCCAGCTTGGGCGATTCTGAGCGAGCGCTGCGGGACATCAACAAAGCTATCGAGCAAGCTCGTGTTCTGTCTTGTCCGGAGCAGGCGAAGCGAGTAGCAGAGGAGTACTTCGACCCTATCAACCACATCCTGCCTCACCTGCTCGTCATTTCGGCAGCCATCCTGCTAGAGAGGCAGTGCATCGATGATGCTCTCGAATGCGTCGAAGAAAGTCTCGAACTTGGCGAGGAAGGGAGCAAATGTTCTCCGATGACGTACAAGACTGGACTCCTGCTGAAGAAACGGATCCTTGAGCTTACCGAGCGAACGTACGAGGCAGCCGAATATGCTTTCAAGGCCGACTTGCTACCGGAACAGGCTTCCTGGATAAGGTCCAGTGCTGCACTTTGAACGATCATGACACCACCCTAACTTGTTACGACGAATGACATGACTGTCACTAGTTCTCTTTCCAATGATACCATTTATCATATGCTGTGAGATTAGACAATGCTCGACACAGACAGCCTTCAGCACCGTCCTTCCTGCGAGCTAGACCGAACAGAAGGCAGACTCGCCAAAGAACCTGTTCCATGGCCTGACGCAGACGTCTGTGGCCAGAACAAAAACGCAGTGAGGTACGGAGCTCTAGGTGCTGAAGGGAGCGGAGACGCAACCGCCATTGTAGTGGAAAGGGGGACGAGGCTCCTCAAGCTGGTGAAGGGAATAAGCTGTTGGCGCTGGTAGGAACAGCAGATTCTGCCATCAGAACGGAAAAGCTCAAAGGAGGATAAGCTCAGGAATGTCTTGTAAGGAAAGGCCGTCTAAACCACGAATTACGATATCAAGCAGTCAAACTCACGTCCGTTCCCACATCCTATTCTTCATGTGGACGCTCTGATCATTAGCTCCTAGCTCCCACCCTAGAGCTGCTCGGTCGATATCCGCGCTTGCAGGTCTTCAGTCTTGACCGCAAAGGTAGGAAGGGCGTTCACGAGGCAGGGCCGAGACGAACAAGGCAACCGAGACGGCTTTGATCTTTTTCGGACACAGAAACAGTATCTCGTCCGCCTTCCGCCTTTGCTCCGACTGTTTTGATCGAGCGTGGTAGACCTGACGTTGAGCCGTGACGACGTGCAGATGGCTCGTGCGCTAGAAGGTGGGTGGGTGCCAGACGAGAAGCAAGAGGTTGCTGCTGAAGAGAGAAGGACACAGAAGAGAAGGAAGAAGGAGAGAAGGAACTAGATCAGAGCAGAGGTAGAAAAGAGATGGGAAGAAGGGTCAGCAAGTGAGTAGCTCATGTCTTCCAAAACGGATGCGATCGAGTCGAGGAGAGGTTGATGTTCGGTGCATCTTGACTGCCGCAGTGGCTACGGAAATCGCAAAGACACGGACTGCACTGTGAAGAATCAGACCAAGGTATCACACGCCTTCCGCCGGTGACCAGCTGCACGAAGATATGGTAAGCGTGAATAGAATGAGCCAGGTCAGAAGCCAACTCGCAAGGAGCAGCCCAACCGATGAAGGAAACCCTTAGAGGGTACAATCTCGCTTCCGTTCGAATCCTAGCAGCCTCCTCAACGTTCCCTCCCTCCCCATTCTTCTCTGCCTCCTCCAACAATCGAGCCTTCAGCAACAAAGCAGTCTTTAACGTGGACCCATCCACCTTCCCATCCTCCTCCTTGATGAGCCCCAGGCACTCCTCCAGAAGTTCCCTCGCCTCCCCTTTCCTACCCGCGCAGATCATCGTGCCTGCGAGTAGGACTAAAAGGTGTGGAAGGATTCGGTGGTAGGGCTCCAGCTTGTGTCGACCCAGGAAGCGAACGTCCGCCTTGCCGACCCACTCCCGTACCATCTGTACAGCAATCTCTCCGTTCCATAAGGCCGAGACGTCATTCCCCTCCGCACACTGTACCGCCCCACACCAGCCCAGAGCGAGCGGGTTCTCCCGCATCTGCTTCCAATCGCTGTTCATTCCCATGCCGCGGACCTTTTGGTTTTCCCAATCTTTGAGAGCGAACTTGGCACTCGCTTCCAGGTCGACCAACGCATCTTCAGCCGAGTTGTCCATCATCCACTTACACCATCCCTGAATTCCCAACCTCCCAACCGGATCGGACCTTCTGTACACGAGAACTTCATCCTCCACCTCTGAAATCAACGTCGCAGTTGCCACCCGTCTTCGTACCGTTCGAGCTGGATGTACAAGCACGAGAGACGCACAATACGTCCGCGGCAGAGCGGCGCTTCTGAAGCTCGTCGTAAGAGTGCTTTGGATAGCTCCCTTCCAGGTTCCTGAGCAGGCACGGCACGACTTTCTCGTATGAGGTTACCGTGCCCGGAAGGTCGTGCTCCCATTTTTGTCGCTTGGCCAGGCGGGTGTATGTTATCGAGACCTGTAGGTCAAATCGATTGGGTAAAGTGGCCGAGAGCCCGTCGTAGAGACTTGCAGCTTCGTGGAAGGCTTCGATTGCCCGTGAAGTGTATGTGTCCATGAGCTGTGCTCTCAGAGTCAAAACTTCGGCGAGCAGTGGCGTATACACGGCAGGCGTCTCCTGAACCAGCGTGCGATACAATTTGATGGATTGTTCTGACGCAGCAACGTAGAGCTGGACGGTTTCGACATTGAGGCGCCTGATCCGATCGTGCTCAGCTTTGTGGCGGCCACTTATGCCATGGCTGTTCTTTGGCTCGCAGCCCTCGCATTCTGGCAGGATACCGGAAAGCTCGCCGAGAGGTGGGCAGCACGCGAATTGGTGGTATTCTTGGGACTTGAGTAAAATCTCGACCAGATGAGCTCCGGCCGAGGCCGTGACAAATAATGCTTGAGCCAGGCAATGTTTGAGTTCTGAAGTATTTGGCTCCTTCTTGACGAGGCGAAGGTACAGGTTGATGGCCTCCTCAGCGACTCTGTGCGCTTTCCTGGCCCAAAGGAGGTAGCGCTCCTCGTCGTGGTTGCTGAGTTCGGATAAGGATTTGGCGTACATCACTTTGAGAGCTGCCATTGGAGCAAGTACTTGATCTGGGTTGCTGTCAAGTAATGGACTTAGAATCCGGATCCCGTCTTCTGCTGCTCGGACGGCTTCGAGCTTCCTGTCGTCTGCTCCGAGAAGAATGGAGAGTGCGCCGAGTGCATTCGCCAGGATGATCTTGTTCTGAAGGGAAGGAGTCCTTTCCAGCTCTTCGCGATATACAATAACCAGCAATTCTCCGAAGAAGGCGGCTTCTTCGACCATTTTGAGGTAAGAGAGGAAGGAGACAAAGCATGTGAGGGATCGATCGAGATCGCTGCGTGCCAAGTTTCCGGATTCAGAAGTCCAGAAACCGATAACCCCTGAGAGACTTCGAACGGCACTTTCGTTAGAGCTTTCGAGTGCTGCCATATCCTCGAAATGAACGCGGAGCCTCTGCAGTTGTATTCTGTAAAGCTGCGTGCGGAGCTCCTCGTGCCGGGGAGACTCTGGCGGCGCCTCGGAGGGAGCGGACGGGTCGGCACTTTGAGAGTCGTCCTCTTCTCGAGTGCGCTTGTTTCTGCTGACAAGTTGGCCCTCAGCTCTGGCGGATGCGATTGCTCGGAAAAAGTCGCACAAGTTGAGAATGGTTCTGACGGGAGGGAAAGAGGCGAGCATGGTCTCTTCGTGTGTGTCGAGGTTGTACCTGATATCTTCGAATTTTCGATCGTACCACTCTCTTACGTTTGGGTAGGAGACGGAAGGGGTTGTCGTGGGCGTATCCGGCGGGGCGCAGGCGATCCAATGGATTTTGCTGAGCAGGCCAAGTTTTCTCTTGACCATTGACGCGAGCTCTTTTTGCTCCTTGCTGTGAGATATCAAACTTTGTTGATTTCTTACTCTGTGTTCACTGCGGTAGACTGTAGTCGATGCTTGATGAATATGGACGATCTGACTCAAATAAGTCATTTGTTGGACCATGTACCGCAGAGTCATGCTCTTGAGCGTGCCTGGCAGATCGCGTGCTCCCGGTCCTGAGGCTTTCTCGTGCGCAGCGACCTCTTTGAAGAAGGAGAGAGTTCTCGCAGTGATCCGCTGCGCCTCCTTTCCTAGTGATGTTCCGTAGTCGGAGTGCTGCATGATGACCATGGCGACCTGGGCGCCTTCTCGAATCGAGTCACTGCAATAGTCGAACAGATGGGCGAGTTGCTTGAGGAG
Source organism: Tilletia indica (assembly GCA_001689995.1). NCBI lineage: Eukaryota > Fungi > Basidiomycota > Exobasidiomycetes > Tilletiales > Tilletiaceae > Tilletia > Tilletia indica. The sequence goes on from MAPW01000093.1 coordinate 137,794, forward strand.
CTTGAAATTTACTGGGGAACACCGTAGGGAATGTTTTTTGTGCCGAAACCATGGGGACCAAAGTGCATTTCTATGGGCAGAAAAAGTTGAGTTCGATGAAATTCTCTTTGTGAGAATGCAGGTTACAGAGACAGCAAATACGACTCACTGATGCCGATGCCCTTTTCCTGATGCTCGACTATGGACCAGTTGTCATCGAAGCCGGGGTCTGTCATGTCGTCGACCTTGTTGCTGTTGGACGTTGAGGCAGCTCCTCTTGATGTGCTAGAGACAGACATTGTGAGGGATTGTGGTGGTAAGAGTGAGGAAGGAGTGAAGGACAGCATACAAAGGAGAGACTATGTCCAGTCTTCGACACATTGGACTGGGTCGGAAACTCGGAATGAGCCGAATGCGGAGAGAGATGAACAAAGGGAACGCTAGGCTGGCGGCGCAATTGCCAATCAGTTTCAGAGATAAGATATAAGATAACAAACAGTATACAAGGGAGATCTACGCTCTTTGGCCGATCGACAAGGTCCTCGAGCATCGATTTTCTCTCTGGCTCTCTCACATTTTACAAGGCCCTCGAGCACAGGTTCGGGGTGTTCGTAGTGGACAGTGTCGTCGTCGTGATCGACCGGACCTATGGAGGGCCCACCAGCGGGCGAGGAGTCATCTTGATCCGCTTGAAGTCTACTTAGGAACGCTGTGGTGTGATGCTGTGATGTGTTCGTGCCGTTTGAAAGGTCCCATACGCGCCTCCTGCCAAGTAGGTACTGCTCATGATGAGCACCACTTGGCCTCAAATTTTGTGCGTTGGAGAGAAGCCCTTAGTCTTCAGAAGAGAGTTTCGAGCTTTGCGAGAAAGGAAGCAAATGTTCTCCCACGGCGTACTTGTACAAGACTGGACTGCTGCTCAAGAAACGGATCCTTGAGCTTACCGAGCGAACGTACGACTAACCTGTTACGACCGAATGACATGACTGTCACTAGTTCTCTTTCCAATAATACCATTTATCACATGCTGTGACATTAGACAATGCTCGACACAGGCAGCCTTCAGCACCGTCCTTCCTGAGAGCTAGACCAAACAGAAGGCAGACTCGCCAAAGAACCTGTTCCATGGCCTGACGCAGACGTCTGTGGCCAGAACAAAACGCAGTGAGGTACGGAGCTCTAGGTGCTGAAGGGAGCGGAGACACAACCGCGATTGTAGTGGAAGGGTGGCGAGGCTCCTCAAGCTGGTGAAGGTTATAAGCTGTTGGTGCTGGCAGGCACTGCAGATTCTGCCATCAGAACAGAAAAGCCCAAAGGAAGGATCAGGCATCAGCTCAGGGATGTCTTGTAAGGAAAGGCCGCCTGAATCACGAAACACGATATCAAGCAGTAAAACTCACGTCCATTTCCACATCCTGTTCTTTGTATAGACGCTATGAACATTAGCTCCCACCCTAGAGTTGCTCGGTCGCGATCTGCGCTTGCAGGTCTTGAGTCTTGACCCCAAGGTAAGCAGGGCGTTCTCAAGGCAAGGAGTTCACGAGGCGGGGCGTTCACGAGGCAGGGTCGAGACGAACAAGGCAAGCGAGACGGTTTTGATCTTTTTCGGACACAACAACAGTATCTCGTCCGTCTGCCGCCTTTGCTCCGACTGTTTTGATCGAGCGTGGTAGACCTGACGTTGAACCGTGACGACGTGCAGATTACTCTTGTGTGGCTATTCAGTGCTAGAAGGCGAAAGGGTACCAGACGAGAAGCGAGAGCGTTGCTGCTGAGAAGAGAAGGAGAGAAGGAGAGAAGGAATCAGATCTAGAGCAGAGGTAGAAAAGAAGATAGAGAAGAAGGGTTAGCAAGTGAGTAGCTCATGTCTTTCGAAACGGGATGCGGTCGAGTCGAGGAGAGGTTGACGTTCGGTGCGTGCCGACTGCCACAGTGGCTACCAAGATCGCAAAGCCGCGGACTGCCCTGTGAAGATCAGACCAAGGGTATCGCACGCCTGACGCCGGCAAACAGCTGCACGAAGATATGATAAGCGTGGATTATGATAAGCGTGAATAGGATGAGCCGGGTCAGAAGCCACCTCGCAAGGAGCAGCCCAACCGATGAAGGAAACCCTTAGAGGGTACAGTCTCCGCCTCCGCTCGAATCCTAGCAGCCTCCTCAACGTTCCCTCCTTTCCCATTCTCCTTTATCTCCTCCAACATTCGAGCCTTCAGCAACAAAGCAGTCTTCAACGTAGACCCATCCACCTTCCCCTCCTCCTCCTTGATCAGCTTGAAAGTCTCCTCCAGAAGTTCGCTCGCCTTGCGGTTCACACCAGCGCAGAACATCGTAGCTGCGAGTAGTACCAGGAGGTGTGGAAGGATACGGTGGTAGGGCTCCAGCTGGTGCCGACCCAGGAAACGAACGTCCGCCTTGCCCGCCCACTCTCGTACCATCTGCACAGCAGTCTCCCCATTCTCTAAGGCCGAGGGGTCATTCCCCTCCGCACACTGTACCGCCCCACACCAAGCCAGAACGAGTGGGTTCTCCCGCATCCGTTTCCAATCGGGGTTTATTCCCATGCCGTAGTTCTTTTCGTTCTCCAAATCTTGGAGAGCGAGCTTGGCACCTGCTTCCAGATCGTCCAACGCCTCTTCAGCCGAGTTGCCCAACATCCACTTACACCATCCCTGAACTCCCAGCCTCCCAACCGGATTGGACCTTCTGTACACGCGATCTTCATTGTCGACCTCCGATACCGACATCGAAGCGGCCAGCCCGTCTTCGTACCGTTCGAGCTGGACGTGCAAGGACGAAAGGACGCACAATACGTCCGCGGCAGAGCGGCGCTTGTCAATCTCGTCGGGAGAATACTTTAGATAGCTCTCTTCCAGGTTCCTGAGCAGGCACGGCACGACTTTCTCGTATGAGGATACCGTCCCTGGAAGATCGTGCTCCCATCGTTGTCGCTTGGCCAGGCAGGTGTATGCCTGTGAGACCTCTAGGTCGAACCGATCGGGGAAAGTTACCGAGAGCTCTTCGTAGATAGTTGTGGCTTCGTAGAAGGCTTCGATCGATTTTGGCGTGTACGTGTCCAGAAGTTCTGCTCTCAGGAGCAAGACTTCGGCGAGCAGTGGCGTATACAGACCAGGAATGTCCTGAACCAGCTGGCGATAGATGACAATCGATAGTTCTGACGCGGCAACGTATAGCTTGATAGTTTCGACGTTGAGGTTTCGGATTCGGTCGTGCGCAGCCTTGTCATCGGTGTCCTTTAGCTCGCAATTCTCGCATGCTGGCAGAGAGGACTCGCTGAGGGGCGGAATGCACGCGAATTTGCGAAATCCCTGATGGGATAGCAGAATCTTGACCAGATGAGCTCCGGCCGAGGCCTTGACGAAAAATGCTTGAGCCAGGGAGTTCATGAGGTCTGGATTAGCCGGGTTCTTCTTGACGAGGCGAAGGTACAGGTCGATGGCCTCCTCGGCGACTCTGCACGCTTTCCGACCCCAAAGTATGAAGCGCTCATCGTAGTAGTCGGTGAGTTCGGACAATGATTTGGCGTACATCACTTTGAGAGCTGCCATTGGAGAAAGAACTTGATCTGGGTTGCTGTCAAGCAATGGACTTAGAATCCGGATCCCGTCTTCTGCTGCTCGGACGGCTTCGAGCTTCCTGTCGTCTGCTCCGAGAAGAATGGAGAGTGCGCCGAGTGCATTCGCCAGGATAATCTTGTTCTGAAGGGAAGGAGTCCGTTCCAGCGCTTCGCGATATACGATGACGAGTAACTCTCCGAAGAACGCGGCTTCTTCGACTAATTGAGGTAAGAGGAGAGGGTGACCAAGCATGTGAGGGAGATATCAAGATCGCTGCGTGTCAAGTTTCCGGATTCTGAAATCCAGAAATCAACGATCGATGAGAGGTGTCGGACGGCGTCTTCGTTGGATTCTTCGAGTTCTTCCACATTATCCTCGAAATCAATGCGGTACCTCCGCAGTTCTAATTCGTAGAGTTTCGCGCGGAACTGCTCTTGCGTAAGAGGGACTTGCGGCGCTTCGAAGGGAGCGGACGGGCCGGATACTTCCTCACTTTGGGGATTGTCCGCTTCGCGAGCGCGCTTGTTTCCGCTGATAAGTTGGTCGTGAGCCCTGGCAGAGACAATTGCTCCGAAGAAGTCGCAAAAGTTGAGAATGGTTCGGACGGGAGGGAAAGAGGCGAGCATGATCTCTTCGTGTCTGACGAGGCTGTGCCTGATACTTTCGAATGTATCCTCGCACCACTCTGTTACTTTTGAGTAGGAGATGGAGGGAGTTGTCATGGGCGTGTCCGGCGGGGCGCAGGCGATCCAATGGATTTTGCTGACCATGCCAAGTTTTCTTTTGAGCATTGATGCGAGCTCTTTTTGCTCCTGGCTGTGAATGGACGTAACCCGTTGATATCGTCCTCTGTGTTGGCTTCGGTAGACCGTTGTCGAATCTCCATAGCTTTGAACCTGATAGCTGAAGTTGTCCATTTCTGCGACCATGTACCGGAGAGTCATATTCTTGAGCGTGCCTGGCAGATCGCGTGCTCCCGGTCCTGAGGCTTTCTCGTGCGCGGCGACCTCTTTGAAGAAGGAGAGATTTGTCGCAACAATCCGCTGTGCCTTCTTTCCCAGTGATTTCTCGTCGTCGGCCCACTTCAAGGTGTTCAATGCGACTCGCGCGCCTTTTCGAATCGGATTACTGCAATGGTAGATGAATTGGGCGAGTTGTTTGAGGAGCTCAAACTCTGCTGGGGAAACGCCATTGGGAATGACTTCCATGAACCAATCGGTTGGACCGTAGTCCATTACTATGGGCAGAAGAGAAATCTAGTAAGATGAGATTTGTTCGGATGCAGGTTGCAGAGACAGCAAATGCGACTCACTGATGCCGATGCCCTTGTCCTGATGCTCGACTATGGACCAGTTGTCATCGAAGCCGGGGTCTGTCATGTCGTCAACCTCGCCGCTATGAGAAGTCGAGGCAGTACTGGCTGGTGACATAGAGGCAGACATTGTGAGGGATGGTGGTGGTCAGAGTGAGGAAGGACCGTGCAAAGGAGAGACGAGGTCTAGTCTTGGGAATGAATGCGGTCCGAGATGAACAAAGGGAACGCTAGGCTCGCGGCGCAATTCCCAATCAGTTTCAGAGATAAGATAACAAACAGAATCCAGGAGATCTAAGCTTTGGCCGGGGTTGGAGCTACAGGCAGGGTCGATCTCACCACCACCACCTCGTCAAGGTCAAGAGGAAGGACATCCAACAAAAGGTCGTAAGGATGAGTCGCAGGAATGCAACAGCAGCAACAGGACGACTGGCAGTGAGAGACGCAGCCAGAGAAGAACAGGTGCGCGCCCACCGCGTCTCTCTGCTCAGTCTCCATCCATCACCAGCACCGTCGACGCGCTCACCATCACCATCAGCATCAGCATCGCCAGACATCGCATCACATCCTCTCGACAGCGCTCATCTCGCTCTCATATGGATGCAGCAGACACAGCAGCACTCAACCCGCCCACACTCGCCTCATACCACTCCGCACTCCGCTACCACATCCTCGCCCTCATCCCCACCTTCGCACTCATCCTCATCCTCAGCTGGATCAGTTCAACCTATGCAGACCTCTCAAGACACCATCATCCATCCCGCAAGCCTCCCCTCATCCTCATTCCACTCGGCGCAGCAGCATGGCTAGGCGCATATGCAGTCAGACCACTCGTCTGGGACGTCACAGACCAGCTCCTCAGGCTCCTCTCTGCACCCTTCAGCTTCCTCATCCGCAAGTGGAACCAGCGACGAAACAGGAAATCATGGGCGCGCTCAGCGCAACACTCCCCCAATCCACCCAGCACCATCGCCGGATGGGAGGAGGAACAGGCCGGGCTTCCACAGCCGAATAGCCCAGCGCGCACCATCACGACTCTCGCAGTCTCCATCCTCTTGCGCACCCTCATTGTCGAACTCCTGCGCGTGGGAAGCATGGCTCTCAGCATCGCCGTCCTCGATGCGGCCAATCGGAAAGACCACATCTGGCTGCAGGACAAGGACAGCACTCTTCTCCCTTCCTCAGTTGACGGTGATGCGCATAGTCGCACTCTCCGTCTTTCTCCGTATGACAACCGCTTCGGCGCAGTCCTCTGGACGACAGTCGGATGTGAGTCGTAGCGCTACTTTCCGGTATGCATTTATTCCAATCTGACACCTTTCCATCCATGATTCATGCGCATTTATAGGGTGCTCGGCGGAATGGCTCATCGGCTCATACGATGTCCTACGCAAACTCAGACTCTACCATCCCTCCCTGTGGCCCTCCGCAATCTACATCGAGCCCGTAGCCTACCAAGACAACTTCAGCGATAGAACAGTCGATGATGACGAGGACAACGATGAGGATGAACATGGCGAAGAGGACGAAAATCTGTATAATCAAAACGACGAAGTCGACCGCGAAGCAGCTTTCCCACGCACCCGGACTCGTGCCTCCCAGGCTCAGCCAGGATCCAGTGGAATCGAAGCAGCCACAACAGCAGCACAAGCAGCCGTTCATGCCGTCCGTTTCTTCCCACGTGTCTTCACACAGACCAGCACCAAGAGCTCTTCCTCGTCCGCATTTACTGTCCGGCCGCTCCCGTCCAGTGGTGGAGGAACTGCAAATGCGAGCGGGAGCGCATACGTATTGCCTTCTACCCAACCCTCTGGACTCACATCGCGAAGGAGGGCAGCCACTCAAACTCAGCGTCGTGAAGTTCCAGAGTCCACCAATCCCAGCGCGGAGAGTTTGCAAGACCAGAGCGAGGACCAAGGCTTCTCACCAACGCCCAACCAAGTAGCGCTCATCATGAGCAGTTCTCCACTGCGCTGAATAGTACCTACTCAGCAGGAGGCGCGTATGGGACCTTCCAAACAGCACGAACACATCAACCCGCAGCCTTCCTAAGTAGACTTCAAGCGGACCAAGATGACTCCTTGCCCGCTGGCGGCCCCTCCCTAGGCCCGGTCAACGACGACGAAGACGAAACTGACCACTACGAACAACCCGAACCTGTGCACGATGAGTTTGTAGACCTCGACCCTGAAGAAGAAGCGGCTCTCCAATCCCGTCTCGCACACGCCCTCGCCATCCTCTTCGCAGCCCGCGAACGAGCGGACCTGGAAGAAACTCTCGGAGCCCGACTCGATGTCCAAGTTCGGCCCGCGTTGGCTGCCCTGTGGCGATCGACGGCTTCGTGTGGAATTTGGGAGAATGTCTCCTCATGGCGGCCGCTGTGGCCATTACGAGTGACGGATGGGTCTCGAAGGATGGGAAAGCGGGGGAAGGGTGGAATAAGTACTATGAGACGGTTCCTGATCTAGGTGCCAGTCCGCTGTTACCGACTTGGTTAGTCCTCACAGCGTTGCACACCATCCTGTCGATGCTGTGGGCTACGGCCTTGCCCAGGTTGGGTTCGCGCTCGTTTCGTATGCGTCGCTGTTGCTCGGCATGGGCCTCACGGTTGCGGGATTGGCATGTGGGGCGTGCTTGTGTGAGAACGGCGGTGAGCAAGTCTCCATGTTTACCTTTTGTTATACTGTACTTCTTTGTCACCACTCTTAATAACCTCCTAAATTTCAGACTTCAGGCTTCAGGAGAGATTGATCGTGCAGCTATGAATTCCTCTGGGATCGTGATTGGTACATTTTGGCCAAGGTCGTTTCGCTCGCGACCGGAAGATCTTCATTAAGGAGAGGCGGTGTACACCTTGACCGCGGCCTCTGTGGACGCATTCCACTCTGCAGCGAGTTTTTTAATGTCCTCACCTTCGAAGGGACGTAGTTGATGAGCTGATTGAGAAGGCAGTCACCACTCGCCTCCAAGGCGCGCAGGCCGGCTGCGACGAGGTTCTGGAAGAAAACAGGGCTGCAATTGGAAAGGAGGAAAGAAGGTCAAGAAACGAGTCAGCTCAATCTGATGAGCTTAAGAGTGCTCGACGAGGAAGGAAAGAGGGCTCGCTGAGAAAAGATACTGACAGATTATTCCGTACTTGCCGATGATAACTTCGTTGCGTGCCTTGGCAACCGTGACAAAGTTTTTGACTTCTGCAAGAATGGCATCCGCCTTCGTCGCATCCGTGACAGTTCCCTTCTCGTCGCTCAAAGGCTGCAGAAGGTCGAGTGACATCTGGTAGGGGTTTGGGCAGACAGAATAATGGCAACGAAGATAATCTCTGTGAGGGGGTCTGACAGAAACTCTCAGATGGGGTCGCTCCTTCAACTCACCTGCTGACAGTAATTTTGAAGCTCCTGAGCAAGCCTGGGTCCTTGGAAGACGACATTGACAACGCTCATCTGGGCGACGGTCTGCCTAATCGTGGTGTTACGATCAGAGAGCGACTTGAGTCCGGTAAGAACTTGGTCGAAAGTGATGGGCATGTTTGCGGAGAGGTGGTAATGAACCAGGGAGATTGGGGTTAAAACTTAAAAGTGGAGATAGATGTAAGAGGGAAGTGCAAACTGAAGGTGAGGAGCCGCGAAAGGGGAAGGCTAGCTGGGCTATTTATACCTTTCGCCACCCTCACTTGCCGAAGTGTTGGCGAGCAGGCTGAAGCAGACCGCGAGTACGGCATCGCCCAAACCCTTTGAAAGCTCCACGCTGAAAGGCCCTGTGGGACCTTCCGCCTTCCGGAAACTCGCAACTTTATAGTGCCAGCGTGGCAGACTTGGCTGGGACCTTGGCTCGACCTTTGACGGTTGTGACTATGTAACTGATTATTGATTGTGAGCGGAATCCTGGCGCCCTCAGTCGATCGAAAGTTCCTAACCCAAATATTGGGTTTGTGGATGTCGGCCAGGAGTTCCAATAATGCCAGATGCATGACCGGGAACGATTGTTGATGCACTCTGTTGGGACTCGGAAGGAAGGGGCGGAAGCGTGAGCAGGTTCTGTGCTGAGCCCTCTGAGGCACTCGTGCGTCAGCCAGCAGATGGAAACGAGCGAGGAACACGCCGGTCGATGTATCAGTAAATGGAAGCTGTGAAGTAACGGACATAGTCAATAGTCAGCGGTCAGCACGATGCACTTGCCTTTTTGTGTGTGTACATGGACACTACAAAAAGGCCGCCTCGTGCTTGCCATGAGGTATGAGGAGGTGGCCTGATTTCTGCTGATTTCCGTTTGCAGGCTGCAGGGCTGGCAAAAAAGGTCATCGCAGAATTCCTTCGGGGCCGTGCACGGTTACATGGGATGGGTTGCCTCAAAGTAGTCATGTACCAAAAAGTGATACACAGCTTCGCCGTTTGCCCCCGCGTTGTGCGCACGGCGACCTTGACGCCTTGACGCCTTGACGCTTGTTGCGGCTCGGCTGCCTGTCCTTGGTTTAACGTTTGGTGTGGGAAGCGGCTGCGTATTCAACTCGGCGCTAGAAGCCTTAGCCTGTGGGCAAACGTTCAGCATTCCTTCTGTCCGGCGTAGTGGAGACCGTGAATTGGCGATTGGCGTAAATCACTTCGAGTGTCTATCTGCAGCTGGAAAGGGCAGCAGCCACCATTCGGGCTTCGGGATACATACTCGTACTCGTATGTGCGATTGGGCTTCGGGCCTTTGGGCTTTGGGGGCTGTCGCTGGGGAAAAAATAAAAAGTGAGCACATCGGCGACTTGGGTTATGGACGATGGTATGAGGTGTGGTGGGAAGATGTAGGAAGAAGATTAAGCTTTCGAGGCTTTCAGGCCACTTGTAAAGAGAGTGTGTCGTCGGTCGGCTGCTGCTGCCGCTGGTCTATGTACACTAGAACTGCGTCGGGGTCGTCGGTGACCTTCAGAAGGTTCGAAAATCGAAGACGTCGTGTAATTTGACGTCCGTGCGGTATGATTAATGATTATCAGCGAAGCATTCCTGCTGGACGGATACTATTGTGCGCTGGGGGGACGACAAAGCTGGGAGTATCGAGGTCCTTTCGGAAAGGTGAGAAGAGTTCCCAGTCAAACGGCGACGAAAGCTTCTGCTCACCAGCGCGGAGACCTCAAAAAGCGCGCAGGTTGCAGAGAGTGTCCATTGCAGAAACGACGAAGCGACCTATGACTGTGTGACATACATAGCCGGTAAGAGGAAAGAAAAAAGTGTGTATGAGAGAGAGAGGGAGGTCCTCCGGGTGTGCAACGTCGCCAGACGAAACTACAGGCAGCGGTAAAGACTTGGAGTGCTGAAGAGCCCGTGTCGTGGTATGAGCGATGGGGTGGAGTCCAAGAGGAGAGGTCGGGGTACGCGAATGTCGAGGAGAGGAAACAGCTTCTGTGTCCCGGAATTGACGACCGAAACGAAGACCCTATAGCCCGAACGCAGCAGTCATGCTCCTGGAGGTTCAGCTGGCCGCTTCGAAATATGCGACCTGTAGCAGAGAGGAATAAGAAGCCGGCGGAATGGACGATGTAATTATTGATTGGGATGCGTGAAGCGGGAAGTTGGTACATGGTCCGAAGATCCTGTATGTATGTGACCCAGTCTATTATCTGTGAGTGTAATCGTGATCGACCCCGCCTCTCGTGCACCCGAAGTTTTGCTGCCTTCAAGCCTAAGCACGGCTTCGACACTGGAGTGCCTCGTCCTCCAAGATCGCAAGCTGCGCACCTAAACACCACCCCAGCTCCACCCGCCAACTTCTTCGCCAGCACGATCTCCCTGTCCTCCGGCAGTTCGTAGCCGTGCGAGAGAAGCCCGTACATGTACGTCAAGTCGAGGCAGCTCTCGGACGGTGGAAGAGCTCAGCAGCGGCGAGAGGGTGGGTGGTAGGTGGGAAGATAGGGTCCCAGTCCCATAGCGAGGAATCAATGGCTGCCAGTCTTGCCGCTGCGTCTGGTCCCCGCTCTTCGGCAGTGGCGTCAAAGAAATCGGCGTAGGTTGAGGTGATGTCCGCGTCCGAGACGTTAGGTCGACGAACAGGGCCTTGACAGACCTTTTCGGCAAGCTCGCGTAAGACTTGAGGAGTGAAGGAAGCGCTCGGCTCCACTTCTATGATGCTGGAATCTTCTTGCCCCGGCACCAGCTCCGTCGATGGAGCCGGCTGCACGATGTATTTGTAAAGATACTCGTGTTTTGTGCCCAGAAGCGGCACGAGTCGGTCGTAGAAGTACGAAAGGGCGATGATTGGCGCGTCGCGGAAAGTCGAGACCAGCGGAGGTTGGTACACGCCAGCAAAAGAGCATGGCGGAAGGGCACACGATCTGATCAGAATGCACACCAATTATCAGTACCACGAAGAAGTCATAAGAGAGAGCTTCAAAAAAACTCACGCATCTTTATCCATCATGATCTCCACAAACCTCCGACATGAAGCGAAGCCGCCTCCACCACCGAAGAAAGTGATGTTCCTAGAAACGGAACCTTTTGACGAGGCGGCAGCAGGAGCGGAAGCGTTCTCGCCTTTGCCTCTGCGAATCCAACTTCCCGAGGATGATCCAGTCGACCGCTGATCCAATTCGCTTTGAGACTCAGCGGATCCAAGCGCTCCCACGCGGTCGACTCGGACAACTTCACGCTTTCCCCGTGGGCCGTAGCAAGAGCTAGGGACATGAGTATTGAGCTCGTTCATGCCCTCCCACGGTGGGATAGGCACCAGCTGAGGCTCGTCCCGTGCTATTGTTGGTGCGGCCGATTGTGATCTGGGCTGCGACTGCGAGGCGGCACGAGGTGGACCGCCGAGAGGATGTGAGAGCAGGTATGCGTGCAGGGTTAGTGCGTTGACGGTCGACCGTGCTTGCATGAGGCCGTAGCCAAGGTATGAGTTCTGATAGAGTGTATATGGACTTGCTCCGAAGTCTGCAAAACAAGTTGGCTATCAGCACTGTACTGCGTATCGAAACCGACTCTCCGATGCTCTTGCCATGACTCACTGCTCAGTTGGTACACATGTTCACCAGGGTGCATTCCGATGTGTTCGGCCTCCTCTCTGACAGCCCGCGACACGTTTTCGAAACGAGGCTCAAAGACGATTTGTGTGGAGCCGCCCCGAGATCCAGCACCGCTGCTGTCTGTGGCCGGGTTTGTTGTGCGCCTCCTACCAGATCCTTTGCGTACGATGAGCTTGATGGTCCAGCTTCGTTTCCAAGACGGTTGAGAAGGTAGTTGACGGTGATGAAAGCAAACACGCCTGGAAATTCCGCGGTGAGGCAGTGAAACGAGTGAGTCACTGCCTACAATGCGTCTATAAGATTTGAGGCTCACCTTCGTCACGCCCGTCCATGATTTCGACGCCACTGCTGCGCGCTCCGTCAGCGATAGGAAATGGGTAGTGAACTTCCAGCACTTTGCGCACAGCTTGGAGAATCTGCTCGGCCTTTTCATTCCCCAGCAGTCGCAGGCCTGCTGTTGCTTTGACGCTTATGGGAGTACATGACCGGAGCGATTCTGGCACTTCCTTGAGCGCAAGGTCGAGGAGAGGGCGAAGGGAGTCGGCCGCGAGCTCTGCTGAGGCGGAATACGCTGGCGCTGATAGACCGCCCTTGACCAGATCGAAGATTTCAGACTCGAGCTCGGGCGAGGAGCCGCAATTGTTGAACTAGAGGACGTAGGCAAGAAAGTGTCAGCCTAGCGGACTGGAGACTACCGGCCTTCGGACGAATGATTCTTCGCTCACCTTGTAGACGTGTATGCGGCTGCCTGTGCTCCCTGCGTCGATCATGACTGCGTACTGGACTAAAGGCCGCTGTCTGCCATGCGAGTCCGTGACGCCAGCATTATCTGCGCATCGAGTCGTCTTGAGGCGGTCCGGGTGCAGCCTGGGTCGCTGTCTGAGATCCGAGAAGAGCGCGGCGGGGCCGTTGATCTTCGCCTTGCCTTTGACATCACTCGTTGTCGTCGTCGCTGGTGACTTGCCGAGCAGCGAGTTGAGCTTGCCTTGTGCGCTGCCGTCGTTCTGGAAGAAGAGCACCGCTGGCCCGAGCACAAGAAGACCAGCCAGCAGCCAGGCGAAATTCCAGTTCTTCTCGCTGCCGCCGACACGCTTGGGACTCGCCTGCGTCATCTTCTTCTGCGCCATTGCCATCGCTGCGCCGCTGAGTTCCTTCTGATGATGTGGTTGTCGAGGTGGAGGGTCTTGATGACGATGATGAGGATGAGGATGACCTCGGCCTTCTCCATGACCACGACAACGAACCTCGCCCTTCCTTACCTAGACCTTCACCCAACGTCCGCAAGCCATGGCCTCCTCATCGACTGCAGCTGGGTCCGGCGCAGGTCTGCTGCCACAACGGCAGAGCTCAAGCTTCTGACGCCGTTCATGCAGCGCGCACAAGAGCTCCGCACAGCTGATCCACCCATGGCATACTGGTGTACGTCCCGCTCTCTCTCTCCTTCCTTACAAGCAGCCGACTGACATCTCTCTCTATCGCGCTTTCTTCCCTGCGTAGGCTCGCTGTATGCTGCTCAGCTCGGCATTGGCGCGAAGTCGACGGAGCGTGAGAGCAAGCTCTTCCTCGGGAGACTGATGGACGACCTCGAGGCAGTGAGTATCGCGTATTTCCCACCCGAGCAAGGACCCAAGGACGTTGCGCTCAACTTCTGTGACTGCGTGTTCTCCCTTCAGCAAAAGAAGAAGCTCGGCGCCACAGATGTGATCACGGATGAAACTGTCAGCTCAGCCTACGTCGAGAACTTCGCCCTCAAGGTCTTCACTGCTGCGGACAATCAGGACCGCTCCGGCCAGGCAACAAGGTGAGTCCCAGCTTGTGCGCTGGTCCCTGTGCGGATCGATACTGACGGGTCTGTCTAATACTCACAGGGCGACTGCGCGGAACTTCCTGGTCGCCAGTCAATTCTTGGAGGTCCTCAATGTCTTTGGTGCCCTTGACCCGAGGTAAGTGCGCCCCTCCAGTGTGCAGCGAGGATTCATGGATTGAACTGAAATGCTCACGTATACGTCCTCAGATTGCGGAGAAAATCAGTATGCGAAGTGGAAAGCAGCCGATATCGCGAAAGCATTCAAGGAAGGAAGAACGCCAGTCGCAGGCCCACCAGGCGGTGAAGAGACCGAAACCGAAGCCATCGCGGTGACTACTCCAGGCGATACAGTCGTGGAAAGTCCTCTCTTCATGCCGAATGCGGAGATCACCCCAACCATCCCCCCGCCCTCCGTCGAGCGCACATCTTCCTTCTCCTCAAGTACTGGCGGCGGAGCTGGTCAACCCGATGCTTCTCTCGCGTCCGAGCTCGGCTTAGTATCCATGCCGCAAGCTCGCAAAGCCCCAACTTCTCGATGCCTCTGCCAGCCCCGCCCAAGGCAGCAGCCACGTTGGAGGCGGAGGTAGCGGCGCAGCAGGCTGAACTTGCCCGTCTTGGCCTCGCCCCTCCCGATTGGAGAGGATCGGCCTTCGCTGCTCTCTCCTCAAGTCCTTCCTCTGGTTTGACAGGGCGGCCACTGCCCATGCCTCCGCAGGGAGCACCCGGCAGGGATGGTTTGCCTCTTCCTCCTTCTGGGCTCCCTTTCCTATAATCTTCCCTCAACACCAGGCTCGACCGCCTCCTTGTCCGCAAACACGAGTCCACACATGGGCGGAGGGACATCTCTTCCTTCCACCCATCTGCCCTCGACGCCAAGCTTCATCGCTGGAGCCGACGCACCACCTCCTTCGGCTCCTCTTCCCCAATCTTCGCCCTCACCTTACCCCTATCACCACCAACCACCCATTCGACAGTTCACCCAAAACGGGCCATTGCCGCACCCTCCCCCGGCTGCATCTGTTCCAGCGCCGGCACCAGCACCAAGCGCACCTCCGTTGCCGTTCTCAGCACCGGTAGCCCTTGCTGCTCCACCAAGCGCCCCATCAGCAGTACCGGAAAGCCTCACATCGACCCAGACCGCCAAAGCCCAAAAGCTGGCAAAGTGGGCTATCAGTTCTCTTGATTATGATGACCTACCTACGGCCGCCAAACACCTCCGCGAAGCCTTGGACATCATAGAGGGCCGGACAAAGTGAGGTATTGGGGCCAAGCACACCTGGCCACCAGCTTTACACTCTGCTGATGTCCATCTGATGCTCAAGCTTATTCAGTATCATAATGTCTTCCAGAGCTCGTTGCCCCGAAATACCCAAACCGAGATTAGATGTCGATTGCAGCGGTGACGCGGTGACAAGAATTCTAAGATCGCAGCGTTCAAAAGCATTGATTGTTTTTTTGGTACGAGCTCGAAAGGTGGGAGAGGTAACCGAAGATGGAAGCTATTGTACGCAATCCCGTATGGCGTAGGATGGAATGAATGGATCGAGAAGCGGCCTCAGTCGACCTTGACCTTGCTGTCGCCGTCATCAGAATTGACGATGTTGCGTGACACCCACTTGCACGCCTCGTCGACCAAGATGACAGGAAGGGACAGCCACATCACTGCCTTCCACTCCTCCGACCCCAAGGGAGTAACAATGAAAATGTCCTGAAGTAAAGGTGTCTGTGAAATGATACAAGGAATGGAGCGGACGTGAGCAGTTGCTTCAGATCAAAGGTTAAGAAGTGCATCACTTACGTATAGGATCATGAAGTGCAACAGCATGCTCAGCACCACCGCACCAATAAGCCACCAATTCCGCGTCGGAGGCGTAGTAAGCAGACTGTCATTCGTCGCAATGGACGAGATCGCATTCGCCATCTCCACAACAACAAGGATGCTCAGACTCATCGTAGTCGCACTCCGACCCGCCCAATGCTTCGTCGTGAACATGTTACACCCAAACGGAGGGTGCGCAACAGCTCCGGCAGCGGCGGCGGCCGCTGCGTTGGCTGCAGTTCCAACGTCGGGGAAGTCGGCAGCGCACGACCGGAAATTGACCAGCTGCCAAAAGGTGATCTGCGGACCGCCGTCGTAAGACGTGAACCACCATGCATACCCTGCCACAGTAGCGATTCCCACGTAGGCGCCCACGATGCAGAAGCGAGCAAGCAGCCAGCCGTTGACGAGGGGGTCATCCCGTCTACGAGGCGGGCGAGACATGATCTCGGCATCCGGTGGGTTCAATCCGAGAGCAGTAGCGGGCAAGCCGTCGGTGACGAGGTTGACCCAAAGAAGCTGAATCGGCAAGAGCGCCTCGGGCATGCCTAGCAACATGGTGAGGAATATGGACACGACCTCGCCAATGTTGGACGAGATCAGGTAACGAATGAAGGATTGAGTGTTGTTGTAGATGCTCCGTCCTTCCTCCACAGCAGACGCTATTGTCGCAAAGTTGTCGTCCGCAAGAATCATGTCGCTCGCCAACACCGCCACGTCGGTGCCGGAACCCATCGCGATACCAATATCCGCCTTTTTCAATGCCGGTGCGTCATTCACTCCATCTCCCGTCATGGCTACCACCAAACCCTGACCCTGGAGAAGGTCGACGAGAAGACTCTTGTGCGACGGCTCAACGCGAGAGAACAAGCTCGCCCGCATGACCGCTGCCTTCTGCGCGTCAACTCCACCCACGCTTCCTCCCGCTCCACCAAGTCCAGAACTGTTGGGCGGCCCCATCGCGAGCTCGTCAAATTCGCGACCCGTGTACGATCGACCCTCAAGCGACGTCATGCTGGGAGGAAAGACACCGATGGCTCGACAGATCGACTCCGCCGTCGACTTGTCGTCACCGGTGATGACCATCACGCGGATTCCCGCCTGTCGACAGCGAGCAATAGCACCAGCGACCTCGGGACGCGGAGGATCGAGCATGCCGATCAGCCCGACGAACGTCAAGTCTTGCTCGAACTGGACAAAGTCGGACGCCGTGATGTCTAGAAGCTCAGTTCCACCACCATTTGAGCTGTCTCGACCTCCTGACTTGCGCAGAGCAGCAACGAAGGACCGAGGATCCGCTGGTACGTTTTCTCGCACGGCACATGCCAGTACGCGCAACCCCATCCTGCCCCACTCCCGCGCTTTGGCGACAAGAAGCGCACGGTTGTGTTCCGTCATGGCAACCCGACCACCCTGTGCCGCCGCTCCTTTCTCTCCGCCACTCTCACCAAAAAGCGTCGATGCGTTGGGACTTCCACGAGGTGATCGACTGGCAAAGGAGACACCCTCGGCTGTGTGGATACGGGTACACCTCGGCAAAATACTGTCCGGCGCCCCCTTGACCAGCAAAGTCCCCCGCTCATTGTTCACATCCCCCGCGCTGACCAGAACCCCCATACTTTTCCTTTCTCGCGTAAATTCGAGCGTCATCACACGACGCCAGATGTGGGTGTAGGCCTCGTTGACGGCGTTGCATCGCTGGAAGGGACTCATACGGTGCAGGCGGGAGTTGAAGGACTCGTCGTGATGCTGTAATTTCTCCACCAGCACCTTGAGAGCGGCCTCGGTCGGCTGGCCCATAGCTGTGTAGGAGCTCGCCGAATTGGAAGGCCGTTGGCGGGAGGGTATGCTGACGATCCTGCAAGTGAGGAGGAAGAGGAGTCGTCGTATGCGATGCTGGCGTCGTTGCACAAGGAACAGACTTGCGCCAAAGTATGGACCGGTGAGCCAACATTGTTGAGCTTTGTGGCAGGTCGACCTACGCTGATGGTCATCATAGCCAAAGAAGCATGGTGTCGGTGCCCGCCTGAGCTGGAGGGAGTATCACGGTAGCGGTCGCCCTGGGATCGCTTATCAGAAAGTCCATTGCCGAGCGCCGCGTCCAGGGGATGGAGACTGGAAGTAGGGTTGGCAGCGTAGCCAGAGTTTCCATACTGCGGAATGGAGTCCGAATGGCTGCCGTGCTCGCTCACGCTCGAGATCTGTCCATCGGGTGAAAAGCCGTTCCCTTCGACGTAGTACTCTTCAAGCTCCGATGCGCTCATTCCACCGCTGAAGGTAGCAAAGCGCGTGACAGACATCTGGTTGGTCGTGAGTGTGCCTGTTTTGTCGGAGCAGATAATGTTCGTCGAGCCTAATGTCTCGACGGAGGGAAGATGCCGGACGATTGCGTTCTTCTTCGCCATCTTTTGCGTGCCGAGAGCGAGACAGGCGGTGATGACCGCGGCAAGACCTTCCGGGATAGCAGCGACCGCGAGCGCAACTGCAATCTTGAAATAGTAGATCGCGCCCTGAAGCCAGCCGCCGTGGGTCCCGTCGCTGAAATGACGAATGTTGATGAGCCAGACAAGAATGCAGATGACACTGATGACCTTGGCGAGCATGTCTCCGAAATCGTCGAGCTTCTGCTTGAGCGGCGTCTTCTGCTCCTCTGCGCCATCCTTGTTTCCGCTGATCTCCGAGTGAATGCTGCCAATGGCAGTGTGTGAGCCGGTCAGGATGACGACGGCGAGACAGGTGCCGTTGGTGATGGTCGTCCCGCTGAAGAGGATATTGGTCATATCTTGCTTGACCGCGCGCGGGTCTTGGACAATCCCAGGCATCTTGAGAACGGACTCTGACTCTCCTGTCAAGATGGCCTGGTCGACGCGGAGTGAAGAGGACGAAAGGCTGATGACGCGGGCATCGGCGGGGACTTTGTCTCCCACGCTGAGCTGGAGGATATCGCCAGGGACGAGCATACTCGCAGGGATCTTGGTGATTTGCCCTTCATTCCGGACGACAGTGGCCTGCTCTGGCGAGTACTGCCGTAGCGCATCAATGGCCTGGTCGGCGTGAGACTCTTGCACGACACCCACCGTTGCATTGGCGATGAGGATGAGGAAGATCACGCTGGGTTCCACCAAGGCAGTTGCGAGCGACGTCGTCTCGGGTCTCTGTCGACCAGAGCAAGTAGGAAGGAGATTACTGCTGATCCGAGCAAGATGAGGACGAGGGTGTCTTCGAACTGGGCCAGGATCCGTTTCCAGAGCGGTGTTGGTGGTGCCTCAGGCAGAGAGTTGGGTCCATGGCGAGCATACCGCTCATCGACCTGGAGCGGGTCGAGACCACGCGCAGGGTTGACGCCGAGGTGCTCAAGCACGATCTCAATGGGATACGTCCACGCCGACTCCATCGCAATGCTGGTGCGTCTTCCTGTTTGCTACGTGTGCAGATTATAGACCGTGGTCAAGGCGCTCTGGCAGAAGTCAGTGAAGCTCGAGCACGTCGACGATGTTCGGAATGCGGAGAAAGGAAATAGAAAGTGCTTTTCCAAAAATATCGCATTTCCGAAAGCACTTTCCGTCTCCTGGCTTGCGCACAGGCCAGTCTGTTCAGCATGTGTCTGGAATGCATTTACGGACCTTTGAACTGCCTTGGGTACATGAAAGACAAGGGAGAATGCTTAGATACCGCGCCCGCCCGTAACCTCGAGCGTGTGCCCGCTGACGTAGGAAGCCAAGGGGCTGGCCAGGAAGAGCATCGCTGCGGCCGCCTCGTCCGGGTTCCCTGCTCGCTGGAGAGGGATGTCGGCCATCGCCGTCACACTAGCTTTGGCGTCAGCTGGTCCTGCAGGTCGTCCTGGAATACCAAGCGCAATCTTCTTGCCATCGACCTCGATCGTTTCACCGTTCTCCTTGGCGAAGGTGAGCCTGGTCAAAATATATCCGAAGGCCACGGTGCTGTAGGTGAAGGGGTATGTCAGAACTACGCTCGTCGTTCCGTTTTGACGTGAATCAAATACTCACTTGCATCTCACTCCCATCGGCCCCCACTCCTTGGCAATGGTCTTCGTCAATCCGACGACTCCGGCCTTGGCGAAGGCATAGGAGACCTGCCCGACGCTGCACAGGATTCACAAGATGATAGATCAGTACGTGTACTTCTATACTTTGTCGCTTGTGCCAACTCACTTTCCATGCAAACCCGAAGTGCTGGAAACATTGATAATGCTGCGATTCTCTCTCTTCTCTACCTCTTTGATACGCATGTAAGGCGCTGCGGCGCGAATGATGCGGAAGGGAGCGAGACCGTGGACGCGGTACATCAGGTCATAAGTCGCGTCGTCCATGTTGTGTGCCATCTTGTCTGCAGTGAAGCCGGCATTGTTGACACTGTATGGCGATGGACGAATTCCTAGGGTCAGCTTCCGCCGGGCCAACAAGAATCAGTTCATGGAGCTCACATGTGATTGATCTTGAGAGGAGTGGGAAAAGGAAGTGCTTAGAATGCTGTGCATATGATGACCAGCTCATGGAGCAAGGACTCACCTTTCCGAATTCCTTGACGGTGGCATCGACGACGCGTTGCCCAAAGTCAACTGCCATCTGAATGCATCAAAGAGGTTTAGTCCAGGCTGGGAAATAATCGATCGATTGAATAGCACATACCACATCACCGGGAAAGGCCAGGGCTTGATAGCCTTGAGACTTGAGCTCGTCCGTCACTTCTTGAGTCTTCTTGGCATCGAGATCGGAAACCACGACGCGGGCTCCGTGGGCAGCGAACAATCTGGCGGCAGCCGCGCCAATACCTTGACCGGCGCCGGTAATGATCGCGACCTGGTCCTTCAGAAGCTGGGTGGCTGCGAGAGGCAATGTCTCTCAGCAACACAGAACAACATTTGTGCAAGACACTACAGAACTCACGACCGACATTACCCAGATGGGCAACGATTTGACCTGCTCGAGCGGACGCCATGGCTGTGAATAAACTGTGGAGATGGAAATTGAGAGGAAGCGGCAAGCAGTGGAGATTAGGTACCAGAGATCGAGGGCAGACGGAACAAACTCGAGAGCCAGTCGAACCTTTTATACGTAGCAAGAATCGATGCGAGTTGGGATCCCAGAGGCTTCGTCGCTATGTATCGATGTCAGCTGGGGGCGAGTGGAAGGACCGAAGGTGGGAGAGGTGGGGAAGTTCCGGGCAGCCGGCAACAGAGAATAGCCGATGAACCGGGTGTCGCGCAACAAACAAATCATCGATGTGTCCCCATCGTTGTTGCCATGGCAACCAACGGCCATCATCACAGGCAGAGGAAGTAGCCTCCTTGAATGCTGCATGAGTTGGTACGGACGAAGAGTACATAAGGAGGCGACAGCGACAGCCCAGAGTCGCCCCCACACGAATCTGCTGGAGAAGTATTCCCCCCTGGCTTGTCGACTCTGTTGCTCACAAAACACCTCTCCTGACTTTCTTCTCGGCACTCGCACAGTCACTTCAGTTGGTGACCACGCGCAAGATCTGGGGAAAAAATGTCAGGAAGCTGGGAGGAAAGCAAGGCACAATGCCATACATCTGCGGTCGAGAAGAAGCTGACTCTCTGCTCCCATTACTGAACTGATTCTTCCTCCATCTCCCCTCTCTCTCGTCCTCTTCTCTACCATCACTTCCATCTCCCTCTCTCTCTTCCTCTTCCCTACCATAAAACCTCCATCTCTCAGTCTCTCTTCCTCTTCGTCTCCTTTCATTTTCTGGCTTCTTCCCTTCTCTCATTCCTTTTGAGGCGCTCACCTCACCATCCATTCCTAGTCCTTCCCTCTTCGGACCCGTCCGCAGCCGTCTCCTCGGCAATCGGACTCCATCAAACACGGCCCTGTTCAACTTGTCCAGCTGCGTTTCCGACCTGACCTCGTAGACAGCCCTGTACGCGCACACGATTGCACACATCCCTCCTCGCTCAACCCTCCCTCGTCAAGTTCCCCAAGCCAGAAACAGCTCTGCCATCCTCCGGGCAGCCTGGAACAACCCCCAAAATTGCAGCCGGCCGACCGCTCCGCGTGAGCAAATTTCCAATCCGAAGCTCCCCTTTTCGTACGCCCCTCCATCGCACTCTTCAAAACACATCGGCGTCCCGTCCAATCCAGTCATCGTCTCCGACTCGACCCTCTTCTCTGGGTCACTCTGCACGGAGCGGCTGTCGGCGCCCTTCACCTTATTGGTGTCCTCTCTCGTACCAGCTACCTCGAGCGCGCCAGAAGGCAAGTAGGGCGGACGAGCAGCTATGACTGTCTCTTGTGAGTACTCTGAGATGCCTGAGCAATCAACATGGCTCAACGGTTGAGCAGCGCGCTGACCGACCATGATCTTCTCCTCATATTTGTCTTGTCGCATTGCAGGCTTCACGCCTCCGCTTGGCCATACGAACCTTCTCTGCGTCGAAATTGACGACTCTGGTTCTATATCCACCATCATCAACCACTTCTCGAGCGAGGTACATGCTGCACGCATCAGCGAAGCTATCAGTGTGGCCTTGTACTTCCTCGCCGCTATCAGTTGCGGCGTAGCGTGTGTACGAGTCAGCTGGACTTCGGCCGCGACTGTCATCCAGGGACGGGACCTCACTGCAGTATCCCGGGATGGTAATCCGATCCGATATCTCAAATTGTGAGTCCCCTGCCTTTCGATGTATCGAGTGCATTGATGCTGATGCTCTAACGTCCTTCGTCCCCCTCCAGTATCACTATCAGCCTTTTCGGGCAATGTCTGACAGCGGCAGTACTGGGCTGCACTGACCTGTCAAGGCCACAGTTCGCAATGTCCGAAGCTCGTGCCACACATACACGCGGGTTAGGTGAGTTCACATGGATTCAATACTCAGGTTTGGCAACTAATGCTAACATGCTATCTGGCTCTCCAGCGATCGCTACCGTTGTGCCAACCGGTTTCCATCTCCTCTCCATCTTCCTCTTCCACACACTCGTTCTACTCTCAGCTTCTCAGGTCTGTATATCTTCATACCCCCAACCATACCTTCGCTGCGAATCTGATAATTCTACATCTTCTTGTTTCTAGACTGCATGTGATGGGACTTCAGGCACCTTTCCGAAGAGCTTCCTTGCTCTGTCACCGATTATTCTTCTGTCGGAATTGATAATGCCCTTCATCTTAAGTGAGTGAGGCCGGCGCTGTCCAGAAGAGAACGGGACGGGTAGCTCACACCTGTCCATATTCCATTTACTACAGCGTCTAGCGACTCACAAGGCTTGCTCAAGGGCTTGATCATGGTGCAGGTGAGCGCAGCTTAGTAGACCGATTCTGAAATCTTGCCACATCTTAGACTGAACCTCTTCGATACGAGTTCGCAGATCATAAGCTACTGCGCACTTCTGCTCGTCTGCGCATTACCCGTCCTGCTGCGGATCATCAAGAATCGCAAGCGACGGGAGGCATGTCCTGGCTTCACCACAATCAGCTTCCTCGTCGTGGCTTTCTTTGGCATTCTACAAGCACTCTTGGCCACCGGAATCCTCTCGAATTCCGTTCGAGCGGTCAGTGCCGCTTCGATCTTCGGTGCGCTTGGAGCGTTCAGCTTTTCCGCCTGGTCCGTCACGATTGTGTGTCACTATCATCATCGACAGCTGCCCGCCGAGGGTACATATCGGGACAGTCCGGTGAGCCCTCCAGATTCCAATTCGCCTTCTCAGCGTGAGCTTCAGCTTTTGCCTACTTTTGGCGGGTCGAAACGACGCTTGAGTAAACCGTTGTCCAGTCGACTGTCTATGCTGGCCTCCAAGACTATACTTCGGCCGCGTGATCGACCCAGCCAAACTCGTCCGGGCGAGTCGAAAAATCCTCAATCCCCGAACAGTGCACGTCGGACACAGAAGGACATACTTCTCAGCCCTTTTTCGACCCCATCTTCATCGCCGAGCCCCCTGCCCACGTCACCAGAAAGCCTGGCCTCGAGTCGCACACCCTTCCTCTCACGCAAGAGCTTTCCATTCTCGTACATTCGATCCAGTCAGATTTCGCCATCATCAAGCAAGCGTGTCCCATCAGTGAACAAGACTCCCAGTCCTGGCCAGCAATGGGACGCCCGGTCGCCTGGTCAGAAGGAGCGAAGCAGGATCGCAGCCTCCTACGCAGGACAGACGTTGGCCTTTGAGATGAATCGCAGCCCGGGTATTGGAAGTCCTGAGTCGCTCTGGCGGACACACCCACACATTCTTCGACCGGGCACTTCCCTCACGGTCGACAGCATGCTTTCCAACTCTCGTCCGGAACGTACATTGACCTTCGGTGGATTGCAAGACCCTTTTCAACAGGCACGAAGAGCGCAACGCCCCTCCACTGCAGGTGCGGCTGGGCTCGAGAATTCAGGCAGACCCCTGCACACGACATGCACGGACAGGTTGAACTCTGCGTCGTCATCCTTGTGGCTATCGTTCCCACCCTCCTCCTGGCTACCCACGCCTCCGAGCTCTGCGCATGGTACATTCGGGCACAAAGAGCGGATGAGTGGCATCACACTATGCCAGAACTCGTCTTCGGGCCAACAACCACCACAATTGCTCGCCGAGGGCGGGCTGGGCTCACCCTTCCAGCATCAATCCACAGGCAGCGGGCGTCCTCAAACTCAAAACCTCTCCGTTGAAGAGCTCGTCTCTGCTTCGGGTCTAACATCGCAATCGCGCTCGAGGGCGACTTCGAATGCCAGCATGCCGAGCGAGATAGCTCGACTTGCATCTGGGCGGATGCATTCGGTGTACGAGGAAATGGGAACGACCGAGCGGCCGATGTCGTCTTCTCATGCCATACATGAAGACGTAGGGGCTGGTGATACGCAAAGTCATCTCTCGCAAATGTCTGCCTCTCATCCTGATGCGGTTCCTGCTCGTCGATCGAGCTGTGCATTCGGTGATGGTTCTGAGCGCGCGCTAGAATTCCTTGCTTCCTTGGACCAACAGCCAATGCCGCGGTCTCATCATATTCCTCATCCGGCGGGAACACATTCGAGCAGTATCGGTTTTCCGGAAGAGGGAGGGACGGAACCATCGAATCGTTCTGGTGCCAACGCTGATCTCCGTTCGGGTTCCGAGCCGCAACTTCCACGGGCTGGTCCGATAGAGATGTACCGTGCAAGTATTAGAGCGGCCCATCTCGACTTGATTCGTCAAGCTTTGAGGAGTACGGGAGACATAGTTGAACAACCTGAACCATGGATCGCTACCTCACATGCTCGCAACTCGACGACAAATCAAATCCGGCGCAAGCCGGTCCCTTCTGACTCAGAAATATTGGAACGCAACCTTCAGTCAAGCTCAAGACGGACTTCGACATTTGGATTCCAACCGGATGACAATGGGCCGCGGACCAGTCTGCGTCGGAGTGTGTCTCTTTCCAGCCATTACTCCAGACAGTCCAGTGCTGCCCAATCATCCTGGCACGGGATGATGACGCAAGGGCAGGAGGGCAACGAAGACTCTGCTGGCAGATTTGTCCGCGAGAGTTGGGGCCTTAGAAGCGTTGCTCCAGGAGAGGAGGATCGGAACTTCTTTTTGAATGGCGGTGTTGCTCCTACTGAAGAACTGGATTAGTGAGGATGCTTCTTCCCGCATGCGTATCTTTGGACACTCGTTTTCTCCGCATTTCTCCGCATTTGAATCTGATCGGCTTCCAGAGTGTTCTGATTGTGCCTCTGTCGATACCGTGATCGCCTTCTTTTTGCACAGTGAGCTCGTCGAGATGTATGTATAGATGCAGCAATGGTGTCCGAAATGAGGAATGAGTCTCCCGATCCGTCGGCTCGGATCCTTCGTTTGTTTGTTGCGTTACGAAATTGCATGTTTCAGTTTCATGTTTCAGATTTTCATGATCGACGACGAGAAGAAGGAGTTGAGTATTGAGTCTGTGCAACGTTCATCCAGCATTTGTCCTGGGGTCGTCTATTGTCTGCAAGCTCACATCTGCATCATTCCAGTTCTGCTCTCACATTCGTCAGACTGGATCACGATGATCCTGTCTCTAACCAGGATCTCTGAGCTCACTTGAAGCCTGACGATCACAAACGTTCCGAATCCATAAATAGAGCTGACCGCTTCGTTCACAGACAACTCTTTCTCTCCCATTCCTCCCCCCCCCCCCTTTTCCACACACACTCGGACGTCCTCCACACACTTATCCCTCACAGCCATGTTCCAGCGCGGTCTCCTCGCAGCGATCACGCTCGCCACGACGGCCACCTACGCTTTCCCAGCGCAAGGAGACATCAGTCTTCTCTCATCCTCGCCCGGCCTCCTTCTCCGAAACAACGGTGGATCGACGACGGAGTACTGTGCCGATGGAAGCCAGCTCGTCTATACGCCTTCCTCATCTGGCAGCGGACCGGGATCGCCTCAGCAGATCACAATCTCGAAGGAGTACAAGCAAGCACATGTGCTTACCAACGTCAAAATCGACTTCGCTCAAGCACTCGTTCCATCCGCTGGTAGCGTGGCTCTTAACGTGAGTACCCACTCGAGAAAAGACGTGATTTCGGCGATGGAGTTGTCTGAGTGTGTTATCTTCTTTCTCATTCGCAGTGCCAAGTCAACGGCGGAACAGCTACCCTCGGTCAGGATCAACAATACGTCCTGAATCTTCCGATCTCGTGTGCACCCCCACTGGAAACCCTGGCACCGGTACTGGCGGCGGTGGCGGCGGCGGATCTGGCACTGGTACCAACCCTGCTGCTGCCGGCGGCGGTGGAGGCGGCGGATCTGGCACTGGTACCAACCCCGGCGCCGCTGGAGGTGGCGGTGGAGGTGGAGGATCTGGCACTGGCACCGATCCGCTGCTGCTGGAGGTGGTGGAGGCGGAGGATCTGGCACTGGCACCAACCCCGGCGTCGCTGGCGGTGGTGGTGGAGGTGGAGGGGGAGACGGAAGTGGTACAGGGTCAGCCCCCGCACCTGGTACACCTGAAGCCGGAGGAGGCGGAGGCGGAGGTGGCAGCGGAACTGGAAGCGGCACTGGCACTCCCTCCGGAACTGGCAGCGGCACGGGCGGAGGGGGAGGTGGCAGCGGGACTGGAAGCGGACTGGCAGTGGTACAGGTGGAGGTGGTGGCACAGGCGGAAATGGTAGCGGGACTGGGCCTGGTGGCGTAGGTACGCCTGTCATCGGAGCGGATGGGTCCACTACTGTCATCGGAGCAGATGGATCCACTACTGTCACCGCAGCAAATGGATCCACTACTGTTCTAGCGGGTGCAGGTGCAGGTGGTGCTGCACCGACTGCCAGTGCTACGGGCGGTGGAAACGGAGGCAACAACGGCACTCCCGGCGCCACAGGATCGAACCAACCCTCTACTGGCGGCAGCGTAGGTCCCATTACCATCTCAACTTCGATCTTCGCTGTCGTGGTGGCGAGCAGCGCCATGTACTCGCTGCTTTAGGTGTCCTTTGGGATGAAGTTTGGGAGTGGCCACTTCTTATACCCATTGTCCAATCCTTTGTGATTCCGTATTGTTCCTACTTCCTGTGCTCCTTGAAATCAGAAACTTGTGCTCTCATCCTCGAACTCCAACTCAAGCTACCTTTACTGCCTGACCTTTTACTTGTGTAGCGCGAGTATGTGTATATCCAGCCTGACGACACTGTGAAGATATTGTGATCGCAAGGACTCTAGGTTTGGTCTTCGTTAAATCGGATATGTTATGTCTACGTGGTTGACAGATCTCTGCATGAGATGTATAGCCAGTGACGACCTCAGGCCCAATCATCCAGATTTCCGATCTCTTCATTCTTCGCCCCTTTGACACGTCCAGCACCTTTCCTGTTGTGATCGCCCCAAACCCTTTGGGCAACGAGCTCCTCGACAAGCTCAGCGATAGCCATGCTACTTGTGAGACCGGGCGACTCGATACCCAGCAAAGAGATCATGGCCCCTCCTCCGCTCTCAAGAATCTCACCATCTCGTCGACGTGGCCGGACTGACCTTCCGGACCAAATCAAAGCCGTCTGCCAAGGCGCGTTGCCATACTGTTTGCGATCCAAGGTCGCGAGACGAATGCCACAGGATCTCGAAATCTCTGAATTCCTTTGCGTCCGGTCCGACCAGTTTGGGTCGGATTCCTGCCCAGGCTGGTTGGAGACTTTCGAGAGTGACGCCGGGGAGGTAGGAGGTGATGGCCTTGTGCATGTCAGAAAGCCGCGCTGGGGATGGGTGAAGGTGTGAGGACCAGAAGTCGATGGCGGCTTCGGCACCGGTGGTCTTGCTTCCTTGAGGAGGCGTGATCCATTCTACATCGGGTCCGAAGATGATGTTTCCCTCCATGTCGAGCGTGAGATGAGCTTTGTCAACAAAGAAAAGCAGCGTTCAGTATTTCTGTAGCATGAAGCTGGAGGACCTGGAGCGAAAGCACGACACTCACTGCCCAAGCTTGGTGAGAATGGTTCTTGCCCCCATCCTGTCCCATGTCAGGAAGTGGATATATGAGATGTTGAATTCCCATCGCGCTCCCGCCCTCCGCTCTGACATAGTTGCCCTTCGCATAGAACATAGGAATACGACCCTCCTCGTCGCTGCCTTCACCTTTCGAATCATCCTTCTTATCGCCAGGCAAGACACCGTCCTCGATGAGAGAGTTCAGTACCAAATTCGCATTAAGACCACTGGCGTTGATGACAACTCGCGCAAGAATTGTTTCCGAAGGACCCGCTACGGCCGCTCCACCAGGACCTAGAGGCCGTCTTGTCGATCCGGTACTTGTCTCCCTTGTGGGCGGTGCGGCCAGTCCTGAGGTTTGCTCGAGTACAGTCTGAGAAGTCTGGACGACCCAACCGGATTGCGAAGAGTCATTACCCCTTTTTCCGCTAGAAGAGGAAGCAGGTTCTTCAAGATGTGGGTCGACGCGGACTACGGAGGTGCCAAGCACGAGTTCTCCGGCTGGAGAATCGGTGATTCTGGTGTGAAGGTGCTTGATGACATCTGCGGCCCCGACGATTCCAGTACTCTCAGAAAGAAGAGCATGACCGATAGTCTCATCGCTCAATCCTGGCTCGAGCGCCCGAGCCTCGTCACCTGTCAACAGTCTTGTTGGGGGTGTCAATGGCTTGAGGCTCTGAGCATGTTGGTGAAGGTTGTTGAGATATGATCGTGCCTGTTCCGTAGGCGGCCCAACAACGAGTTTTACCGGTTTTGCGATAGGGAAGATCGAATTTGTCGCAATACTGATACAGAAGGTGCTTTCCTCGAAGACAGAGCCGGGTCTTGAGGGAGTCGGCGGGGTAGTAGATACCAGCATGGACGACCTTGCTTCCCGTGAGCTGCGAACGAAAAGACGCCTTTGTCAGCGGAAAGACCAGCTTTACATTCAGGCGAAGGAGACTTACCTAGTTTCCAGACCTCCTTTGCTATTGCGTTCGATCAATACTGTCGTTTTCTCCGGCCATCGCTGACTCAGAGCTGCGGCAATGGAGAGCCCGACGATACCCCACCGATAACGAGATGATCGACCTGAGCCTCAGGATCTCGATAGCAATACTCTTCCTTGTTGCGATGCGGCAGCGAGGCGAACAGCGGACGAATCGGAGGTTTGCCCTCACCATCGCCGGCGTCGGTGGGAGGTTGGGTGGAAGTTGAGGAAGTGTCTGTCGTTGAAGTAGACATCCTGGGAAAGACAGATATCCGGCCACCTTCTTGACAGGCCGAACGAGACAGAATTCGACGCAGCTCCCGGCGGCGAAGATGACTTTGAAGACTAAGCATCAACGCACGCAAAATGGTGAACAGAACACATGTATGTAGTCAGTCAGTTCAGGCTTCCGCAGAACCCACGGCGACGGCGACAAAGGGAATCTCCTTATCTCCGGTCCCACCCGCGTCACAACATCCCCTTCCGACTTTTCCCTTCCCTTCTCCCCTCACCTCGTCGAAATCAAGGACTTTGGAGGGGTACTACTTGCACTATCCCGCCTCGGTTTCCGTGCGTCTGTTTCTCTCCATTGCGGTTCGATGATGTACAGTATACTGACCCTTTCGCGGCTTCGGGTGCGGGCCATATGGTGAGCAGCGATGCTGTCGACGGTCATAATTTTCCTCGTCGAAATCCACCTGGTTTTGAAAGCTCGAGGACCTCTATCTGGACAGCTCGCCAAACCACGCCGATGCAGCAGCCGACCCTCGCGTCCATCCATGGCCCTACAATAGTAGACAGGCGTGTATACAGATCACAGCGCCATGAGGGGGATGCAGCGGAAACCCGCCTACCTTCACAGTCCACAAACGGAGCAGTCCGAAGAACTGACAGGTACATAAGCCCTCTCTGCTGGTTGTTTCGCCCGCTCACATCTCTTTCTCTCACCCCAGTCCTTCATCCTTCCTTCTCTTCTTCCCTGTGCCCCTTTCATCCTCAGGCTCAACCTTCTCCGCCCTTCGCATATCTGCATCAAACCATTCAGCACAATGGCATTGAACCTCACCAATGCCACTCTCGCCGACCGCTGTCCAATCTCAGATCCCAACACCAATGCGACCTTTGCCGATCCCGGCTCCGACTCCCTTTACGATAGCCCAGCCTCTTCCGAACGTCGATGTGGCTACAACGGTCCCGTCAAGATCGCCAGTCTAAGCCGCTGCTGTGGTGGCAGCAGCCAAATCGAAATCTCGGGTGTACTTGGGTCATCATGTGGCTACCTCTGCCCTTTCAATGGGACCGTCGCCGACTGGAAGACGTGTCTCAACGACGACTCGCTCAAGGTGTACTGCCTGAAGTCAACCGTCGTCTCGGGCTCATCTGGCAGTTCTGGAACTTCTGGCAATTCTGGCAATTCTGGCAGTTCTGGTGCTCGACGAGTTCGTGACTCCAAGCGAGGCTCTTCCGTGTGGACCTTGGTCCTGGTCGCCTTCACCATACTCTCTGTGCTGATGCCTGCGGCATTCGCGGCTCCGTCTTCAATGAGGACCGCTCTTGGTCGCCTTCTTCCCGCGCGGCGCCAGCAAAAAGGACTTTGTGAAGTTGCGGTATGTACGATTTCTTGGTCCCTGATGACATATCCGCCTCTCTCTCTCTCTCTTCCCTCTTACGCTTCTTCTGTCTCATTCTACCACACAGGAAGTTTTCGCTGGACCGTACGTTTCCTTCAATGACGACGACGCACCATACTTCACCCAGCGAGTCGAGGTTAGGAACGGTTCGGGAGTCGTCATCTCGCAGTCTGTCGAAGTTGCCCCGCGCACTGTTCAGACCTTTCCAACATTCATCAGTGACCTCGGTCCGCCGTTCTGCAAATTTTTCCGTGACAAAACTTCAGATCAAAGTGGTTACTGCGGTTTGGCCCCACTCAACATCAAATCCTCCTACGAAGTATGGGCCCCCAACAATACGGCCGTCGAATTCACCCTCAAACCTGCTTATCTCTGTGTTGAAGGTCGAGTAAGGGGTGCACACAAGGCCAGACCGCTACCGGAACCTACGCTGGCACGTACTGCATCTCGCATAAGTTGGAGAGCAAAGGGTCGCTCGCAGTGTGGTCAGACGTACAAACACCCCTTTCCTAGTCTTCTGCACGACTTCCCCTCTTGCTCCTATCGCACTTATCCAACATGTACATATGCTCGATCTTACAATCCGCCGCAAATCCATCGCAACCTCAATACACCTCGTGCCTGATGCCTGATGCCTGATGCCTGATGCCTCATGCCTCATGATGATCATGAGTGACGCGTTACTGTTTGGAATCAATGGAGGCGATTGGATGATGATTGCAGTGAGAAGCAAAAAAGTGGAGCAAGGAATATCTTTTCCATCTGCCAAGTGCGTGCGCTGAGAACGCACTTCAAAGCCCGAAGCCTTGGATGGAAACAGGCTAGTGTTGCTGATTTCATGTACACCATGACGGCAAAATCCGTCTCCTCCACTGGTCATTGACCTCGCACACGGGTATGTCCGCATCCGAGATGGGGCCGACCAAGGAGGCCCTCCAAGAACTTGGGAAAGGACGGGTAGGAAATGTAGACAAGGGGGAGAAACCGATCCGCGAGAGAGTCGTATAGCCCGTCAGGATCGCTCACCAGAAGCTTGCATTGGGATCGTGGAAGTAGGCATAGTTCGCCTGCGCAAGCTGTGGCTGTTGAGAATTTGAGTATGTTTGAGTTTGTTGATAATGTTGTTGATGTTGTTGTTGTTGCTGCTGCTGCTGCTGCTGCTGCTGTGCCTGTGCCTGTTGCTGTGGATGGCTCTGCTGATACTGTTGCTGACCATACCGCTGCATCGATCCTCGCGCCGCTTGCTGCGACTGTGACGCTTGCTGTTGCTGCAGATAGGAGTACTGCTGCGTTTGAGGGTATTGAGCACTCGTCAACATTTGCGGCGACAGATGCTGCGAGAGAGATCCAATTGGTGCACGACCCTCAAGCCCGTAGCCAGAGGCTGTGCGAGCGTCGGCGTACATTCGCTGGCCAGCACCATTGTTCATCGTACTTGAAGTCCCACCGTACAGACCGTACGCCTGTTGTTGCTGGGGCGAGTAGGCAGAATCGGTGCCATGACGGGGATCCTGTGCAGCGGGCGATTGCCCATATTTGGGCGTCCTGGATTCTGCGGGAGACTGCCAGCGGTAAGCCGCTTGTTGCTCGGCTGAAGTCCAGCTCGCGGGAGCAACAGGTCTTGTCTGACTTGCTACGGGCGATGGCCAAGAGCCAGCTGGGGATGGCATGGCTGCTACCTGACCGTGGTAACCTCCATGAGCAGGATATGCGGCCAGTGCCTTTTGTTCCGCGTAATAGCGTGGGGCCGCTGCAGCTGCAGCTGGCTGGAAAGCCGATGCGTAGGCAGACACTTGATGAACAGGTTCCTTCGCCTCCAACTGAGGGTTTCCGGGATGAGTGCGCTCGCTACCCGCATATGCACTGCTTGGGGCGTAGGTCTGATACGGACTCGCACCGTAGGAACTTCCCTTGTACATGGACGCAGCAGTGGGCATTGTCCCACTGGACTGTACCGGGCGACTTGCTGAAGGGCTACTCTGTTGAACCAATACTGCGCTACTCTCCGTGTACGACGGACCCTCCACATTGGGTCTTGAGGTACTTTGATGTGCCACATAGTCCAAGGCAACAGGTGTTCGCACCGTGCCAACCTCTGCTTGTTGCTGAAGCATAGGCGAATTGGCTGCAGTAGTCACTATCGAAACCGCGCCACCCGCTTGCTGAGGCACTGCACCGTCTGCTCCCGCCACGGTCCATTTGGCTGATTGTATCGAGGAACGACTTACTAGCCTGAACAGCAACTGCAGACCGCGAAGCTTGTGCGCAGGCGCTCCACCTTCTGTCCTGAGATCATGTATGCTGAGCGACATGGAAGGGCCAACAAATTCGGCCTCCCTTGGTCGCGGACCTTCTGGACGTCTGTGTCATCCTTGCTGGCCTGGAAAGTCCAGACATTCTTGGAGAGGTCAATACCCGGAGCTGACTCGGTTGAAGGGCCACTGGACGGGAAACCCCAGGCTTGGAAAGCAGTAGAATGTCGACCAGGTGAAGGTAGAGCATTAGGCAGCTGAATGGAAGAGAAAAACAGGTCAGCTCATCAGAATGAGCAAGTCTACCGTGAGCAAAAACGAAAAACGCACTTGAGATTGTGCTGCAGCAGTCATCGATGCAACCGAGCGAGGTTTCGCGCCTCCTAGTGCCTTGGAGCCGTCTTTGGCCAATGCCAGATGAGGAGGAAGGTCTCGTCCCGGAGTTCCTGGGCTTCCAACTCGCTGTGCACCATGAAGCTGACCGGCGATGGCGAATTTGTACTCATCTGGTCAGTGGGAACGTGTCCGAACAAAGCTTTGCTGAATGCAACGCCGCTGAACGAATCCTTTCGCGCCTTCGGTGATGTGAATGGTTTTTGAGCGAGAGGAGCTGGGATACCGTTCGGTTGCGCCGTCTTGCATGCTCTTCGAAAGGCGGGACGTGATCTCGTCCCTCGTAGGAGTTGACAGCGCTTGCGGAAGGGTACCCTGAAGTTGCCGCAGCTGAAGCACGATCGCGAGGGTTACCCTGTCTTGCATCTTGCTCCGGAGCTGCGGAGGATGACGGAGAAAGATGACTTCCAGATCTCACTTTCTGCCGAGCTTCCACGTCAACCTGCGAGTGTTCCGGAACCGCAAGCTTGCGCTGTTGCTGGAAAGGCAACTTGACCACAGGATGTTGTTTCGCCGGTACCTTGCCTTTGCCTTTACGTTGGTACCCGTCCATCATCGGCTCCGACGCTGTCTGTGGTGCGAAGAACGCGTCCACCGGTGAAGGTGCAATGACAGAGCTGACCTTTGCAGGTCCCAGGAACTTCGCAAATCTCTTGCGAGGCAACTGAACCATCGTGATCACTTGCCTGTTGGAACTTCTTCGGGAAGAATTGATCATCCCGATTTAGCGTCTTGAAGGGCAGTGTAAGCAGCGGAGGATCCCACGTGAGAGGGTAGATCGATCGGGCTGGACGTTGGCATTGGCAAGAGCCACTCGTTGGGCTTGCATCTGTTGACGAGTCAGATAAGGAGCAGGACGAGATGGCTTGATTCGCACAGAGAATCGACTCCATACTGGCGCAGGTTCGAAGATGACTTCACTCCGGGTAGTGAGGGGTTCCTTAGGTGCCTCCACCATGCCACCCATGGGTCGAAGCAGACGACTTGCCAACGAACTACGCAGAGCCCGCGTCTCGGACAATAAGGAGCGATCTGGTACCTTAGGCACCGTGCCTTTCCCAAATGTCGTGGTGATGGTTGACCCAAACGTACTCTCGCACGCTTTTCACTGCCATTCAGTGTCGCAAGCACATCATCCCAACAGTGACAACATCCACGGCGTCCAACGGAGATTTCCGTATTTGAGCCGCGCCAGCCCGCTGAGGGAATCTTCTCGATGGCAAGGACACGACAGCCTGATTGGCCGCACCACCAGTCGAATGGATGGCGCCTTGATTCTCGAGATTATGTCGTCCAAGTTGGTCTTGTACGCATCCGATGAACCGTGTTCAGCCCGTTCGCCATGTGAAGCCACTCGTGACGACTGAGGGCGTTCGGCTGGAGCGCTGTAGGTGGTAGAGGATCTCTCCGCCGCCATGTGGACGCTTCCGCGCTGGGCGTCGGAGGTGCAGGAGACTTAAGGGGTCCCTTCTCAGTCGCTGGCGACCGAACGGCCCTGTCCCAGCCATGATCTCCGACTCTGAAGGTCGCTTTCTCGGCAGATGCTGACCACAGGCGGATTCTGAGAAAGCTCTGACTACGCGCTGGATCTCCACTGAGCTTGGCGCTGACGTTCTCCGCCAGGTCGACTGCTCCAAGGACGCAGAATGCGTAAGTGGTGGTTTCCGACCGGGAAGGCGCCTTGAGACGCGCCGTCCTCTGGTCTTTGATCTGATGTCCGCCTCAATTGAGCAAGGTGAGGCGGTCGATTCCCTCCGCTTGAAGCATATGCTCCTCAGTCGCTCGATTCACCCTTTGCCGCTCCCGAGCCTCCGCCTCCGCAACTTCCGCATCCTTCTTAGCCAACGCTCTCGCCTGTGCCTCTTCTGCAGTTCCTCCGCTTCCGCTCACAGCCTCCATCTGTTCCTTCTTCCTCCGCTCCGCAGCAGCTGCCACTTCTTCCTGCTTCTTGCGTGCAGCCGCAGCCTCAGCTTCCGCCTTTGCCTTCGCTACTCGTTCCTTCTCCGCGCGCTCGGCATCCAACTTCTTCTCCAATGCCAGCGCTTTCAAACGCGGCACGCTCGCGTTCCGCAGCACGTTGCGCTTCTTCCTCTTCCCGTCTCCGCCGTGCCCGCTCCGCAGCTGAGAGCATCTCCTTCTGCTGCACTTCCGCAAGCTGGACTCCTGACCCAGGACCAAGAGTGCCGACTTGTCCGCTAGGCCCGACTGCTGCGTAGCGGGCGTGAGAGTGGAGGACAGAGGGTTCGCGCCGCTGACAGGCGGTGGTGGAACGCGATGCCCTGACGCGGTCAACGTCCTCAGTTCGCCTCTGTTCCGTTCTTGCGCGTTATCCCCAGGCCGCGCCCCTCGTACGAGCAGATGTGGCGGCAAAGGTCGATCGCTACCCCCAGTCGCAGGCAGTCTCGACGCCCGCCGCTGGTCCCGCGGGAAGTGCTGGTCCAGATTTTGCGGTATCATGAGATGGCCCTCTCCCTGAAGATGCTGCTGTTGAAGAGACAGGTACTACAGGCGCCGGCGGAGGAGCGAACCCGAGACTGGCCGCGCGTTGAGCGAGAGGACCCATAATCTAGCAGGAACAGCCGGCGCTGGAGCCGCTGCTGCTGTTGTATCGTTGGCCCCGCGATTTGGACCGGCAGATACGACTGGAAGCGGTCGCGTCTTGGCTGGGGCTCGTAATGACGCAGGATCCGCAACCGCCGCTCCATCCTGCTGTCCAAAGGAAACCTTCCGGTTATTGGGTGCTGCTGAAGCTCCCAACGCACCAGGACCAGGAGGACCACCCGCGTTCGCGCGTGAGATCTTGCCCTGTGCGATAGCAAGGGGACCCCAAGGAGCCGAGTCGCTTTGGCCGGGCAGGCTTAGACCCATCGTCATGATGATTCGAAAAGGCCGAATCTCTCCGGCGTGCTCCTCCGCCCGCTCCCGCACCTGGCCAGCTCCTATCATGATTCATGTCCGCAAAACGGTCCTCCTTGCTAACAGAAGAAGCAGCAAGACCGCCACCGCCGCCGCCCGCGTCCCTCCCCGAATCCGCGCTCAACTCACGCCCGCGCGCATGTGCCGCTGAACCCTTCAGCCCTGCAACCCCACCAGGAATCCTTTCACTCTCCTTCAACCTGCCCCATTTGCTAACCTCGACCTCTCCCTCCTAGACGCCTCTTGCTCGAGTTCCTTCTCCTTCTCTTTGCGCTGCCGCTCCGCCTCCTGCGGGTCGATTCGGTACACCTGCCCATCGCCAAAATCGACCACGCCATCTTTACCGAACAGAGCCTGTCCATCGTCATCTGAATCGTCGCCATCGCCTAGGAGGTCGCCCCATCGATTACCGAAAGACTCTCGCCGCGGAATCGATCCAAGGAGCGCAAACGCGTCTTCATTGGCAGCAGCAGAAGCAGCTGCAGCCGCCGCCGCCGAGGCAGCATTGTGTTTTACTCCACCACTACCAGCAGTCCACGCGCCTCCTTCTCCCTTTGTCGCAACTTGGCCTCGGCGGCCGTTGGGAACTCACGCGTATCTGATCGAGCGGAGGGAACGCGCTTGGACCGGGTACGATATCGCGTGGACGATGACTGCTGCTGCCTTCAAAGCCACCATACCCTCTGTCGCCCCATCGTCCTCCAGGCCCATATCGTGGCTCCTCTCCGCCGCCAGAGCCGTACCCTCTACTAGCCCCTCCTCCTCCTGCTCGCTGCCGCCGCCTGCAATCGATGCAGCGAAACGCGCCGCACTGGCGCCTCCTGATGTACTACTGGCAGTTGCAGTCGCCGTCGCTGTAGACGTCGTAGGCTGAGCCGATGTCCCTCCTGCCGAGACAAGATTGGCCCAAGGAGCCTTAGAAAGTCGCACCAGACCACTCCCACCACCCGCGCCCGCATTCCCACCACTTCCAGTCGAAGTCAAAGTGGTGCTCTTCACACTGAGCACAGCATGTCTTGGACCCAAACTGGGACTGGGCGTGGCGCGATTGTCCATCATCCGAAGCCTGTGCAGCGGGTGATCTGGTACGCAGTGCGCTCGTCCCAATTCCTGGGGGGACAATTGTCGCCGGAGCAGCCAGGACGGCGCCCGACGGAGGTGCGGTTACGATTTTGGAGGCGGCATTGGGTGATGCTGTAGCCGCTATGATCGCTGGTACGTTCGTAGTCTCGCCTGCGACGGGTGAGGTGGCTGATGAGCGTGGACTGGACGTATCTGCGAGTCGACTGGCGGTAGGTGCGATGACGCTGCCGACGATGGTGAAGCTGACGCGTCTTTGGCTTGGTGGCGCGCAAACGCGCAGAGGCTAGAGATGGTGATGCAAGAGAGGCTGTGGAAATGATAGAAGAACGCGTCAGCTGCTGCATTCCATCAAGCGAAAAGAGAAGGAGACGTGATCAAGAACTCGCCTTTGCCATGTCCATCTGCAGAAGATGCACTGCCTGGCGACCCAATACCACCGAGAGCGGGAGTCTGCGGACCGCTGGCGCCTGCTTTCTCGAGAAACTTCTTGTTCACATTGATGGAGGAGAATTTCTTGGCTGGAAGAACAGGTTTCGCAGGCTCGCCGATGCTGATTGTTGTGTTGTGGTTGTTGGTGCTGGAGGAGGGGGCGAGGCAACTGGGGGTGTTGCCGCGGCTGAGGAAGCGGCAGGAGTGGACTCGGTAGCAGGAGGCGAACTTGTAGGTGCGGGTGCAACGGCATCTGCTGATTCTGTCTGCGCAGACACTGGGGCTACTTGCTCCGTCTCAGGACCGTTTGGCTGGGCTGAATGCTCAGCTGTGGTCGGTGGTTCTGCAGTGTTGTCCGTTCCTTGGGCTTCGACGGACGGATCTGAGCTCGCAGTTGTTTCGACTGGTGCCTCCATCTTATCATCCTCTACCACCTGCTCTGCTACATCTGCGGATGCGTCTGGCGGGGATGTGGACCCGTGCGCCACTTCTTGTGCAGGTTCGGGTGCAGGCGCAGGTTCAGACGTCACTTGCTGTTCCGCCGCCTGCCCATCGTGATATCCGGCCTCCTTCTCCGCCACTGACTCTGCTGCTCCCGCTGTTCGTCTGTGGATTTGTGTTCTTGCTGTTCTGGATTTGCGTTGGGTGTGGATTGAATGTCGTCCTGCGGTGGTACTGACGGGATGGAATCAGACGCCGATGTCGGAGCGGGTTCCGTCATGGATGGCGGCCAGGAGATATATCGTCGAGAGTCAGTCCAGTCGATGGAACGTAGCCTGTGACGATGTTTCTTGCTATCGAGATTTGCGACTATGGATTTCCCTCCTTTCCGCTATCCGCTGCTGAGTATCTCTTCCCCGTTAGATGCTGTGCCGTCGTTCTTTCGCTCGTTCGTTCGGACCGCGTGTTTTTTGAAGCGCCTTGAAGACTCTCTTCGCTTGTCGCTGTGATAGATTTCCACCTCCTTTGTCTTCCGTCGAGAGCTGTGGATGAGTGAGTGAGTGAGAGTCGTCAGCTGGATGGATGGCAGGCGAGGTGAAGCAGCAGCGCAAAAAAATCGGGGAGAGTGTTTTGCCATCGAAAAAGAGAAATGGAAACTGTTTTCAATCGATCGATCAATCAAATCAGACTCAGACTCCAGTGAGACTCATCCATTGCGCAACGGCGTCCAATCAATCTCAAGAAGATCACCTTGCGCTCGAGCTTGCCATGGATGAGGTCGAGGTCAGTCAAGAAGAAGCAAAGAAGATGTCGACTGAAGCGCGCGATCAAACACGAGCATGGCGCAGGTGCAGGGAGTGAGGGTAAGCAACAGCAACAGCAACAGCCCTCCCACTTCAAGCGCAAACGCACAGGCGATGCACAACCCAAGACACAACAACAGTCAAGACCCATCGGACAGGCCTTTGCGCACTTCAGCGGAGAACTCGACCGCTTCCAAGAACGGCGCGAGCGACTCATCAAAATCAGCAGGGACGTCACCGCTCTCAGCAAGAAGCTCATCTTTCATCTCCACCGATGGAGCATCCCGACGTCAACCTGCCTTCCGCTGACGACGGTCAGTCACCCATCAGCGTAGAACAGCAGGCGC
Organism: Tilletia indica; assembly: GCA_001689995.1. Classification (NCBI taxonomy): domain Eukaryota; kingdom Fungi; phylum Basidiomycota; class Exobasidiomycetes; order Tilletiales; family Tilletiaceae; genus Tilletia; species Tilletia indica. Next base: position 176,957 of record MAPW01000093.1, read on the forward strand.
TAGATGGTGGACAGGCGCACAATGCCAAACTTCTGGAAGAGGCTCATCAGAGACTCGATCAGATCGTTAACAGTCTCAAGAAGCTGCGCGGCAGAGTCACTCAGCGAGGCAGAGCCACATCGCAAGAAGACGCTCTTCACCGCAACGACGAGCTCAGCAGACAAGGACGAGCAGATGGACACATCAGAAACGGCGGATTCTGCGAAGGCGATCGAGCCTAGACCTCAAGACAAACCCGTTCAATCACCAGACAGTGACGAGCAACCCGTCTTCCTCTCTCCTCGCTACGATCGCGCATTCGGCCCCGGACTCGAGGAATTCATCGAAGCCGTCTCCTTCCTACACTTCCTCGAGCATGGCTCCATCATCACCCTCGAGCAGGTCCAAGCGTATTTCCTCGACGACTCACAGACTGGGGATCCTGTCGAGAAGAATGCTCAATCTAAAAACTCGCAACCCGTCCTACTCCGAATCACCACCGAACGATATATCCTCGGTCTCTCCGACCTCACAGGTGAACTCATGCGCTACGCAACCAACGCGCTGTCCAGCGCGGCAGCGCAAAAGGCTAATGTCGTGCCTCGCACACTCAACATCTTGCGCACCCTCGCCGATCGTGAGTGCGCCAGCCCCCGGACCTCTCTGTCAAGCTATACGCGCACATACTGATCGCATACGACCCATGTCCTTTCTCTGCAGAGTTCGAACCCTTCAGCGCCTTCCTCTGGGACTTTGGTCGCAAGCAGCGCGTCACAATCCAGAGTCTGCGCAAGATCGAGCAACGTGAGTGTGCTCAATCCACTTCCAAGTGTTCAAAAAGTCCAACATAGCTCCACAGCAGAAGGTCCTGATCATATCTTGATCGCTCTCAAAACAGTCTCCTACTCGCTCACCGTCCGATCCGTCGAGTTCGGCTCAGATCCAGGCACCCTCGCTGAAATCGTACGGCGGGCCTTGGCTGCTGGCAACACCGGTGGCGGAGGGGGCGCAGACGAGCAAGACGATTGAAATGAACTTATATTTCGCCTCACACCGAAACGTGTCCTGGATACCAACGGAAGGGTGTTCTTCATTGATTGGGACAAATCCTTGCCAGCTCGTTTGAATAGGTTCATCAACAGCCAAGGAAGCTGAAAGCTGGAAGGCAGGTACATCGCGCTCATCCTTCTACCGGTGCAACGACCTGGACTGCGGAACTTGACCCAAACTTGCCCTCAAGCTGACCGTCTTCTTCGTCTTGAATGCAGGACACGTTTCCCTCCCATCAGATCGCATTCGGCTGCAGCTATGCAAAACATCTATCATATCGGGGCTATTCTGCGCGCGAGATGATATCCCTTGTTCTCATCACCTCCGCAGACAATCAAGACGAACGCGGCGAGCGGGATGATGAGTTTGCTCACAACAAGACTCTGTTCCTCGAACAGTGGGTTTCTTCTCCCCGAACCAGGCTCGGCCGGTGAGAGGGAGCCAACGCTCTTCGCTCGGGATATCCCTTCTTCTCCCCTCCTCAGACAACCAAAGACGAACGCGGCGAGCGGAACGATGACTTGCTCACGAACAAGACAATGTTCCTCAACAGAGGGCCCCTTCTGCCCGAGTCAGGTTCGAGATGGAGAGAGATAGCCAAAGGCATTCAATTCACCCGGCTCTGAGGAAACTCTATCTACTTCTTCCTTCTCGGCAAAACACAGACGAGACAAAGGTTCACCCGAAGCTTCTTCGTGTTCCTCCCAGCTGCAGCATGCTGCGATGCGGTGAAAGAGCGTATGGAGCCCGGCAACATTTATCTTCGAGCGATAGCAGCCAGCAGAACGTTTGCGGACCTTGGTCGAAGGACGCGGAGGGCAGCTCTTGCTGCATATTTCGCCGTGGGCGGCGAACCCTTCTGCACTTCGATCGCTGCTGAGAAGAAGTGGGCATGAGCAACGACGGGGGCATCTGGATTCGTTGTCTTTGACGTTGCGGATGAAGGCGTTCAGGAATCTTCGGTATGGAGCGGTATCACGCTGAGAACAAAGAGTGTGAGGCCAAACAAGGTTCGACCTCCGCCAGGTTCGATGTCCGCCACCAGCCTCACCCTCACCGGCTCAACCTCACCTTTCCTCGTTCCGACTCCCAACTCCGCGTGACGTTTCGGCCGCTGATCATGTTCTGGCGCTCTCCAACTCCGGGTGTTGGGAGGCAGCCCCGGATTGGACCATGCAGACTTTTCGCCCGCTGCCGACAGCTTGAATTCGGGGCTTCACGGACATGTCTGCCTGTTGGATGTACCAGCAGGGCCTGGCCACAGTACAGTACATGACATGCAGCACCTTTAAAAAAAATGTCTTCGAGCTTGACCCTTTTCGTTCCCTTCAACAGCTTCTCAATATTGTTCTGGATTCTGACAGGCCTTTACCTCTCTCTTCAGCGCTGATTGATTCTTTTTGCTCGTAGTTCCAAAGCTGCACGATCCTAGATGTTAACTGCCTTGCGCCAAGCCGAGGTCGTCTCTCACATCTCACAAGGCACGCGACCCGACATTTCGGACTGGCAGGCAAAGCATGCCGTTGCTTCGTTCAAACCTCCAGGACGAACCCGTGACGAACGATTCCTCAAGTTTACGCTCTCCAGAGCACACCCAAAGATTATCCACTGGCCATCTTCCAACTCCGTCTTGGGATTGCGAAGAATCCAGTACACCGGCCGCGATAGACGGACAGTGCCCTCTTTACATGTGCTTCTGAGAGGCGCATGAAATCGGAAATCGTTGTTCGCTCTGGACTTCGTCGTCCGACCTTGCATCTCAGAACAGGCAGGCGTTTTCCTCTCGCAGCACGTTTTCCTTCCGTTCCGTTCAGCTCAACTGGCCGTCGCTATGGAACTCTTCCACTCAAACATCGGACCTCTGAAGCTGTTGCTGCTGCACGGCTTCCTCTTTGAAGTCTCTGGAGACTGCTCTTGACCGCAACTCTGGCCATATATGTAAAGGGGATGGTCTACAGGTCTACTCGCCCGCCTTCATCCCTACCTCACCCAACCTTCCTTCTACTCTACAAATCACCCTCATCTGCTGTCAGATTCCTCTCCCTTATCACATTCACCTCTTCCGCACCAATACTTTCTTCCCCACCAATACCCAACGACAATGTCTAACTTCCGGCGCCGCGCTCGAGCTTCCAGCTCCCTCCTCGTCGCTGCCGTCCTCCTCAGTCAGCAAGCCAGTGCAAGCATCCTTCCTCGCGGCCTCAACTCCGGGCGATCCCTCGAGTCCGGCATCGCCTGTCAATCCGCATCTGACTGCGTCGGTACAGGCTTCCCCGTCTGCGGCGTCGACTTCGGGACCGCTTTCTGTGTCAAGGTGGCCGGACGTAGGATGGAGCTTCGATACGTCCGCGGAAACGCTCGTCGAGATGTCGATGAGTTGCCCACAGAACCTGTCAATACCGTCGAGGAGACCCTCGCGCCCACCGCGGTTGAAGAGACACTCGCTCCCACCGAGACTGGAGAGGTTCCCGTTCCCACCGAGACTTCGGAGGTCCCTCCTCCTACCGAGACAGCAGAGGTTCCCGCTCCCACCGAGACAGAAGAGGTTCCCGCTCCTATCGAGACAGAAGAGGTTCCCGCTCCCACCGAGACTTCAGAGGTCTCTCCTCCTACCGAGACTGAAGAGGTTCCCGCTCCTACCGAGACAGAGGTGGTCCCCTCTTCCACCGAGACAGAGGTGGTCCCCTCTTCCACCGAGACAGAGGTGGTTCCCTCTTCCACCGAGACAGAAGAGGTTCCCGCTCCCACAGAGACTTCAGAGGTCCCTCCTCCTACCGAGACAGCAGAGGTTCCCGCTCCCACCGAGACAGAAGAGGTTCCCGCTCCTATCGAGACAGAAGAGGTTCCCGCTCCCACCGAGACTTCAGAGGTCTCTCCTCCTACCGAGACTGAAGAGGTTCCCGCTCCCACCGAGACTTCAGAGGTCCCTCCTCCTACCGAGACTGAAGAGGTTCCCGCTCCTACCGAGACAGAGGTGGTCCCCTCTTCCACGGAGACAGAGGTGGTTCCCTCTTCCACCGAGACAGAAGAGGTTCCCGCTCCTACCGAGACAGAGGTGGTCCCTTCTGCCACCGAGACAGAGGTAGTCCCTTCTGCCACCGAGACGGAGGTGGATCCCTCTCCAACAGAGACCGAGGGAGTCGAGCCTACCGGTATGTGTACAACTGGAATCAATTGAAACTATCAAGGCAAATGCTGACCCCCAAATGATTATTACTTCTGCAGAAACCGAAGGCCCCATGCCTACCACCACTGAGGTGCCGGAGGAAACCGTCACGGAGATAGAGGTGGAAAGCAGCAGCACCATGATGGCTACGACAACGACAGCGGCCACACAAACAACCATCGTGGCCACAGAATCCACCGTCAAGCCCTCTTCCACCGTCAAGCCCTCTTCCACTGGCAAGCCTTCCACCACCGGCAAGCCTTCCACTACCGGCAAGCCCTCCACCGTCGGAAAGCCAACATCCACTGGCAAGGCCACCGTTACTGGCAAGCCTTCCACTACCGGCAAGCCCTCCACCGTTGGAAAGCCGACGTCGACTGGTAAGGCCACTGTTACTGGCAAGCCTTCCACTACCGGCAAGCCCGCAACCACCGGCAAGCCCTCAACTACTGGCAAGCCCGCCACCACTGGCAAGCCAGTCACCACGACCAAGAAGCCCTCCACCACTAGCAAGTCCACAGGTACCGGCAAGCCAACAACTAAGCCTGTCACCACGACCAAGAAGCCTGTCTCTACCACCAAGAAGCCTGTCACCACCACCAAGAAGCCTGTCACCACCACCAAGAAGCCCGTCTCTACCACCAAGAAGCCTGTCTCTACCACCAAGAAGCCTATCTCTACCACCAAGAAGCCTGTCACCCCCGCCAAGCCCACCACGACCAAGAAGCCTTGATCTAGTGTCAAGCGTACCGCGACCGACAAGCCCGTTGCAGCTTGAATACTTATCACCGACCTAGGACATCGCGAAGACGACTCGAAGCTTCTGTTCGATTATCATAGGGCCTGAGGATTGATCCATATCACACTCAAAGACGAGTCGAGCACTCGCATTCCCAATCTTTTGGAACCGACCCGCAGTTCGCGTCGGTCACTACTCTCCTTTCTTCGATTTCTGTCATCGTTCCACACGTCACCGCGTCACCGAGAATACACAATCCACTTATTGCCTCTATGCGCATACACATGCCCTATTTCACGTCTGATCGTAATCTCGAGCTCGAAGAGATGCTTACGGAATGATCGAGAGACACTACGTATTCGAGAGGACAACATAAAGTACAATGGCTCCAGACTTGTGCTGCAGGCGCCTTTGCCCATCAGGCGCGCCGCTCAGTATTCAGTATCCAGGGCGGAGTGAAGGATCGAGAGAGGGTGTTGTTGGACCTGAAAGAAGATACGAGATCAGCGCGACCTCCTTCCAGGCTCTGTCTCCAACAGAGGCAGCTGCGAATGGATGCTGGACCGCTATCAGTGGTGTCAAGCCAAGGGCGAGCGTTGGGAAGGGTTTGTTTGCATGAGAGTGTTTGTGTCCGCTGCGTGGGTCGTGCATGGTGTCCGGTACGGTAGCGGTACTAGCATGCGGATGGATGGAATAAGGTTCCCTTTATTTCTTGCTCCGCTTTCTTCCAGGCAGCATGCTCTCCCCTGGATCCCTCTGTACCCGCAGTTTCCGTTAGAGCTCCCGCATCCCGAGCCTTCCACTGATCATTACTTCTCACCGTCTCACCGTCTGCTTCCCGCGCCCCCCCCCCCCCCCCTCTCCCGCTCTATCTCAACTCCTTCGGTGCTGAAGCCTGACGCCGAAGTTGGTGTGCGCGGTGCGCGGTCGCGGAACTCGAAACGACCCTGTTTGGCAGATTGCAGGTTGCTGTCTCTTCTGCATTGTACCAACAACCTTCACGCCGACGTCCTTCACTCTGTCCGTTTCGAGTTGTAGGTCCGCTGGAGGCTCACGCCTCACAACTCATGCCTCATGCAGCATCGACAAGAGAAAGGTCCGCCTACGGGCTGCCCAGTCGGCCGCTCACAGGATCTGGAATCCTATCTACTGGAAGGTCTTGGTATGCGGAATTGGCTGTGGAGGCTACTTCTGTCGCACACCGAGTCACCTTTGGTCACAGTCTAGATACTGCTAGATCTCTGATCTCTGGATGAACAACGAAGCGGGCCAGCACAGAGCTGAGGCGCTTCCCTTTGTTCCTAGGTAAACTACCCTGCCTCACTGACTGTGTATTTCCGACATTTCATCGCTTGCGTTTGTTTGCTCATCTAGACCTCTCACCACCGGCTCAACCTTGTCTCCCTTCTTTTGACCGTTCGCAGAATTCATCCAGTAATTCGAGCAAAGATCTGCGGGACTCTTTCGCACTCCGTCTCCGGATGTGAGAGCGCGCAGCCAACGGGAGATGACGCATGAGCCGCTCAAGGCGGACTGCTGCACGTTATCTTCCTGCGCCTTCTCAAAAGTGTGTTCATCCCACAACTTTATCCTTCTCTGGCGACTTGACGTCTGGCATCGAGGTCACTCTCCCTTCACGTCCCGAACGTCGGTCGGTGAGGCAAATGTCAACAACGAGCGTCTTCCGAATGCCCCGCCTGAGGAGCGCCAACAAGACGGTCCGCTCCCGCTCTTGGCCCGAAGGATACGAGTGCCAGGCTGGCCGTTCTTGTTGCATGAATTGTGCTTCTCTATTCTTGCTTCTCCTGTCAAAATGTGGCCTTAAGAAGGGACAACTTACCCAGAATTCTTGTTGCTAATCCTCTTCCTCCTCATCCTCCCTACACACCCTTCTCCTTTACGACTCCTATACCTACTCTCTCCAGCGGCATCGTGTCCGCAGCGCAGTCAAGCCACTCTTCTTTCCTTCCCTTCCTCCGTCGAGCTTAGCTCATTTCACATCAAAAGGTCACACCATGGCAACATTTCGACGCCGCTCGAGGGCTTCGAGCTCCATTCTCATCGCGACGGCTCTTCTCAGTCAACACACAAATGCAAGTGTACTCCCACAGGCCTTCCGAAACTTGCGTTCTTTCATCCCTCGCCAGGCCACCGATCTCGCCGATCCACTCGCAGGTCCATCCTGTCAGTCCGCATCCGACTGCGCTGGTACAGCCTTCCCCGTCTGCGACGTCGAAATCGGGACTGGGACATGTGTCAAGGCGGCCGAAGGCAGCTTGAACCTTCGCTATGTCTCCAGAAATTATCGTCGGGATCTCGGTGACATCATCACAGACATTCTCTCGGGCACCACCACGGAAACTGCCACGGAAACCACCACGGAAGCTGCCACTCCCACAGAGACGGCTACCAGCACGGAGACGGTCGCTCCCACAGAGACTACTACGGAAGCCACGGAAGCCCCTACCTCCACCGAGACTGTCGCTCCCACCGAGACTGCCACTGAGACTGTCGCTCCCACAGAGACGGCTACCAGCACGGAGACCGTCGCTCCCACCGAGACTGCTACCGAGACTGCTACTAGCACCGAGACTACCGCCACTGAGGAACCTACCACTACTTGTGAGTTGACATAGAGCGGGAGGAATACAGTGATCGGCCTTTACTAACCCATTCATACTTCTGATTATTTCTGCAGCTGCTACGGTTGCGCCTACTGAGACCACCGTCGAGGAGACCAGCACAACGGCTACGCCTGAGGCTACCACGACCGCCTCTGAGCCTGCTCCCACCGAGACTGCCACCGAGACTGCCACTCCCACAGAGACGGCTACCAGCACGGAGACCGTCGCTCCCACCGAGACTACCACGGAAGCCCCTACCTCCACCGAGACTGCCACGGAGACTGCTACCGAGACTGTCGCTCCCACAGAGACGGCTACCAGCACGGAGACGGTCGCTCCCACCGAGACTACCACGGAAGCCCCTACCTCCACCGAGACTGCCACGGAGACTGCTACCGAGACCGTCGCTCCCACAGAGACGGCTACCAGCACGGAGACCGTCGCTCCCACTGAGACTGCTACCGAGACTGTCGCTCCCACAGAGACGGCTACCAGCACGGAGACGGTCGCTCCCACCGAGACTACCACGGAAGCCCCTACCTCCACCGAGACTGCCACGGAGACTGCTACCGAGACCGTCGCTCCCACAGAGACGGCTACCAGCACGGAGACCGTCGCTCCCACTGAGACTGCTACCGAGACTGTCGCTCCCACAGAGACGGCTACCAGCACGGAGACGGTCGCTCCCACCGAGACTACCACGGAAGCTCCTACCTCCACCGAGACTGCCACGGAGACTGCTACCGAGACCGTCGCTCCCACAGAGACGGCTACCAGCACGGAGACCGTCGCTCCCACCGAGACTGCTACCAGCACGATGACCGTCGCTCCCACCGAGACTACCACGGAAGCCCCTACCTCCACCGAGACTGCCACTGAGACTGCTACCGAGACTGTCGCTCCCACCGAGACTGCCACCGAGACTGTCGCTCCTACCGAGACTACCACGGAAGCTCCTACCTCCACCGAGACTGCCACGGAGACTGCTACCGAGACTGTCGCTCCTACCGAGACTACCACGGAAGCCCCTACCTCCACCGAGACTGCCACTGAGACTGCTACCGAGACTGTCGCTCCCACCGAGACTGCCACCGAGACTGTCGCTCCTACCGAGACTACCACGGAAGCTCCTACCTCCACCGAGACTGCCACGGAGACTGCTGCCGAGACTGTCGCTCCCACAGAGACGGCTACCAGCACGGAGACGGTCGCTCCCACCGAGACTACCACGGAAGCCCCTACCTCCACCGAGACTGCCACGGAGACTGCTACCGAGACCGTCGCTCCCACAGAGACGGCTACCAGCACGGAGACCGTCGCTCCCACTGAGACTGCTACCGAGACTGTCGCTCCCACAGAGACGGCTACCAGCACGGAGACGGTCGCTCCCACCGAGACTACCACGGAAGCCCCTACCTCCACCGAGACTGCCACGGAGACTGCTACCGAGACCGTCGCTCCCACAGAGACGGCTACCAGCACGGAGACCGTCGCTCCCACTGAGACTGCTACCGAGACTGTCGCTCCCACAGAGACGGCTACCAGCACGGAGACGGTCGCTCCCACCGAGACTACCACGGAAGCTCCTACCTCCACCGAGACTGCCACGGAGACTGCTACCGAGACCGTCGCTCCCACAGAGACGGCTACCAGCACGGAGACGGTCGCTCCCACCGAGACTACCACGGAAGCCCCTACCTCCACCGTCGCTCCCACCGAGACTGCCACCGAGACCGTCGCTCCCACCGAGACTGCTACCGAGACTGTCGCTCCCACAGAGACGGCTACCAGCACGGAGACCGTCGCTCCCACCGAGACTACCACGGAAGCCCCTACCTCCACCGAGACTGCCACGGAGACTGCTACCGAGACTGTGGCTCCTACCGAGACTACCACGGAAGCTCCTACCTCCACCGTCGCTCCCACCGAGACTGCCACCGAGACCGTCGCTCCCACCGAGACTGCTACCGAGACTGTCGCTCCCACAGAGACGGCTACCAGCACGGAGACCGTCGCTCCCACCGAGACTACCACGGAAGCCCCTACCTCCACCGTCGCTCCCACCGAGACTGCCACCGAGACCGTCGCTCCCACCGAGACTGCTACCGAGACTGTCGCTCCCACAGAGACGGCTACCAGCACGGAGACCGTCGCTCCCACCGAGACTACCACGGAAGCCCCTACCTCCACCGAGACTGCCACGGAGACTGCTACCGAGACTGTGGCTCCTACCGAGACTACCACGGAAGCTCCTACCTCCACCGAGACTGCCACGGAGACTGCTACCGAGACCGTCGCTCCCACAGAGACTGCTACCGAGACTGTCGCTCCCACAGAGACGGCTACCAGCACGGAGACCGTCGCTCCCACCGAGACTACCACGGAAGCCCCCACCCCCACTGCGACTGTCACCGCGACTGCCACTCCCACCCAGACAACCACCACAACATCGACTACTTCCGCCTCGTCTAGCACAAGTACATCTACAAGTGTCAAGCCTACCACCACGACTTCCACCAGCGTCAAACCTAGCACGAGCACTCAACCCACCACGAGTGTCAAGCCCACTACCACCACAACCACCAGTGTTAAGCCCACGACTAGTGTCAAGCCTACCACCAGCGTGAAGCCTACCACCAGCGTTAAGCCCACGACCAGCGTCAAACCTACCACCAGCGTCAAGCCCACGACCAGCGTGAAGCCTACCACCAGTGTTAAGCCAACGACCAGTGTCAAACCTACCACCAGCGTCAAGCCCACGACCAGCGTGAAGCCTACCACCAGTGTTAAGCCAACGACCAGTGTCAAGCCTACTACGTCGGTCAAGCCTACCACCAGCGTCAAGCCAACAACGTCAGTCAAGCCTACCACTAGTGTCAAGCCTACCACCAGCGTCAAGCCAACAACGTCAGTCAAGCCTACCACTAGCGTCAAGCCTACCACCAGCGTGAAGCCTACCACCAGCGTCAAGCCAACAACGTCAGTCAAGCCTACCACTAGTGTCAAGCCTACCACCAGCGTCAAGCCAACAACGTCAGTCAAGCCTACCACTAGCGTCAAGCCTACCACTAGCGTGAAGCCTACCACCAGCGTCAAGCCCACGACCAGCGTGAAGCCTACCACCAGTGTTAAGCCAACGACCAGTGTTAAGCCAACGACCAGTGTCAAGCCTACCACCAGCGTCAAGCCCACGACCAGCGTGAAGCCTACCACCAGTGTTAAGCCAACGACCAGTGTCAAGCCTACCACCAGCGTGAAGCCTACCACCAGCGTCAAGCCAACAACGTCGGTCAAGCCCACGACCAGCGTGAAGCCCACCACAAGTGTCAAGCCCACAGCGAGTCCTGTCCGACGCGCCGTCAACCTCCGGATCCTTCTCCAGGGTGGACAATGATCAGAGTGCTCACCTCTGACCTTCGGAAATACCCAAACTGTGAGTCCCTGACTGGTAGCTCTCGCTATGTTTTGAACGGGTTTGCTCACGCTCTGGTTTCGCCTCGCAGTCTAGAAAGCGACTCGATTGACTCCCCCCGGATCAAAGTCAACGGGTGCAAACAAATCAAATCACCACTCTGCCCTAGAATCAACTCAAGCTCACCGGAAACAACAATATCATCGGCTCCTGTCTCACGCCCATGATACTCATACCAACCTTTACCAGCTCCACCATTCCTTTTTTTCGCTTAACATATACCAACTTCCTCGCCTTGGGCCAACTGCTTTTTCACCGAGAAGGGTTCGCGGTCACACAGTCACTTCTTCTTCGTTCTCAACATACCAACCCGCTTCTGTGCTACAAGGGTTATGCCACCTCATCTGCTTCATGTACAAACGTCACTGAATGTCACCGGTCACCGGTCACCTGTCATCCTTGCTTCACCTTCTTTTGTTGCACAAATTCACCAACATGTTTACAGGTGCTCCTCTTCACAAGCACACGTTTGGTTGATCTCAATGTTTTGGATGCTTTTTCTGAGAAGTACAAGCGTGTGTGTTAGATAAATATGGTCGAGAGTGCAGGGATATTATTTGTGTGATCAAGGAAAAGTGAAGAAAAGGGCCACGATCCTGGAGTTGTGCCAGAGAGAAGTTAGAATCCCATCGCCGTGCAAATGTCCTGAGCTTGGCCGACATTTTCGTTGTAGCGATCCGGATAGGCACTGCCCTGGACGTCCTGGCAAAGTGTACCCACGTCCTACACAAAGAGTATTGAATCAGTAAGGGCACCCATCAGACTTCGGCTTTAAGTCTATACTCACCGTGTTTTCCCAGCCGTTGATGTTCACCATCTTGTCGAGGAATTGGGAAGCAGCCTGCTGCGGGTCCACTGGTGCGATTGAACCACAATGTTTTCTCAGCGTTTCGCAAGCTGGGTCTCGGCACGGGCACGGGAAAGCTGGTACTCACTGTCTGCGCCAACGTCGGGGTAGTATGTAACGCGCTGTTGGAAAACACCAACCGAGTCGTAGTCGCTCGAGACAGCATCGTACTGGTAGTTAAACGATGCCGAAACGTCCGAGTTGGCACTGCAGGAGCGTAGGAGAGTGTCCAGATAAGATCAGTTACCAGTGCCGATCACTATCGTCGGAGTGAATACTGACTAATTGAGCAGGTTTGCCTCTGTGATACCTGTGGTGATCGCTGCGAGACAAGCTTGACGAGGAAGGCCCTTGGCTCGGACAGCCTTTGCAATTTGATAGGCATGCGCAGTCTGGAGGGCGTTCAAGCCGCTAATCAAACCGGGCGAGCCTTGGCAGCACTGGGTGGAAGAATATTTCAATGGTATCTTGGTTAGTGAGAGGATCCGTAGGAATGGTCTGCACTTGGTCCAAAGGCTAACCTGGATGTCGTCCCCGCCGGGGCAGAGGGGTGCTGGATTCGGGGTGCCAGCGCAGCCCAGGGTGGGGCCACAGGCACCATCGACACCGTTGCAGTTGGACCAAGTGCAGCACTGAATAAAGAGGCTCAATGTCAGTATGGTCAAGATACTGTGCGCTGGGCTATTGATGCTCACCTGAATGGTGTCATCTCCAGGGCAGAGGTCCGCGGGGTCGCTGGATCCTCCGTTTGCGCCGCAGCTGGAGGTGCTGATGCACTCACCGACCCGACCAGCGGTGCTGATACAAGACTGTGCGGCGCTGCTCAGAGAAACCGAGGCGAAGGCGAGGAGGACAGACGCGAGACGAAGCTGCATGGTGAGGGGTAAGAGTAAGGAGATGAAAGGCTAGATGGTGAGAAGAGTGTGTGGAGAGATGTAGCAGTTAGTTGCTGGTGAGTGGATGCAAAACGAAGAAGAGAAGGGGGAGTTCTTGTTCTAAGACCGCCTTTTATACACTTTATCCTGCCTCCTTTGGAAGGTCACAGGCTCCGGGTCCCGGCTGGAAGGAGCGTTGCGAAATGGACGATACTGCGAGCGTCTCTGAATCGTCCTGAAGCGTCAGATGTCAGACACGGACCTTCTTCCCTTGCGACGCCAGGACGGCTAGTATGACGATCTTGACAGGCATCATTGTTGTGAGCCTCGTCTCTTTGGCGGTGCTGGAGCTAGGAGCGAGCAGAAACAATGGTAAAACGATCTGAACGCTTCACGCTTTCCATGGTACGACGTGGGCGCAATTGATGATGCGATGATGGTAGTATTCCTGGCTATAGACGCCGAGGTTCGCTTCGTCCTGCGGAGGGAATGAGGAGGGAATGGATCCTTGATCGTCGTTGATCGTTATTGATGCATACGTATTGATGTTGTTCACAGTGCAGACTGCAGCAGATGGATGAGAGGCAAACGAGGAGGCTGGGAAATAGTGAAGAAGCGTACTCGTATAAGCGAATTCGAGCGCCAGAAAGAAACGATGCACGTCTTTAAGCTTTGTGTAATGGAAGCCGTTTCATACCTTAAATCGACGCCACAAACAAACCGGAAATGAGTTGGAAGCTCAGGAAATATTGGAGCGCTGCTGAGACTCTCCTAAGACGCGGGCGTCTTAGCAGCGTCTCAACCGCGTTTCATCAGCGCTTCTGTTCTGAAGCCAGCGAGCACGAAGCGCACTTGAGACGCTGCTGCCAATCAAAACGCTGTTGAAACGCTGCTGAAACGCTCTTGCTGCTGGGACTCTGGACTCATGAGCCTGGCGGACAAAAAAGAATTCACTTTTGACCACACCTGTACTCGAACCCAGGACCTTGGCAACTGCAATCGATAGCGTTACCAACTGAGTTACGATAACAGTTTACAGACTCCATCCCCACTGACATATTTTATACCACATACGCTACATTTATGCCATAAATCGCGATCTTTTGCTTGTCAGATCGCGAGCAGGGCACAGTCTCTCACGCGTGGTCACTTGGAGCTAACGCTCTCTTGCCACAGCGCACTGTTTTCGATTGCGGGAGGTGAAAGAAAAACAACCAAGTTGGAAGAGAGAGCGCGCTCGGAGTGATCAGCGTTTCAACAGCGTTTCAAAACGCGCCTTCCTTCTTGCGAGTTTCAACAGCGTCTCAGGAGGGTCTCGGCCGCTCCAAGTGCGTCTCATCAGCGCATCAATTTTCCCTGAGTTGGAAGTTTGCTTTGGAAATCGGAACCCACTTTCCGCCTTTCCGCTATTCTGGTTCCACGTTCCATGCTCAGTAAGAAAGGAAATGGCTTATATCTGTGTTTTTTTAGCGTGGATCCATTTTATTTCAATTCAGTGCTCACCACAAATTGTCATATATATGAACTCATATATATGACATGATCATATATGCTCATATTACTCATGTCATATTTGCTCATTTTGGGCGGGGAAATGTGACACTCATATATACATGACATATGACCAAATATCCCCAAATATGACTAAATATGACCAGATATGACCAGGATTTTTGGAGTCATGTCTAGCTCTTATATATATGACCATATAAGATCATATAAGACCATATATGACCATTTATCACTGTTCAAATCAAAATATGAATCCAGAAACGAGCTCTAAATTCGCTGGGAACCGACTGCGTTCCTAATCACTGCTTCACCGTTTCAATACAAAAAGGGCTTACAATTCTCCTTCTGAAAGCCCCCCTGTCAACCCAAATCGCCTGTTCCTCATCAAAACCCTCCGCGCTGTCGAGATGGCTCATTTGAAGACGGCGATGGCATCGATCGCGCTCAGCTCGGCCTTCGCGCGACTGTTTGCGCTATTGTTGCATGTCATGTTGCTGGTTGTGGTTGCTGCTAACGGGTGAATGCCTGCAGATGAGGGAGCTGGAGGAGAAGGAGTGAAGGAAAAGCAAGAAAGGACGTCGTGAATGAGATGAAGTTATTGAGCCATCCTGCACAAGGCCGCAAATGGCGCGTCAAAAAGGCGCGCGTCAGACGCGACGCGCGTACGCGCCGTGTCATGACCCTGTCCAAGACCCCAACACCAAGACTCTCATACTCGACTATCCTCTGACTCCGCCCTCGGCTCCGACCTCGGGACTACCCGCAGCCAACACTCTCACGCTCCACATCATCGTCTCCCCCAACAAAGCGTACCTCGGCCCTCGGCCTCGTCCTCGCAACCTAGCACACTGCTGCCCTGCCCCCTTTCTCATTCTCGTCTACGATATCTTTCCCAACAACTCTCTTCCTCTTCTCAGCCGCCTGGGTATTCAAACTCTCTTAAGTACATGCCTGTTCTCTCCTGCCTGTATCTAGAATCCCCAAGCGACTATCATTTTATCAAATCTCCCCTTTCCTCTTCTTTCTCTTCACATATCACACTCCTTCATCCTCCTCTACGTTTTATCACACCTCTACGAACTCCTCTTTGAAATCTTCGAACTTTCGTCTTTGAACCTTTGGCCCTTTGCACCGACTCTCGAGTCCCTCGTCGTATCGCTTCCGACACCTCCTCTCTCCTCTCTCGTCTCTCTCTCTCCCTCTCACACACACTACCTCTCCCTCTTCTGTCCTTTGCCTTTGGCACGACCTACGAGGCATCTCTCTTCTATTTTCCTTTGGCTACAGCTACATACACTTCTTCCTATCTCTCACTTCCTCTCTCTTGACCTCGAGAGTCTGGTTCGTGATATGCCGCAAGGGAAATTCCACGTGGCGGGTGAGGAGTAATATAATAAACATGATCCGATATGATCAGATATGATCGGAAAAACATGATTAATCGGACCGGAAAATTTTCCGGTCATATATGATAATATATGAGTCATATATTACCAGGTCATAATTAGATATATGAGTTTTGGATTTTGGCAGGCACTCATGTCATATCTCATATATGAGTTGAGGGTCAAATATGAGCATATATGACATGTGGTGAGCACTGTTTCAATTGCATTCACAAATCTCGGATAACTGTCCATTTTTTTTCGACGTGATTTTTGCCACGTGCGAAGAAAATTTTCACCATCGCCTGGCCCTGTGTTGGAGGAGTCAGAGACATGACCCGTGCCCCTGACCACGCCCCTGCTCGGGGAGCAACCTCACCCCGGGCGGCACCACAACGCAGCCAGCTGCCCTAGCCCCGCCATGCAAGTTGGCTCATGGACTATATCAGGCAAGCGTAACTCACTGAGCCCATGCCCGCGAAGGTATGGTCACGCCTGGGCCCAGAAAGTTGTAAGGAAAGATCTGCACACGTGATCCGACGCGTCGTCGCGTCAGTCATTTTGAACAACACCAGCGAAGAAAGGTCTTCCCACGCGGCAACAGATGATGCGCTCGGTTACCACATGGGAACCTCATTTCTTTTACCATGATCTTGATCACGTAACGCCACCAACTCTAAAATAAATCTGTTTTAGTTACTGCATGAGAGAAACTAGCCTAATTTCAGTCAGATACGAGCCATTTTTCCAAGAATCCCCAGATTTCACACAGATATCGACCATTTCCTTTCTTACTGAGTCCCATGCGTTATACATAAGTGAGGCTCTCTGCAGCGCACGAATCAATAATGTTCGTACGTCGTACAGATGTACTGGCTTCGGGCAGCGGTTCCGTGAGCTGGAATTTGGAAGCGACGCTGAACGAATTGGAAGGGCTGTAGTGGTTGTGTGGCAGAGACTCGCTACCGGAAGTCGGAATTTCGACAGGAAGCCGCTAGAGTGCGTCAGGCGTCAGCAGTAGTAGGGGGTTTCGCCAGAGAGTCCGTCACGGAAACGTACTTGACCGTTGAGCGATCCCTTGAGTACTTTTCGGCGTTTAGGGGTTTTACCGCCCGTTCAATTAGTACAGTACTTTTCGTTTTACTTCTTGACCCGAATACCGCTCCAGGGCGGTATTTGGGGTCACTACTTTTTCGAACAGCATTCCGAAGAGTACTTCTCCCACTCACTCCCTATGCCTCCCTATGTGAAAGCCACGCGAGCGAGTGCCTGCCCGTTATTTCCGGAGCAAAAAGCAAAAAGAAGTGTAAATTGCATAGTGGTGCATTCAACAGTTCGGGCTCTGAGGAGTACTTTTCCAGCAAGCCCGCAACCCAGAGGGAGATTCAAAGTTTAGTGTGAGAAGTGAATTTTGGTCACAAGCGTGAGGAATGGAGAGCACTTCTCACGTTGGTTCTTTGAGGACCCCGCTGCAGAACGTGAGATCGAGGATCTGTGAGAAGAGCAGCGAGCAGGAAAAAAGCACCAACAGCGTCAGCGCGTCAGCAACGATCAGCATTCATCACCTCTTCTCTCAGTCACATCCATTCTTTGCTGATCCCTGCCCCATTTCAGTCCCCTTCTCTAGGCCCTAGCCCACAAGCTGTCGACCGCGATGTCGCGTCGAGGCAGGAGTGCTGCAACTCCGCAAAGCATTGACCCATCTCTTCTCTCTGCCACTCTCCCCCAGCCCACATCCGCTCCTCCCATACCTACCCCTCCTCCTCCCGCACAAACGACCGCACCCGCAGCTGCACCTTCTCCTGCTCGAAAGCGCCGCGCACTGCGCTCATCACCCCAGCTTCTGTTGTCTCAACAGTCACAGCAGCCACCAGTTGTGGAACCATCGGCATCGACCTTGGACTCTTCTTCCAACAGCTTCTCCCCTCTTCCACCTCGCCCCTTCGACCAGCAGCACAACAGAGCGGACTCACCAGTGGGTCCGAGTGGTGGGAATGACTGGAATCAGAGTGGGGAATCTGCGGAGACGGGGTATGAGATGTCAGCGCTGGATCCCGAGCTGCGTTCATATGCCAGTGGAGGTCAGCTCACCGGTCGCGCTGCAGATGGATCTGGTGTGGGAATAGAAGAGAGGTCTGATGAGGAAGGGTTGAGCGATTATGAGCGACAACAGGTGAGTAGTTGACATAATCCGGGTGCAGACACGAGTAGATAGACTGACCTTGAGCACTTGTCCACTCGTCCACTCCTACTTGAGCACAGAGACGAAGAGGTACCGAAGATGAGCAAGGCCGCTCGGAAGGGCCTATGGCTGGAGCGAGTGATGATGCCGGCCTGTCGAAGAAGGTCGCTCCAAAGAGAAAGAAGGGCGAAGGCGGCGGCAAAGTGAACGTCAAAGGGAAAGGCAAAGCTAAAGGCGAATCCAAGAGACACCAATGGACGAAAGAGGAGAGGGAACGTCTTCTCAACTTCATGAAAGGCTCTCGCGACTTACAGCAAGCACTCTTGCCAGGACGTAGCGAAGCCGACGGAGGTCACACCATTAATCACAACGTCCTCCTTCGTGCGTGCGCAGAGGCTATTCATCCTGAAAGCGTTGTTCTCGCACCGATTCAAGTACGACGGCAGATTGAGTCGATGGACGCAAGATACGAAACCGCTCTACAACTTCTATCGGAGACAGGACGCAGCAAGTCTGCCTCTGAGGTGCCGGAACATGGTTTTTTGCGTCAGGAACGAGCACAAGCAATCGGCAAATGCTGGTATTTCGAGGACTGGCATGAGATGCGACGCGACAGAAGATCTTCAGCGCCAGCTAGGGTCAGAGTGAGTGGAGGGGAGGGTTCGGTACCGGTCACCAAAGCTGGAATGAGGGATCAGGAGACACAAGAGCTGGGAGACTCGTCGGACAGTGATGCAGAAGATGACAAGAACGATTATGACTCGGACTCGCGCAAGGCCAAAAAAGCCAAGACTACAAAGAGTTCGGCGTCGACGGATACTTCTGCCCCTGCGGCAGGTGTCAGCAAACGAACCCACAGCAGCTCCACCGCCGTGGACGACCTCGCTTCCAACATGCACGATTCGATGAAGAAGCGAGAGGCGCGGGCTTTTGCCAGGGATGAAAGAGAGGCGGAGCGCGAGGGAGAAAGAAACCGGCTCGAGCAGGAGCGCATCAACATCGCCCGAATGGACGCAGAGACGCGCCGTATCGAGGCAGAAACAGCTAGGGAAGCGCAACGACAGCAAAGTGAGCTGATGAAGGCAATGCTGGCTAAACTCGATACATGATAGTGGACGTAGCTATGCCAAAAAGAATGATAGCATCGCAATCAAAATCAGATTCCAACGCAACGACAAGTGCTACTGCTAGTGTCTATATAACAAATCGTCCATCCTCTTCTGCTCAATGTCTATGAGCTGCTGTTTGCTCAACTCCTTTTGCCTGGATCGCCAAGTTGTGTCTACGAATCCAATCCTCTTTGCGCGGTTGAGAGCGTCATGTAACATTTCTCGACGTTCCTTTCCGCTATCAATCCGTATCGCATCTCGATCAGTGCTTGTGAACATGTTCTCCTCTTGCCGCTGCCGCTCCTTCCACAACTCGTGGTTCCTCTCCTTTTGGACGCTTGTTTCTCGTTCTACGTCCTCCTCCTCGGCTCTATCCCAGTCATAATCTCGTGGTGTCATGTCTCGATCCAATCCTTCCTTGACGTATATGAGGAATCGTCCGGCATCGTCGTGCCGTATTGCTAGGTTGTGGGCGACCAGTGCGGCAACAATGAAGTCGTGCGCGTGCTCTTCTGCGTCCAGCGAGGCCAATAGCCCTCGGTAGCCTTTCAATGCAGGGAAGCGGCCTTTGAGATAGGCCATGGCGTGTTCGCTCCTGATTCTGATGCTGGAGAGGCAGTAGTTGAATCGCCTGAAATCGATGCTTTTTGTTGCCGCCAGGTGCTGATAGGGAGACACCAGATAAGACGCGTAAGGGTATCCGAGGTCGGCCCAAATCCATTCTTCTGGACCCAGATACCTTGCTGGCGCGTCCACTACCGATGAACAAGCCCAGGCACGTGCATCAGAGGATGCTCCACGATGGCCGACGACGTAGCTGATGATCCGAAGGGTATGAACCATGGTAACCAGCTGCACGTTGAATGAAAAGCGCCGTTTTCGATTCATGAACGCGTCGCCATGGTCCAGTCCCGGTCCCCAGGCACAGTTCATATGCACTCCATCAACGGAAGCAAACCCATTACGCCACTCTGCAATACCGCACCGCTCCTCCACCCAGACCTTGCTCTGCTGCTTCTCTGATTCGCTAGCCCAGCAAAGTACGTCCTTCTCGAGACTGCATAGGGCTCGAATGGTCCTCCGAGTGAAATTGACGACGGAGCCCTCGGAAAAGCCGCACAGTTCTGCCGTGTTCTTGACTGAAGCGCCATTGCCGTCGTGACCTAGCCGAAAGAGACCGACTGCGACTTGATCGGCCACGGGAGTAGGAGAACCACGCGTATTGAGGAAGAGAGGGTGCTTCGCCAAAATATTGACGATCTCATGAAACGAAGCCGGTTCCATTCGCACCAACTGCCGGAAACAGGCAATGTCCGAGTTCTTCTCGTAGGCTTCAAGACGCTGCAGTAAGGTAACCTTGATTCTTGCAAGAGGTGCCCGCTCGCTCAGGTATCGTTGGTGCTGTATTGTTTGCAATGAGTGCAAGGTAAGAAGGGCCTCCTCCATGGCTTCGTCGGCGCTGCTGTCTCCGTCTGACTGTTCGTCGGCCTCGGCTGCATGTTCTAAGAGCGCATCGACGTGGATGAGCGTCGCCGTTGTCACGTCTCTTTCGATGCGAGTCCGTACTGATAGACGCGGCATGCTGTGATAGTGTGATTCGATGCTGCTGCTGCTGGGAGCTGGGAGCTGCTGGTGGGTGGTGGTGACTGGTTGCTGCAAAGTGACGTCGTGGAAAGGTGCGTCTTCTCACAACAAATCACGCTTTTCAGTGTGAGATGAGCTTCTCATAGTAAATAGTCTATCTGTGATATCACAAGTGTGAGAAGAGGGGAAAACATCTCACGCTTTTCCCACTTCTCACGAACCTTGAATCTCCCTCAGCCCTCCACTGGCGAAACACCCTAGTAGTAATAATGGAACAGGTAGGTCAAAGGTACGTCGTACGTCGTACGTCGACGCATCGATCAGCGTCTGTAGGCCATATTAGTATCGCAACAGGGTGTGTCGGACACCCTCAGACACAGCTTAAGTCCGACACAGCTCGAATATGTGCTTTTGTAGAGGCGCGCGGAGCGCGCTTAGAAAATTTTGTAATGCTATATACAACGTCTGGGAACCCCATCCAGCACCATAACCAGCCAATTTCTCTCTGATTTCGACCAGCTTTCGTGCTCAGACTATCAGGAAGGCCTCCGCAGAGGCCCACAGGGAGAAAAATTGAGAAATTTGAGCGATTTTTGGGAGAAATCGACGTGTCTGAGGTCAAAAAATATGCTGGCATATCATGACAGGAAAGGTCCCGATATGTGGTCTGTGAGGTCACATACTGTGTCTGGCTGTGTCGGACACGTGATGTCCGACACAGCTTGAGATCCGACACAAAATCCTAATCTGTACGGATACGAGAAGTTCCCTTTCTTCCGCCTTCCTTCCTGCGGTCTGCCCCTCAATTTCATTCTTTCATCGTCGGACCGGCGGCAAGTCTATGACGTGAAGTGTGTGAAGCCTGCTCGCTGAGCGCTGAGCGATAGAAGACATCATCTAGGCAGCATTCGGATGCTATTGCTCGATGTATGTTGGAGGATCCTCGACCAAAGGCGTCTAAATCTTCTTCGTGTATGTCCAGATTCCAGATGATGGTCTCAGTTCCGCACGCGGGACTCGGAAGAAGCCAGGGAGGGACAAGATGTACGTTGCTAGTATTCATTGATTGATTCCCATACATGCTATGGAGTAGTATTCTTTATTGATTGAGCTTGCACAGGATTAGGTCGTAGGCTGAGGATGGATGACGTTCAGACCTCCTGCCTCCTGTTCGGGCGAGTCGACGACGTTTTCCTGATCACTGACCAGGAGGCGGATGAGCCATGCTTTCTAAACCTTCGCTTTCTTTACGAGTTCTTTGCAAACATACAAAGCATCTTCTACATGGCCCGAGACTTGAGGCGATGGATAAGCGCGCAAATACGCGAAGAGGTTATCATTGCTGAACGTTGAGGAAATGAAAGTGAGTGGGTAGTGATATCACAGAAATTGGTGGCTACAAAGATGTGGAGAAAAGTGTTGTGTATCGGCGGTACCGGATAGTATCAAAGTAGTGCTTCGGGTTGACAGCGACCAAGGCAGGCTTTGAAGGGTGATGAGCGGGACCAAAAGTCCAGAAGGAAAGGGATAAGGCAAGGCGGACGAGGTCGATACTGGCGAAAGTCGGCGCCGTAGGGATGTGACTTGGGAGTTGTTGGGGATCAGACTCCGCACTGGAGGTAACCACCAGGAGCACATGTCGCAGGGCAAGTGTCATCGCGGACCAGGCCAGTCGCAGGGCTGCCAGGAACGCAGAACTGTTTCCAAAGAAGCCGTGATTTGAACGACGAAGCACGTACCGCCGAAGTCGGAGTAGCCCACAGCTCCGGGAATATCCGCAGCAGCATCGCAGCAAGCTTGACCTTCCCTCGGCGTGATGGCGTTGAGCTGCTGGGTGTCCGCGTCTGCGATGGCGATGAGGTTGGAGTTGTAGGGACGAGCGCGGGGGCCACAGAAGGTGTTGCGGAACACAGGCACAACGAGGGTCGGCTGGGGCGTCAAGAAGGTCTGGGTCGTGGTAACGAAAGGGGCAGTGGAGATACTGACTACCGTGACAGGGGGTGCCAGAATCGTGCTGGTCGTAGGAGCAGCCGTCTATCGGAGGAGGAGAGGTAGAACGTTATCAGTATTGTGCATGGATCCGAAAGGTGAGCTTCTCTCAGATCTACTCACGACGAGGACTCCGACAGCACTGTTGTAGATCGTACTGGTGGAAGTTGCAGTGAAAGTGGAAGTGACTGTTGTCCGAGGGCGAACCGTGGTAGAAACGGTGACCGTCTTGGTTCGAGTGCCGGCAACGGTCCTGGGGTCGAGGCGAACGATTTTGCGGCAGTAGACCCGCTTGCCGCGCAGACGACTGGCCTCGTTACGGGCGTTACTGGGAGTGATCTTCTTTCCAGCCCGACGGTCGAGCACGTGTTCTTCGCCGAGCTTGCAGCCGCCATCGCGCTCGTGGATCTCTTCATCGTCCTGGGCGTCGTCGCCGACAGCACGACGGGGAATGCCGGCGCCCAGAGTCGGACCAGGAGGGTTGGTGAAGGTCGTGTACGAGGAGGTGAAGGTCCCGGATGAAGCCGTGATGAAGATCCGGGTTTCGGTCGGCGTGAAGACCGGCCCCTGGGAGGTGACCGTGGGCACAGACACCGTGAGGACGGTTGGGGTGACGGTCCCGGTGAACGAGGTCACATCTGCCGTGACTCGTACCGTCGAGATGGTGGAGATAACGTCCGTCGAAGTCCTGGGACGAGTGACAGTCACGGTCGTCTTGGCCACAGGGCACCTGGACGAACATAAATACAGAATTGTCAGCCTAAAATGAGCAAGAGCGAGATAGCTGGACAAAGTCAAAGAAGAACTTACGTAGTGATCGTGGCACGGCGAGTCTGAGCCGAAAGGGAGCTCGTGCGGGTTCGAGTGCCCGAGACGCGGACAGTGTAGCACGAGGTGCTCGTCGAGGGCTTAGCCTCCACCAGCGAGGCGGAGGTGGCGATCAACACGAGAGCGATA
Source organism: Tilletia indica (assembly GCA_001689995.1). Classification (NCBI taxonomy): domain Eukaryota; kingdom Fungi; phylum Basidiomycota; class Exobasidiomycetes; order Tilletiales; family Tilletiaceae; genus Tilletia; species Tilletia indica. The sequence continues at coordinate 200,427 of MAPW01000093.1, forward strand.
AGGTTTCCCCACATCATCATCTTGAAGAGTAGTTGAAGGGTGGGCTTGGAAGGTGCGTGGTTGGTAGGAAAGTATGTGGGTTGGCGAAGTGGGGTCCGAAAGGGGAGGTAGGAAGAGTAGATGGCAGGGAGGTGAGGGAAGTGTAGGGTAGGGTAAGAAAGGGGTGGGTGAAAATTCAGCAGCAAACGATACAGCGGAAGTAGCTGCTTATATGCTCAACAGGGTGAAGAGGTCCCTGTGTACACCTGGCCTGCTACAGAGAGAAAGTGGTCGCTGTGACATAGTTCCCCTTCAGGTAGCCAGCAGACAGTCTCTCCGCAGTACATGCTGGATGTCCTACTCCCTCGAAGCATCATTGGCGCTTGCAACTGACAGCAGATGCTACAGGGAAAGTCGAGGTGCAGTGCCTAGGCAGAATAAACAATCGCGCTCAATCGCCAGCTCATCGATCCTTAGCTTGGAGGGCTGAGGCAACGATCCGCCAGATATGGCGAGCTTCAAAGGACGATCGTCGTGGGTGCACTCCGCCCAGCTTGACTTTGACGAATGGACCCGACGAATGGACTCTTTGGTCAGGAGTCAGTAGTCAGGCGTCAGGACTGCAAGTTGCAATGAATGTTCGGTGGGTGAACTCCGCGCAGGTCAACTTTGACGAATGTACCCTTTGGGCACGTCTTCCAGTTGCGATCAAGCTCGGAAGACGGAGGGGATGAGGCCAGCGTTGAGGTTCTAGCAGGGCGAGAGGCGCTCGAACTCAGTGCGCGCACGCTTCGAGGACTTGACGAATGGTCGGATGGCGGCGAAGAATCTGCAAATGATCTCGCTGGTATACAGGTACTTGAGACCGCGACCGGCGGTGCGAAGGAACAACAGTGACGAAGATCGCCCGCGAAGACTGACATCAAGGCGTCAAGCGTCAAGGCACGCGAACCGGATCAGAGTAGTTCGTAGTCCGCGACCACGTTTGATCAACAGCCTTCTGGTGGTAAGACTTGGTCAACGGTCGGGAGGCGGGAGAAATCAAGTATTTCTTCCAGCGGGCCCGTGCGCGGACGAAAGGGCGCCAGGGTCAGTCAGTCACTAGTCACTGGCCAGATGGGGATGAAAGGAAGGAGGAAAAGAAGAGGATCAGCGCTGCTTCCAGCAGACTGTTTGTTTCGTGATTTCACCTTCCGTCGTTCCGCGCTGGCAGGTTGTTTGTCTGTCTGGTCGATCTCAACGGCTCTGCGGATGCAGCGTGCAGCATGCAGCGAGGCGTCCGTCCCATCACAACCGGGCGCTCCTCACTACATGGCTCGGAGCCCACCGGCAGCTCGCCTGACTGCCTGATCTGTAAGGCGGGCGTGCGCTCGACGCGCCTGCACTTACATATCGGTTCCGCTTCATTTCTAGTCAACCAGGCACTCTCAATGGGGTGGGTTGTGCAGGCAGAGAGGACGGAAGGCGTTCTCTCTGCCCCACATCAGCCACCTTACAGTCAGACATGCGAGAAGCGGCTGCTTTGAGGCTCGGGCGTGTTGGGGGCGAAGCGCGCTCTCTGCTGAGCTTCGGTGCTCTCGTCCCAGAAGGGGGTTTGAGAAAGTTGCCCTTGCCCTGGGCAACTTTGGAGCCTTGGAGGGCAACTTTGTAAAGTCTGAAGGGTCTAACCATTAAACCACGAACATCGAATACAAAATCTGTAATCTGATTATGTAATCTGACAACAATCTTCTGTATGTGATGTGATCTGCTCTGTAATCCGACCACAATAGCCCTGTTGTATCTGCACCTTACAGTAGTCTGACAAGAACACCACTTACCATCCGCATCTCACTCGATTGCTGCCTTTCTATTCTCCATTGGCATCCTTTATCCCCCCTTCCTTCTACCTTAGACTGTCCATGCTCTCTGCTCCTGCCTCCTTCCCATGTATGTGTTCTGTTTGAATCCTTTCGTGCGTGTGAATGTCTGCCTCGCTGCGTTGTATGTCGAGCGCTTACTGACTTACTGTCTACTGAGGTCCTCTGCAGGCGTCTGAAAAAGGATTCCATTTTGCTCACGCCTTACCTGTGCCGTGTGCGGCTCTGCGGCCTGCGCGTCGTCCATCTCCAGATCATTTCACACAGCGTCTTCCCCGGTCCTGAGTCTGACGTCTGACTACTTTATTATTGATTACTGCCCTCTGCGACCCTGTAATGGCGCGCCTAAGCGCGCCCCTGCCTCCTAGTCTATATGAAAGTTGCCCCAGAAAAGTGCCCAGAAGTGAGGGAAAATCACCAAAACGACGCCAAAACGACGAAAGTTGCCCTCCAGAGTTGCCCATGACCGCAAGCAGGGGCAGAAAGGCAGGGCACCTTAGCTAGGGACGGATGTGCATCGCGAACTTGCCCCAAATTTGTGCCCAAATTGCCCAGCCGAAGGCAATGACTTGGGTGAAAGGAGCGAAGTTGCCCTCCAAAATATCAGAGATGCCCTACGCGATAGAGGTCAAAGTCGAGCTCTAATCCCACGTGTGTGAGGTAAGGTTGAGCACGGAGTAAGCCCCGGAGTGGCTTTCCCGGAGCTCCGTGATTATCCGGGAACGCACTCCGGCGGAGCCCGGAGTGCGGAGTGGGATTTTAAGAATTTACTCCGGGGAAAGCAGAAGAGCCGGAGTACGGAGTCAGACTCTAAAATGTGTGCGGAGTACGGAGCCAAGTCATTCCCTCCGTCGATTTTCTGACGGAGTGCGGAGTAGGATTTTGAAATGAGCTTCTACTTGAGCGGAGTACGGAGCTCGAAAATCTCATTTCAAAGTCTATTTTCCCGGATACTCCGCCGGAGCTCCGAAGCGCTCCGGCTAATTTCCCCTCATTTACAGAAATTTCTGCTGTTATTCGTCTGTTTTTCCCGTGTTTTCGAATGGGAAAATGGCCCATGCATGCTCAACACCTCCACATAGTAGAATAAGCACCACTACTACCTCCATGGATGACTCAAACTTCATATATGATGACCATCCTGACCCAGCCGGAGCTGAGCGGAGCTCCCCCGAAACTCCGTACTCCGCTTGTGCGGAGTGCGGAGCCAGATCTTCGGCACTCAAGGAAATTAACCGGAGTACGGAGTGCGATTTTAGAAAGTCTGAGATGTTTCCCGGAGTACGGAGGGACATTTTCAAAAGCGTTAAAACTTACTCGGAGTGCGGAGTAAGAATTCGACCGGTAAATTGCCAGCGGAGCGCGCCGGAGTAGGGGTCCCGGAGTACGGAGCACTCCGGGGCGCTCCGTGCTCAACCTTAGTGTGAGGCGTTTCCTTTCTTTTCCCCGAACTCTTTAGAGTTTTGGGGTTCTTAAGCGTCGATTTTTTCCTCGGCCGAAAAGTTTTGGCTGGAAAGTCATCGAGACCTACCAACATCAATTAAACGAGCTTCCCAATTTTGATAGTAACCATACCCTTCAATTTCACAGGAAGGCGTCGCATATCTCGGCGCTTCTGAATATCCAGTTTCTATCCAAGTTACTTGGTAGAAGTCCCAACTTCGCATTGAGGTGAACATCATGAACCTTGTAATGGATGCTCGGCCGAAGTCCTATGTGGAGGCATCGAGCAATCAAGTGCCTCTTTGACCAGCTGCTCATTTCTGATAGCGAACCACACTAACCAGCACCATCACCGCCCACTATCACTATCACCACCACAGCAGGTCCTCGTCCTCCCTCTCATACAGAACTTCCCACAGATATGCGCAACCTTTGGATCCGTCCTCAAATGGCTCCAGTCATACTCCCACTTCAGTACAGGAAGACGACGACGAGCTCTTCCAGACGGCCCACTCTCCTTCAACACCCCCAGCAGCCCCACCTCAATTTACAACAGCAACAGCGTCAGCAGAATCTTAGCAACGGCATTCATCCAACAGATCAGACATGGTCAACATAGCCAATGTCCTCTCCGCCGCTTTACACATGGTCCAAGAACGCTCACCTACCAGCACACTCATCAGCCAGAATCTTCTCACTCCAGACATCTCATCCACGTCATCAGCATGACCACCCGCCTCTCCTTCCACAACCAATATCGCCTCTGCTTGCACGTCTTCGCATTAGGGCACGAGTTCTCCAAGTAGAAGTTCCCTCGGCTCCTACAACGACTCCCGAGCTGGCCAACATATCCATCGTCCTTCGCGCCCCGCACAACGAACGCTCAGCTCGTCATACATCACACGGCATCCCATCACCCTCAACACGACCGCCAGACTCACAAAGGCTACACTGGCTCTTGGCGCTCTCCCTCGCATCGCACGATCCATTCACAGCCATGTTAGAAGTCGACGAACTCGCTCCGATCCTGTCAGACATCTTCGACAATCCAAGGGACATCCTCACCGCAGACGAGCACGACAGCTTGATGGCATATTGTCAGCCCCCTCCGTCCGGTTCAGGACCCTCAGCCTCGTCATCAACTTCTCCCCTTGTCCTCTTCTCCAACCTCCTCACAGCAGTCCGAGCCTCCAGAGAAGCGGCGTCGTCAAGATGAGCAGAAAGTCTCGTTCACAGGAAGAGAAGCCTCGATGCCTTGCGTGTAGGATCAAGATCGGCCGCATATAATGCATCACAGTCGCAGCAGCAACAGCAACAATGGACAGACTCCAGCGGAAAAGGCGCCAAGCGCCAAAAGATGGACAAGGAGCCGACCACCAAGGCTAAGGGAGAAGCACCTCCAACCAAGCCGCAGACGCACATCCGCTCAGCCTCTAATGCGACTGCATCAGAACCCACAGCGGATCCCGCCGGTCAACATGCTTACGGCACGCAAGGATCCCAACTCCAGCAAAATAAACCAGGACAGCCTAATCTCTCGCCCGGACTGGCGAACGTCAACATCCCTGCCCACATCATGCAGGCGAACGAGCGAAGCTCCAATTCTTACACCAGCAACATGCTCATATGCTCAAGAACTTGGCTACGATTCAGCAGCGCATAAAGCAGGATCAACAGCAGCAACAGCAGCCCACCACAGCGCAGGACGAGGAGAGGCGGGAGGTGACCTTGGCTCAGGCGCAGGCGCAGGCGCAGGTTCAGAAGGTCGCATAACACCCTGGCTAAGACGTAGGCGCAGGTTCAGAAGGTCGCACAGGTTCGCGCAAAGAGTGAGTTTTGCCCCTTTTGATTCATATGAGAGTCTCTTGTTGAGCTGAACTCACATTTCATCAGTCCCAGTCTTTGAGCCTGGGCTGGCTCCACTATCGGAGCTCAGCTAAAGGCGGGTTGTGTCTTCGCGCCGAGTAGAGCGCTTCTTCTTTGTGGGTGCGCGTTTCTTCTTTGGAACAGGGCAGTCGGGCCAGGTGGAGGGCAGACACTTCTCCTCGAAGTGGCGCAGATAATACCGCCTGACGGGGGTGCGGACCCAGAACTGCTGGCCGCCTTCTTTGGGGGTGTGCGTTGCTTGTGTGGGGAGGGTTTTCCGGGACGGTACGCCTGCACGAACCTGTTCGATGTTTAGCAGTGTCGGTCGCCGCCATGCTCTGGGTTGATTTCGATTCGGAAAGAATGTGGTGGACGGAAGTTGAAACGGTTACGGTGCGCGAAGCCTGGAAAACGTGAGATGGGTTACGGTCCTCCTCAAGCCTGAAGGTTGTCATACCAGCATTTTGTCGGATGTTCGACAACCTTATCAACGACGCCGTACGTATCTTCTACCACCACAACAGACACGCTCACCTTTTTTCCGGTTCCCCATACCGCTTTTCCATCCTCACCAGCAACGTTTTACAGCATGTATACCAAAGGTGGTCGCGGCAAGGGGTCGGGAATGGGTGGAGCATACCGACACGTCAGGGTATGCATATGTCTTCGACAACATTCACGCTCACCTTCTTCTGACTGATCACATTCTTTACGTCCATAGATCCTGCGGGACAACATCAAGGGCATCACTAATCCGAGTATACGCCGCCTTGCACGTCGGGGGGGGGTCAAACGCATATCTGCTGGCATATACGACGACACGCGCAGTGTTCTCCAGTCATTCCTCAGACGTCTGATTGCGGATTCAATTGCCTACTCCGATCACGCCAAGCGCAACACTGTCACCTCGCTAGACGTCATCTACGCCCTGAAGCGCCAGGGACGCACTCTTTGTGAGTACTTCAATCGCTTTCAACATGTGCGATACTGACCCTTCAATGTTTGCATTCCATGACAGACGGTTATGGCGTTTGACGTCTACGGGAGATACTTTCATGTCAGGATGTCGTTCACAATCCCGTAGGAATCTTAGCCAGCTTGAAACAGGGCTTTGAACTTTATGTTTGAGGCTTATTCACGGGAGATATCAGTTCAGAAACCCGCGTAAGTGTTGTACATCTCAACAGCGTACCTCAACAACAATCCAGGCTCTGTTGTCTAATTGTCTGTGCTGAGTGACTTTCGATGTCTCTCGTTGCGCTGATTTTGCTTCTATGATCGATGATGGATGATGATCGATGATCCCTGCACAACGCCTCCTCGTTCGTGTCCAAGCTCGAACATTTTCCGTCATCCCTTCCTTTAACAACCCGCTCAATGCGCTCGCTGCTTGTCGATGATTTTGGATGACCCTCGCTGCCGCTCAGTGCCCTCAGCTGCGCGTCCAAGCTCAACCAGTGCCCCACCTGTCTCTTCTCCAAGAAATCCTCGCTCAATGCGCTCACTGCGTCTTGATGATTTTGCATGGATCCTGTTCATTGCCCTCCGCTGCGTGTCCCAGCTCGCTCATTGCCCGCGTCTTCTTCCTTCAACAAACCCCGCTCAATGCGCTCGCTGCCTGTCGATGATTTTGGATCACCCTCGCTGCCGCTCTCCACCCTCTGCTCCGTGTCCAAGCTCGATTAGTGGCCCACCACTCCCCGTCCAATGCGCTCACTGCTCCTCGATTATCTTCGATGTTCCCCGCCTCACTTCGTGTTCAAGCTCGACGATTCAAAGCCCAGAAGCAGTCGACATCTCAGCAACCTCGTTGCTTGGCTTCTTTACCTTCCCTTGTCCTCAAAAGGTTCTGCTCAATGCTCTTTGATGTGACACACAGAGCCTTCGACTAGCTCGTACAACAGAAACCCTCCTCCCCACTCCTCCACGGTCAGCTCTCCAAAGGCAGATTCCCAGAGTGAGTTCCATATAAATACCCTGGTTGGCTCCCGAATTGACCGTTTCTGTCGTTCCCTCATCTACTCAGTTGGCAGTCTTACCTCCAAACATGCTCATCGGCAAGATTCCCCGACAGATGCCTCAAGAGATCTTGAACCAGATTCTTGGTCACCTTATGAGCGACGGATCGCTCCAAGAACCATCGTCCACCGCCACAAGCCCGTCATCCACCCCTGCCGTTGAGGTGTCCACCTCAAGCCAGGTCGCAAATGCCGATTCTGACGAGGACGAAGAAATGGCTCCTGCTGATTTGGACGCTGTCAACAAGATCCAACCGATGACCTTGGTCAATAAGGCTGTCCGCTCAGCAGTTCAGCATGAGCTCACCCAGAACTTCCCTACGTCAAAGATCCGCCGTGGTGAGTTTAACATCATGCTCCAGATTCATCCCAATCTGACCCCTGTCTTCGTACTCCTCCCTCTGGTCTTCCAGGCTTTCCGGCAAACATGCTCATTGGCGACGTCCCCGAAGAGGTGTTGAGCACGGTTCTTCGAATACTGCGCCACGACTCGGCCCCAGGACCACCAATCATCGGTTCGCAGTTCTTGAGCAATCCTCCTGTTGATGCGTCCACATCGAAGCAGTCCGAGACGAACATATCCAGCACGGAGGACATAACAGTTCCTGTCGCCGTGACAGCTCTCAAGCAGGCGCAATCTTTGGCTCTGATCAACAAGTCATTCCGTTCCGCTGTTCAGCACGAACTTACTCGGCACTTTCATTCCTTTCATCCTCCCTCTGGTCCAATCGTTCGAGCATTCTTGGGTCGCTGGATACCACGACCAGACGCGCGCTATCGAGACGTCTTGAAATACTGGCAACACCACGTTGATGCCGCGTGGCCCGACGCCAGGGACCTTCGCATGCAGACAACATTGTTCGACAAGGCACGGGCAGAGCTAGCCTGTTCCATCACCATCGACTGTCGGGTACCAAACGTGGCAATGAGCACCAACCCGTACTCGTGGTCCCTCCAAAATTTCCATCATTGGATCACCAGCTCGATGCTGCTGAGCCGCATCTCCCGCCCCCTCCCAAGACTCACGCATCTTCACCTTCGTATCACGGCTCAAGAAGACATCATGCTTCTAGTGGAATCGATTCTGCTATCCAATCCCCAGCTCGTCGATGTCGTTATCGAGGCCGACACTCCCTTGGAGATGGACTTCTACTCGATCCCCAATCTTGTCCTCGACACGACTACTTCCCCCGACCACGTTTATCCAGACATGGAGCGCTTCATCATCCGATCTCCTGGCATGAGCATCGTCGCCGCCGACAGCGGCCCTTTTCTCCGGCGCATCCAGAAATGCAAAACGGTATGCTTCGCAGTTCATTCCGTCATCTGCGATGGGTTCAAGAACACATCTGAGTGGGTTCACAAGTTGCTTGCACACCTTCCGGACATCGAACGTGCGGAGGTCTCGGTATCCGACGACGAATCTCCCCGTTCGCCTTCCCGTGAGGAACTACCCGTTGTCAGCTGCCCAAACTCATCCATCTGACCCTCGACTACGCGGCCGTCAACGCCGATATTCTGCAAACATTGCATGCCAAATGTCTCCGCCACGTTCGCCTTCGAAGCAAGGAACCACTCGGAAAGCGAGGACGCTGTCCGCCTGGATGGTTTCCCAACCTGTTGACAGCTACTATCTACTGTCCTGGACACGTAGTGGAACGATTTCGGACGGTCGGCCTTGCCCGGCGTCAGTTCATCCACAATATGAGGCCTCACATGTGGTACGAGGACGATTATCCTGGGGAGTTCCTTTGCTACGTCAAGAAGTTCGAGCCCCGTGAAATGGACAAGTACAGGTAAAGCGCACTGTTCCCCAGGGTGTATACGACGAGGCACGCAGTGTTCTTCATGGTTTCCTTACACGCCTCATTGCGGACTCGATCGCCTACTCTGACCACGCCAAGCGCAACACGGTCACCTCCTTGGATGTCATCTACGCCCTGAAGCGCCAGGGACGCACTCTTTGTGAGTAACTTACTTGTCATCTTACGGCTCGTACTCAACCACTTTCTTCTGGTCTTTTGATAGATGGTTACGGGGTTTGATGTCTACGAGATGCCTATTCATGTCAGACCCAGTCGAGAACCCCGTATCAATCTCAGCTACTTTGGTATACTCTACGCAGTATCAATCGGATGCGATCCGGCCGTGAGTTGATACAACGGCACCTCGTCCGTGGAATTGTATGGCTCCATTCTTCGGCATCCTTCTGAATCCGAGCAGTAGGAATCAGACGCAGTACGGCCGTGAGCTGTCCTAATATCACCCCTTCGGGAAAACTAACTACACCACCCCGAGGCGGGCCTTGCATCCTCAGCACTCAACGCTCCGTGAGTATCACTCTTCTTGTCATGCATAATCTCATCACAGCCCTTCTGCGGCGTCCATCAGTGCTGACGGCGTTTATCCCTCTGCAGGTATCAAATCACTTCAATCCACGTCCTTGTCTCCCTCCTTCACATTCGGGTACGTCCGTCCCTAATCCACCTGACAACCACCACTCTCAACAGTGATCACGCGTAACACTTCGAACAGCCAACCCAATGCCGCAATCGCACAGCTCGACGGGACAGCAGCCGAACACATCAGACGCACCTCTTCCGCCCGGACCATCTTGCCGTACCGGACGATGCCTCTGTCCTCCTGCCGGGCGAGGTCCCTGGGACCGTCGTCGTGGAAGGATGTTCGCGACCTCGTCGTGACGGTTGGCCTGATTATCATTCCCTTCACGGGAGTCTGGACGCAGCTTCAACGCGACCGCCTAGCAGAGGTGTTTATGCAGTGCGCATTCGCAGTGGGCCGAGTGATGATTGCATCCTTAGTAAGTACATTTCACCC